>SNVD02008741.1:0-349969 GCA_013180625.2 Boswellia sacra
AAACCGGAACATCTATTTCTTCAGCTAGAAACCAGACGAATACCTCAAGAAATAGTAATAATCAACAGGGTAGTCAGCCAGTTCGACAGGCACGAGTTTTTGCCATGACTCAGCAGCAGGCACAGGCTACACCAGAGGTGGTTACTGGTATGTTGACTATCTTTAGTCGTGAGCCCACATTTTGATTGATCCTGGATCCACCCATTCCTTTGTTTCATGTATGTTTGCTATGTATGCTGATAGAGATTTGAATCCATTGGAGTGTACTTTAGCAGTAGCCACACCTATTGGGGATTCCATCTTGGTAGGAAATGTTCTTAAGGATTGCATTGTGAATGTGGGTAATCATGATCTATTAGCAAACTTGATTCCTTTAGATATCCGAGACTTCGATGTGATATTGGGAATGGATTGGATTGCAACTCACCATGCATCTGTCGATTGCTTCAAGAAGGAGGTGGTGTTTAGAAAACCTGAAACACCTGAATTTATTTTCTATGGAGATCGACGAATCCTCTCTACTTGCATAATATCTGCTCTTGAAGCTAAACGATTATTTGAAAAGGGGTGTTCAGCCTACCTAGCTCATGTGATTGACACTTCAATGGGTGAAGCAAAGATAGAAGATATTTCTATTGTTCAAGATTTCCCAGATGTGTTCCCAGAAGAATTACCCGGCTTACCACCAGATAGGGAAGTTGAATTCACAATTGACTTAGCTCCTGGCACAACTCCTATTTCCATGACACCATACAGAATGGCTCCAGCAGAGTTAAAGGAGTTAAAAGTGCAACTGCAAGAGTTGGTTGATAAGGGGTTTATTAGACCCAGTGTTTCGCCATGGGGAGCACCGGTCTTGTTTGTTAAAAAGAAGGATGGAACAATGCGGTTATGTATAGACTACCGACAGTTGAACAAGGTGACAATACGTAACAAGTATCCTCTTCCTCGTATTGATGATTTGTTTGATCAGTTGCAAGGTGCAAGGGTTTTCTCCAAGATAGATTTGCACCTGTCTCTTATACACATCTAGATGTGTATAAGAGACAGGGTTACCATCAACTCAAGATTAGAGAGGCTGATGTACCTAAGACTGCTTTCAGAACTCGTTATGGGCACTATGAATTTCTTGTAATGCCGTTTGGGTTGACTAATGCTCAAGCAGTTTTTATGGACCTGATGAATCGAGTATTTCATCCTTATTTGGATCGTTTTGTTATTGTGTTTATTGATGACATATTGGTGTATTCGCGAGACAAGGAGGAGCATGCAGAACATTTGAAGATAGTTTTGCAGACTTTGAGGGAGAAACAACTTTATGCCAAATTCAGCAAATGCCAGTTTTGGCTGGACAAAGTTGTGTTTTTAGGACATGTGATATCAGCTGAAAGGGTGTATGTAGATCCTCAGAAGATAGAAGCTATTATTAAATGGGAGAGACCCACTAATGTAACAGAAGTCAGAAGTTTTCTTGGCTTGGCAGGTTATTATAGGAGATTTATTGAGAATTTTTCCAGAATTGTTGTTCCATTAACACAGTTGACTCGTAAGGAAGTGAAGTTTGAGTGGACTGATGCTTGTGAGCAGTGTTTTCAAGAGCTCAAAACACGATTAACTTCTGCACCCATACTTACTCTTCCATCCAGTAATGACGGGTTCGTGATTTACAGTGATGCCTCTAGACAGGGGTTAGGTTGTGTTTTGATGCAACACGGGAAGGTGATAGCTTATGCTTCAAGACAACTAAAGAAGCATGAACAAAATTATCCTACCCATGACTTAGAATTGGCAGCAATTGTATTTGCACTCAAGACTTGGCGACATTACTTGTATGGGGCAACATGTCAAATTTACACAGATCACAAGAGCCTCAAATATTTATTCACTCAAAAAGAATTGAATCTTAGGCAGAGAAGATGGATTGAGCTTATCAAAGATTATGATTGCACAATTGACTATCACCCAGGTAAAGCAAATATAGTAGCAGATGCACTCAGCCGAAAGTCCTCGAGCTCTATAGCCTATTTGAGGGTGACATATCTACCTTTATGGATTGAATTGAGGTCCTTGGGAATTGAGTTAACAATTAATGACTCAAGTGTGCTACTAGCCAATTTTCATGTTAGACCTACTTTAATTAATAAAGTTAGAGATGCACAAATACAAGATCCTCAGTTAATGAAACTGATAGAAGAGGTGAAGAAAGGCTTACGATCAGACTTTGCGGTTAGAGATGATGGAGCCTTAGTTATGGAAAATAGACTTTGTGTGCCCAACATTGAAGAATTAAAGAAAGAGATTATGGAAGAAGCTCACTTTCCAGCCTAGGTAATGCATCCAGGAAGTACTAAGATGTATCGTAATTTGAGAGAACATTATTGGTGGCAAGGTATGAAGCGAGAAATTACAGAATTTGTGTCTCGGTGTTTAGTTTGCCAACAAATCAAAGCTGAGCACCAGAAACCTGCGGGACTCTCTCAACCACTTCCTATCCCTGAATGGAAATGGGAACATATTACTATGGATTTTGTGGTAGGACTTCCACGTACTATGGCTGGTCATGATGGTATTTGGGTAGTGGTAGATCGTCTTACAAAATCTGCCCACTTTTTACCTATCAAAGCTACTTATTCATTGAATAGGCTAGCTAGTATTTATGTAGCAGAGATAGTCCGTCTTCATGGTGCACCTGTTTCAATAATCTCAGATAGAGATCCACGTTTCACTTCCAGATTTTGGCCTAGCTTACAAAAAGCTTTAGGCACAAAATTGAATTTCAGCACAGCTTTTCACCCACAAACAGATGGTCAATCTGAGCGTACCATTCAAACTCTTGAAGATATGCTTAGAGCTTGTGTATTGGAGTTTAAAGGAAATTGGGATGTTTATTTGCCTCTTATGGAATTTGCTTATAATAATAGTTACCAATCCAGTATTGAAATGGCACCTTATGAGGCTCTATATGGAAGAAAATGTAGAACACCAATATGTTGGGATGAGGTGGGTGAGAGAAGACTATTAGGACCAGAACTGGTACAGGATACGAATGAAAAGATAGTTATTATTAGAAACAAGATGAAGGCAGCACAAGATCGACAGAAGAGTTATACTGATAAGCGTAGAAGAGATCTGGAGTTTCAGGTGGGAGATAAAGTATTTTTGAAGATATCTCCTTGGAAAGGTGTGCTTCGTTTTGGTAAACGTGGGAAACTAAGTCCACGTTATATTGGGCCTTACGAGATCATAGAGCGTGTGGGCACAGTTGCTTACCGTTTAGCTTTGCCTCCAGAATTGTCGAAAATACATAATGTGTTTCATGTCTCTATGCTCCGCAAGTACGTGTATGATCCAAGCCATATCCTTCAACAGCAGCCCATTCAATTAAAAGAAGACTTGACTTTTGAAGAAGAACCATTAGAGATCATAGAATGGAAACAGCAAGTACTTCGTGCCAAGATTATTCCCTTGGTTAAGATATGGTGGCGAAATCACTCGAAAGAAGAAGCTACGTGGGAGCGAGAAGACGTTATGCGAGCTCAGTATCCACATCTCTTTCTCTCAGGTTAGTAATTTCGAGGACGAAATTTTTTTTTAGGGGGGGTAGTATTGTAAAGCCCATTAGCAAAAGCCTAGCCCATCAATTATCTTAGCCCAGCCCTTAAGTCATTTTTTTTCAATTTTTCATGCAATTATATAAAGCAATAATTAGGAATTATTAGAAACAAAAAAAAATCTAGAATAGAAGACAGAGGGGGAGACGGGAGAGAAGGAAGGAAAGCAAGAGAAAATTTTGATTTTTTCTAAGGAATTTGAAGATTTTAAGGTAATTTCTTCATCTCTTCATTTAATTAGATTATATTATTTCAATCCTATCTCTAGATCAATATTAGGAGGAGGTTATTTGATATTTGGAGATGTAATAGAGAGAGAAACTAGAGAGAGAAATGAGATTTCCATGCTTATTTAAGCTTCAATTTCTTGTATTTTGAAGAAATTGAAGTTTTGATGATAATTATGGGAAATTAGGGATTCTGTGAACAGTACAAATTTTGAAAATTATAGCAGTCTGTTGGATTTGAATTTAATTCTGAAATTTATATATGTTAAAATAGACATCTTAAGGAATTGTTTAAAGTTGGATTCACTGAAAAATGTGGAGTATGCAATTTATTATGAATTTTCGAAGTTTACTGTTCACCACTAGAAATTCATTTTTTCTGCAGAAAATCAGTATTGGGCAAGTTAATTAAGGTATCTAGAGGTCTTCAAAAATTATGAAATTTGGGATATGAGTTTGTATGTATGTCTAGTTTAAATCTGGAAAGTTTGGTGATTTTATGAATTTAGTACAAATTATCATGTATTTTGGAATAGGGAGAGGTCAGATTTGGAAGGGAATTTACAGAATTTATGTATCTCGAAAAATGAAGGATTTGAGGGATCAAATGAACACAGAATGCTATGCAATTTGATATGATATTAGGTATGTATGTGTAGAAGACCTTTATAAAATATTAGACCATTTGGATGAGTGAATTAATTATAAAAAATCGGAGAACCAGAATTGGTCAGTTTAAGAAGTGTGAAAATGGAAGTAATTAAGAGAATTAGTATGTTATTGGTGAGATTGTGGTTTTGTGCAATAAAAGAACTTTATTTGGCTTTTCCTTTAGGTGAGACTACGGTTCCTAATCCATACCGGGATCCGATCGCGGAAGACGTTGCCACACAAGTTAATCCACAAGATTGTGAGTGGGAAAAACATACATTTTTACCAATAATTGAATTATAATTTATAAATTTCTATTTTTATTATAATTGTTAGCGAAACTTTATTATATTAGTAAACAGATATTCCTTTATTCTTGTATGAAGTATATTTCATGGTTTATCAAATTTTATCTATGTTGTTATTAGAAAGAATTGTTTAATGTTTTAGAGATTTAAAAGTACAGAATCGAATTTTTATGTTTTACTAAGCTAGTACCCAATTCATTCAGATAGTGAAAGTATAGAGGTCTTTGGGACACATTCAGGCACACATAGAGGCTTTGGGCCGTGTGATCTGGATGTTTAGCCCTTTGGGGGCAGCTCTGCGCATGCGTAGGATCAGTATAGAGATATCTTGGCCTGAGCGATCCTAGCCCCGCCAGGTCATGATCAGTCAGATTAGTTTGGGTACTTGATTAGTGAAACTGTAATGATTTAAAAATTTAAAATGCGAAATGAGTTTTACGGGATTTAGAACCTTAATACGGTTATCAAATTGAATTTTGAATACAAGTGGAAATGCCTTAGAATATTTTTATATCAAAAATTTGATTTTTGTGAAAGGCATATGGATTATTTAAAGATTAGCTCGTTTTTGTATCTTTTAGAAGCAGTTTTCTAATCAATGCTAGTAAAGCAGAATTTTTAGTTAATTACTTGTTATGATGTATTATTTTATCTTATGCAAATTTTTATCTATTTTAATGACTCTATCCCACTCACTGAGTTTATACTCACCCTATTTTTTTTTAAAAACCATTTTTCCCAGGAGATTGCAGTGTTCAGTCGGAACGCCAGTAGCTGCTTGAGGTTGGCCATTTGATGATGTTTTGAGAGCTTTTTTTTTTATATCTTATTGTATTATCGTAGATGGTTTTCTTGCATATGTAAATATTTGATATCGTATATGTATCAAAGATTTGTTTTAGTTTCTTTCAGACATTTTTGTTTATTCAATCATGTTTGAGTTTTTAAACTTATATTTAAAATTTTGGTTGTAAACTTTTTGAATCGAAATTAATCATATTTGAGGCCGGAGGCCATATTTTCTTCTAAAGACTGTTTTGGAGATACAATTATTTTAATAGATGGACTTAAGGTCCCGAAAAGGAAGTTAGTGGTTATATAAATATTTTGGAAGTGTTGAATTTTGTGTACTTGGCAGGGGGATTAGTCTAAAATACAGGGGAAACTCTGCCAAATTTTTCATAAATTAGCATATTTTAAAAAGTCAGATTTTCTTAGTACAGTTTTAGGCACGATTCGCCCGTGTTAGCTAGGGGCGGGTCTTGTCAGCCATGATAATACCATTTAGTGACGCAATAGCTAGCAATGGAAACTGATCTATATTAGAACTAAAATTGAAATTTTCCTTAACCGCAGCGGATCGCCATGAACGACAAACTCTACCAAAAGCAAGAAAGTCAAAGTATGACATAAGGCGTTGAGCGATTTGAACTAAAATATCATGACTGAGTTCTGACCAATCCGCCATTCTGTAACGAAATTGATGTAGCAAAAAAACTGAAATCGATGAAACGGAATTTGCTTGTTGGAACCCTAAGTCAAACCTGATCCAAGATGTGTGAGACCTCTTAGTGATTTAACACCTAATCAAAGAAACAAAAATACGCAATTTAGCAGTAAATGAATAACAAACTTCCTATGTGAAAAGGAGTCTAATAATTAATTAGACTTCTCATCTATTTAGTCTAGTTGCTTTGACTGAATTGGCAATTAAGGTCTGGCGTTAATAACTTGACATTTGAGGAAAAAGAAAAAGAAAAAACTGAAATAGAGGAGAAGGGGAAAAAATTAAAAAAAGAAAAAGAAACTTACCGTGTGAAATAGGCTTGGGCATTTGCCCCGGACCCACCACGGACCCGATTGGATCCGGTTCAATGGGGTGGGTCATCATAGGGGCGGGTCTGAGGCAGAAAATTTCTGCCTCGGGCGGGGCGGGTCCGGGTCCGGGTCCATCCATTTGGACCCGTAGACCCGCCCCGCCCCGCAAGGTTAAGGATATATTTATAAAATTTTAAAAGTTTAGGACTGTTATGTAATTTTGTAGATTATATTTGTTAAATTTTTCATATATATAAATTCTTAATAATTCTACAAATAATACAAATACTTTAATAAAAATGACATTTTAATTAATAATTAACATCTTTTAGTATATTAATATCAATTTCGTCATATTATAATGACAAAATAAAATATTTGTATTTTATAGTAATTGAATTTGTATAACATATACAATCTTGATATAGATTATTAAGTATTAATTAAATTATTGCAAAATTAACAAGATTATTTTTAAAATATAATCAGTATATTATTTTCTAAATATGTAAATAGAAATATAATAAAAATAATCTTAAAATTTTAAATATATGATTTATTGTAATTTAAATTAATTAATTAAATTATTAATGTTTCATAAATATATAATGTTAATTATTTGGTATATGCTAATAATATTATTGTTATTATTAGATTGAAACTAAATCAACATGTTATTAAAAATTTATTTAATTATATTATCAACTATTTAAAAAATTGTCAATTAAATAATTTATAAGCAATAATATACTTTTAACATTATTTCTAGTAAAGTAACTAACATTATTACTAATATAATTAAATGACAATTAATGGTAATTAAATATTTGTATTCTATAGTAATTAAATTTGTATAATATATACAATCTTGATATAGATTACTAAGTACTAATTAAATTATTGTAATATTAACATGATTATTTTAAAAATATATATCTTTAATATAATCAATATATTATTTCCCAAATATGTAAATAAAAATAGGATAAAAATAATCTTATAATCTTAAATATATGATTTATCGTAAATTCTTAATTTAAATTAATTAATTTAATTATTAATGTTTCATAAATACATATAATGTTAATTAATTAGTATATACAAATCATATTATTACTATTATTAGATTGAAATTAAATCAACATACTATTAAAAAAGTGTTAATTAACTAGTTTACAAGAATAATACATTTTTAACATTATTTTTAATAAAGCATGTAACATTATTACTAATAAAATCAAATGGTAATTAAATATTTGTATTTTATAGTAATTAAATTTGTATAACATATACAATCTTGATATAGATTACTAAGTACTATTTAAATTATTACAATATTAACAATATTATTTTAAAAATATATATGTTTAATATAATCAATATATTATTTTCTAAATATGTAAATAGAAATATGATAAAAATAATATTATAACTTTAAATATATGGTTTATCGTAATATAAATTAGTTAATTAAATTATTAATATTTCATAAATATTTATAATATTAATTATTTGGTATATACCAATCATATTATTACTATTATTAAATTGAAATTAAATAAACATGTCATTAAAAAAATTTTTAATTGTATTATCAACTATTTTAAAAATTGTCAATCAACTAATTTACAAGCAATAATAAACTTTTAACATTATTTCTAATGGAATATGTAACATTATTACTAATAAAATCAAATGGTAATATACAACTATTTTGATTTTAGTTTAAAGATTTATTATTTTTATGATTGTTGAAAAATGATCATAGTTATAAATGATGTGATAAGAAATTGATAAAGGAGTTATTTGTAAAGATGTAAATATTATAGGGGATGAAGTTGAAAAATATAAAGATTATAGGGGTGTGATTGTAAAAATATAAACAGTGGCGGGGCGGGTCGGATCTGCTCAAAATTTTTTTTGCCCCGCCCCACAAAGGGGCAACGGGGCGGGGCGGGGCAAAAAAAAGGGGCAACGGGGCGGGGCTGGATACTTGCCGCCCCTTACCCGCCCCGCCCCGGTTCTAAGCCTAGTGTGAAAGTACAAGGGATAACTTTTGATAAATAAGAATAGAGTAATTAATAGCCACCCCCAACATTTAGGTGACGTACACTGTCCTCCCAATCTTCGACGAAGTAACATAAAAACCCCTACTTATCAAATATTGTTAGTCCATCCGTTAAATATATTATAAAAAGGTAATTTTACTTTCATTTATATTATAAGATTTCTTTATTTAAAATTTTAAAAGCACCAATAAGACTCAAAAAATTTATATTTTTTAAATTTTCATAGAAAATGGTTTATATAGATGGTTTGTAAAAAAATAATTTTTTTAAAATAAAAATTAAAAAGAAAATAGTTTGTAGATAAATGAAAATAGTAGTCTAAATGGTTTTCTTTCTAATTTATATTTTTTTAAAAAATAAAAATTAAAAAGAAAATGATTTGTAAATAAACTTTAAAAAAATGGTTTGTAAATAAAAATTAATGTTTCTAAAATTTTTCTCCAATAAAGAGAAATAAATAAAGAAATCTTATAATATAAATAAGGACAAAATTATCTTTCTATAATATGTTTAATAGATAGATTAACGGTATTTGAAAATTGGAGATCTTTATGTTATTTCGCCGAAGGTTAGGAGGAGAGTATTATTTCACCTAACGTTGGGGATGACAATGTTCAATCAAAAAAGTATGTGAGATTTCTTTACATAAGTTGCTAATCATTACTTTAATGGAATCCTATTTATATTAGAAATCTTTGTTTACCTATTAAGTATCACCTTCCTATTCGATTAAACAGTTTAATTAAAAAAAATTATAAATACATTAATTTAAAATATCAATTATATCACTATAAGTCCAGAGCTAGAAAAATCGGCTGGGTCAGAGAAAATTTCCAACCATTAGTATGCATATAATTTGACTATTCTTGATGATTAACATTAATATTTTTAGAGGAATCTTTATATATATATATATATATATATATATATATATATATATATACACACACTGATTGTGAATGATAAATTCTTATTAAAATATTAGTTCATGGAAAGTGATCTTTTATCTTGTAAAGTTCTTAGTCAATTTCATTTAATAACTTGTAAAACATGTACCTTTGGAACAAATTTTGTGTTTTGGGGATAATTTATGCATTATTTAAGTCCAAAAATACAAATTTAATAATATTCCATATATAAAATTCTTTCACAAAATATAGGCTAAATTTAAGAAACTTAGGGGGAAACTAAATAATATTTTTTATATAAATTACTTTTTTTACATATTATAAACAATATTTTCCATATAAATTAAATTTATTTTCCAAAATTCGTCCCCAGTTTTGTCCCATAATAGTCATTGAAGTTGCATACGAAACACGAAGTTCAGCATAAAAATTCATTACCGCTCAAGCTTTTAGTTTTCTTTATTTATTTATTGTGAGTTGTGGATGGAGCGGTCAATTTTTTTCTTTTCGAAGTTCATGAATATGTTTTGATTGCTAAGAAGTTTTTGAAGGAAAGAATATATGAAGGGGATAAAAGACTCAAAAAATTAGTCCTAGAGCAACTCAACAGCCGCGACTTTTTGCAGGTAATAAACTCAAGAGTTTTTATCATCACGCATTTGGAAAACCAAAATTCCCGCAAACTGGCTGGAAATTTTGTGGGGAAAAGCGAAGGATGAGTCAGAAATAAAAAGTTTTCTGCAGCATAATCATACATCAAACAACAAGAGGTTCACCTCTGGATCTGGTAGCTTTAGAAATATGGCTCGTAGCAGGAAAGTACACCCAATTTCCTCCAATTGTTCGGTGGAGCCACCATCACATTTCTTCAAGGTTATCCTTCCCGCAGCCCTGGCTGACAAGAAGCTGGTAATCCCCTCTACTTGTATTCCCTGTTCCGGAGAAATAATTGGGTTACCTGATAAATTTCCATAATAAATGGTTTAGTTTGAGTATTTTATTTAGTTTTTTTGCTTTTTTTATTTTTGGTTAATGTAATAAAGGCGCCTTTATAATTGATGATGAACGTTTTAAAATAAATTCGATTAGTCACTAGAAAGTGTTGATAGTATGAGAGAAATTTTGACTAGACGCTTGACTGTTGAAATAATAATTATACTATCGTGCCCAAAATTCACAAAGGGCTATAGACTTCTAATGAAATCTAGGTGGTTTATGAACGCCAAGCATCATATTATTGTGACAAGCTTTGAATCCCTTGTTTGCATATTTTTTTTAGAAGTATTTCCAAACTATGATTTAAAATAATGGTAGAATTGGTTGGGTGCTCTTTGTATATATGGCAAAAGATCATATCAAAATCATATTCTTTGAAGTTTTTATGCGTGTCTTGATTTTGTAACATTAGTCAATATACACCAATTCCATTCTGCAATGTCACCTAAGTATATTGTAGACTGATTTTCAATTATTATTGTGGAGAATCGTCAATAAGATTTTCTGTATCACTGCAGGGGATTCCAAAACGGTTTGTAGAGAAATTTGGGAATGAACTTTCTTCTGTTGCTAAGCTCATAACTCCAGACGGTCGTGCTTGGCAAGTGGGGTTGACAAAAGATGCGATGAAGATTTGTTTTCAGGATGGCTGGGATGACTTTGTACAATATTTTTCTCTCTGTGAAGGATCCTTCTTGGTGTTCAAATATGCCAAGAATTCAACTTTTGAGGTTCTCATCTTTGATAAGAGTGCTTGTGAGATTTGTTATCCTGACAACGGTGGAAAACAAGGAGAAGATAAGCAGAACTCAATGCACCAAAATCAAATAGAAAATAAGCCACAAAGCAATAAGGGCAAAATGAAAGAACTGGCAGAGATTAATTTATCAAATGACAAGAATGAACTTGCAGAAATGGGAATTTACTTTACCAAAAAGTATGAACTTTTTTCAAAAAAGGAAAGAGAGAGAGCAATCGACATTGCAAGATCATTTAGGGTAAAAAATCCTTCATTCATGGTTATTTTGCGATCAAGTAATGTGCGAGGAGGTGCAATTTTGGTAAGCTTTTTAATTAAACGTGCTTATGAATTCTCTATTGCCTTTGATATATGCTTAGTTGCAACGCTTTTTGCTTGTGCAGGATGTGCCTAAAAATTTTGTTGACAAGTACGTAAGTAAAAATGCGCGGATTATCACATTAAGGACTTCTAATGGAAGGGAGTGGCCTTTCAAAATGTGGAGAGCTAATGGAGGTGGAGTTGGAGGTGTTCGTTTGTCAAATGGATGGACTAGATTTACCAAAGACGAAAATTTGAAGAAAGGAGACATTTGTCTCTTTGAGCTCATCAGGATGAAAGATCTTGTTTTTAAAGTTTCAGTATTTCATACAAAGATAGACTAAAAGAGATCACTCATATTTTCGTAAGCTATAACTTCTGATCTTTTTGTGTCTTATGTTGCTTAAATATGATTTGTTTAGAAGCATAAAACATTACTTTTTAATGATTAATTGTAGTACAATGTCAAGGAAGCATTTCTAGGAAGTCAAATGTTATCGTAATTTTTGTTCTCAATGACAATTGTTATGAAGCAGGAACAGATAAGAAGGAAGAGCTTAGACGTTTGCAAAATCGGAAGAGCACAGAACGCAATCAATTATGCTGACAGACCAAGAAATTAATCACCAGAGACAAAAGAAATATTATAATAGATCAGTCAATTAATGTAGTAAAATACCCATTGGATGATTTGGTCACATTATTGAATGTGGCTACTTAGCAGGTAAAAAAGGCTCTTTGAGTTGTCCTAGAATATAGTGATGGAATAAATTATGATTTAAGAGTAATTCTATTCATACAAATTACTTATACAAATTCAAACATACAAATTGATGTGACATTCCTATATAATCGTCACATCACTGATGTTAATTAATATCATTTATTATTAATATATATTTATCAAATAATTATATTTATTTATCAAATCACATCATGTCACGTCAGTCTGTATAGGTGAATTTGTATTAACTAGTTTGTAAGAGTAACGTTACTCATGATTTAAAGCTTATTTTGAGTTGACCTAGACTCATGTATGTGTTGATAGAATTAATGGTAGGATAAATTGACAATATTTTCCATATAAATAAAATTTTTCCAAAAATCCCCTTCCCTCCTCCACCCCTGGTTTCCTCCCATGAGAATAATTGAAGTTACATTCGAGATGGGAAGTTCAGAATAAAAATCCATTACTGCTAAAGCTTTGAGTTGTCAACTCTTTCCTAGAGTTGATATGTTTTGATTGCTAAGAAGTTTCTGAAAGAATATATGAAGGAGATAAAACGACTAAAAAATGTCCAAATTTTAGAACACATATAGGAATCGTAAGTTCAGGTAACAAATAGAAAAAGGAAATAGGGAACAGGGTGGGGATAGACAGTAACAAATAGGGAACAGGCAGTGGCGGACCCAGGATTTTGTCAAAGGGGGGACACCGTAATAAATCTAAATTTATATAATTTTTTGGTTAAACAATACAAAACAGAAAGTATTTACTATTCAAATGAATTTTTTTCAATTTGTACTCTTTTTATAAGAATCAATTAATTAATTTTCAATGTAACAAAAGATATAAAGAAAAAGCAATAATTTATATCAAAATAAATAAATAAACATTAAAAAGGTTTACATAAATTTTATCTGTAGAATACAGTAAAATGAATTAATTATAGTGAGTGACGATATAACTTACTTGAAAGGAAGGATAATTAGTTATGAGTCTTGTATAACTGTGTTCAACTGCATTTACTATAAAACGGGTATATGATTGCTTACAAAATAAAAGCAAGATACTGAGAACAATAAACGTGCAAAACTACATGAGAAGAACATCAAAAATTTGATTAAAATTTCATGTATAAAATAATAAAATAATAAAATAATAAATATAATAAAATATAAACTCACTTGGTGCTTGTCTTTTGTATCAATTCGGAGGATAAAAGAGTAGAAGGGACGGGGTGGGTAGATGACAAAGTGAGTGAAGAGGCGGTTGGGGAGTTTAAAAAGTGAAAAAATTGTGGAAAGTTAAAGTAAGTTTTGTATTTTTAATAAAGGGGTATATTGTAACTATTAAAACTTAAGGGACTATTAAGATATTTTAAAATTCAGGAGGGGCCCGGGCCCCTTTGGGTCTCAACGTTCGTCCGCCACTGGGAACAGGGTAGTGATAGGGATGAAAATTTTTTTCGAAATTAAATGGGGATGGGGATGGAAATTGTGTATCCAAACTAGGCCCGACCAGTCCCCTGAATCTATGGGTGTGTGTGTGTGTATAGGATTGATAAAAAAAATACATCAACCTTATTTCTAGAGAATAGTAAAGGATTATAAAAATTTATATAATAATTTTAATTTGATTTTGCTTTTCAAATTTATATATGTTAAAATAGACATCTCAAAGGTTTGTTTAAAATTTTTTTCACTGAAAAATGTTGAGTATTTGATTTTTTATGAATTTTTTAAAATGACTCTGTAACTTTGGGATTTTTAGTTTTCTAGAGGAGATCAGTCTTTCAAAACTTATTTGACCTACCTAAAGATTTCAAAAACTTATGAAATTTGGTATATGTTATCATCTTTAAGTCTAGTTTGATCCTACAAATTTTTGTAATTTTATGACTTAATTGGGATTTCTTATGTATTTACAAATGAAGAGAGTTCAGTCCTAAAAGCTTTTAATAATTGGGATTTCTTATGTATTTACAAATGAAGAGAGTTCAGTCCTAAAAGCTTTTAATAGAACTGATAGACCCTAAAATATAAATTATTTTAAAATACCTTCGTTATTCAAAATTTTTTTCGATTTGACAAGCTTAAAGATAAAAGTGTTTATGATATTTTTGTAAAATTTTAGGTCAATTGGATTAATAGATTAATTATAAAAAAAATTAGAAAATCAGCATTGCTCTATTTTGGAAACTTGAAAGTGAAGTTAATCAAAAGTTGAAAAATTGTTAATACTTATTGTTGCAATGTTGAGAAAAATGCTAAAATATAATTCAACAAAAAAAATGAAATTATTATATGTCGCTTGGGGTGGATTGGGGATGGGCGTTAAAAAATTGGGGATGGGGATGGAGGTTGATTTTCAAATTGGGGATGGGGCAGGGATGGAGATTAATTTTCAAATTGGGGATGGGGAGGGGGATGGAGATGACATCCCCGCCCCCGCCCCGGCCCGAACCCAGCTCTAGTTACTTTCAAGGCTCCATTTGGTGATGGTGCTAAGCTCGGGGAAGGCTGCCATATTGCCCCAGCTTTAGTAATTTAACAACTTTAAACCGAAAGTTAGGGTCATAATTTGAGATGCACTCATAGCACCCTTTTGTCTAGCAATTAAATGAATCAAACGTATTAGTATATAATAACTTTTATACTTCTGTTCTGCATGTTTGAGATTCGTTGCTAGAACATGTTTTTATATTTTTTTTCTGCATGTATTAGCAAGTTAAGCTTGATTTTTAATATAAATTCTTCTCTTATATAGATGTCTGAAAGTTCTGGGAATAATATGGCAAATTGAATTGGTCCCATCCAAAGAAGACAATCTATTGATCTTTGTATCTGAGAGATGAATAATGGATATAGAGCAAAAGCATCATTGAAGTGCTTGGAATTGAATAGGAGAAGAGTTGACAAAGTTATCTGGCAAAAGTTTCAGCTAAAAACAACTTAAAATTAAATGGGTGGGATTACATGAAAAAACAATATTTCTATTTGGGTTAGATTGACTACTACTATAGGACATAGCTACAACTACATGACTCGAACCATTGATTGGCCTCATCACAGAGATAGGAAGCTTATTTACAACCAAAAGTCTTTTTTTTTTTTAAGGAAAAAACTTCCTTTATTTGATTAATTACATATACCAAATTAGTTTTTTTTTAACAAAAATATCTTGAAGCTATACAATTTCGATATTAGTATTTTTCTTTCTTTCATAAATCATTTAAATGTACATGTTTATTTAAATACTAAAAGGAAAAATTATGACTTCAAACACATTTTCGATACACCATATTTTTCAAATATTTCATGTTAAAACCCTTCAATATATATACACAAAAAAATACATAGTTTATTAAGTGATAAAGAGCATGAAATTAAAAAATTTTAAAAATAAGCATGGCAGTTAATTTTGAACGGAGGAGTTAAAGGAGAAGGCAAGGCCGAAAATAAGGCGACATTTATAAACAGGTCTTTTATATTTAATTAAAATAATTATAAATTTAATTTTTCAAATATATTTTATCTAAAATTAATTTTTCTTACCTTTGCATATGTAAAATTATTAATCAAATCTTTTTATTCAATTTTTTTCGATATTTCCTCCATATCTTTTTTATTTTCTTGATTAGACATGGTGGTTTTAGATATTTGATTACCATCCTCTTCAATAATATATCTTTTTTTAATGGATTCTTACTCAATTATTGAATTTTCACTAACATTACCTGATTTTAACAAATTTATAAAGAGTTCTCTTTTGGGATTTAACTAATTTTTTTAATTTTTATTTTTTCTTTAGTTTTTCATATACTAATTCATATTTTTTACAGGAGTCATTTTTAAGACTATATTATTAATTAACAAATAACAACAAGCAAATGCAAAATAAACAATAACGACAAACAAATAACAAACTAACAATAACTATAAACAAATATGAAAACATTAATAATTAATGAGATAGATAGATAACAGTCTAAAATAAATAAAAATATTAACACATGGAAGATGAACTTGAGCATTGGACTGCACAGAGACTATTGGAGATGGAGAGGAGAGAGTTTAGAGAGAGCTTAAGCCTCAAAGAATATAAGCACACTGGCAGTTAAAAATGGAGGAAAAGAAGAAGACGAATCCGAGTGGTAACGGAGAGAGATGTGAGGAAAGTAAAACATTCAATTGACATGACATTCATTATTATGAGTTTTAAAAAATAATTTTTTTATCAATAGATCGGGTAGAAGACGATGAAACCAATGTGAAAAGAGAAAATTGCGAGGGAGAAGAAAACTTATAATTGACATGACATGAATCATTAATTATGATCTTAGAAAATAATTTTTTTATTAATAAATTGTGTAGAATAAAATGAATTGTATGGGGAACGAAGAAAATTGTGAAGAAAAAGAAAACTTTTAATTTAATTGATATGACTTAATTATTACGAGTTTTAAAAAATAATTTTTTATTAATATATTGTGTGGGCATAACTAATGAGATAATTTTGATTGTGTGGATCTTCTGATTATATTAAATTTTTAAAATAAAATAAAATTGTTCAAAAATTATTATATGAGGTCTTCCTAAATTTTGGGACCTTAAGCGGCTGCCTCTATGGCCTAAGGGATGAGCTGACGCTGGAAGAAGGGATGGGTAAGCTGGGAGAGCTCGAACAAGGCATGACTCAAGTAAATTGTCCAATGCTAGAACTCGACCAAGTGGCGTTAAATGTATCTTCCAATCAAGGCAAAACTCAAGTAAATTTATCCAATGCCATGCTAGAACTCATCAAACTATTTATTTTACAAGCTCAAGCTCATACCAGATACATAACTGTTAATGAATATTTATTAAATATCTTTTTTTAATAAGAAAAGTTAACTTACGTAATTCGCAAGTTACACTAGTAACAAAAACTATAAACTGAAACATTTTTTTTTCCTCCAAATTTGATGTGCTCATACTTGTTACTAACTCATGAATGACGCCATCACTGATGACTTGTAGAAACACATGCAAAGCTAAAATTTTAAGTACCAAGATAGGCTTAAGCATTTAAAAGAGTTCACAAGAAATATAACAGCAAAAAAGCACAATCATCATCTAACCGTACTAATCATTGTTTTTTCCCATTACAAAGTCAGCCAAATGCCTAAAACATATAGAAGTAATAGTTTTTATAATAGGGTAGGTTTACTACAATGAGCTCAATTCAATATAATTCCTCTATAAAAAAAGAAGCATATTCATTACCAGGAGGGAGACCCATTTTTTCCCAATTATATTGCTTAATCAGCGGTTCGATATAGGGATCTTTCTTTGGAATTTCACCAACCATTTTTATTGCAGACGGAGAGCGTCCTCATAACTTGAGAAGATGTCAAACAACCTGCAAAGAAAAGAAAAAAGAAAATTTTTTTAATGACAAGGGAGGAACAATCAAAAGTTATTAATGACACAGTCATATAAATTATTAAAGAGAGAGAGAGAGAGATAATGAAAGACAAGCTAACTTACTCTAAGTAATCTGAAGAATCGTGAATGTAGCCTGCTTTATCAATTTCTTCCCAGATCAGAATAAAACCTTTTAAATTTTTCCTTAGAATGAAAATTATTTTGAGAGCTTCCCATTAAACAACTTTCGCTGGAAAACACTTTTTTCTTATTATACTCCCAAACAAACAAACCATTAATCCAATATTCAGCTCTTTCAAATTTCTCAACTTCGAAAAAAATTGACAAAACCAATAATAATAATAATAATAATAATAATAATAATAATAATAATAATAAAAAACTATTTCTCCCTAGAATGAAAGCTTTTTAGGAGCTTCCCATAAAAAATTTAAAAAAAAAAAATCGCTGAAATACAATTTTTTCTGATTACACTCACAAAAAAACAAGCCATTAATCGAGATCCCCACAAAACAACTTTCGCTGAAAAGCAATTTTTTCGGATTACACTCACAAAAAAAAAAACCATTAACTGGATATTCGGTTCTTTCAAATTTCTCAACTTAAAAAACATAAAATTGACAAAACCAATAATAATAATAATAATCCATGTTTCCTTAGAATGAAAGCATTTTCCGACCTTTTCAGAAAACAACATTCGCTGAAAAACTTTTTTTTCTGATTGCACTCTCAAAGAAACAAACCATTAACCCACCTAATTTTGAGTGCTTCAGCACAAGTCTTGTCGTAAAACTTAACCATCTCTTCACCCGTAAGGTTTGATGTCCATTCAATTAAGAAATCCATATCCAAGTAAATCACACAGTGATTGTAATCCATCCCCTTGAACAGAGCCGAAAGCTCTGTAAACGACGACAGCGAGACCTTCTTATAATAGGATGTGAACAGCCGAGATTGAACGATGAAGTCGGGAAAAAGGATGGGTTTGCAACGATTATAAGGGGGATGAAATGGAGGAATTAAGGAAAGGGGAAGGGGAGAGAGAACGGCTGACAGCGGAGAGGGTAGGGAGAGCTCGACCGAGGCAGAGGGTGGAGTGAGACACGGGTGACTGCGCGAGTGAGAGAGGAGAAGGAACGTATTTCTTTACAGGGGAGCTTCCATAGAAGATGAAATTAGGGTGAATAATTTCCCTCCTACGATTTTTCAAATGACAATTCCACCCCTAATGTTTAAAGCATCACTTTACCTTTGCTGGTGACCAACTTCCTTTATATTTAATGGAAAAGTGATGCTTAACAGAGCCTAAAATATGGTAAGAGGTTTGATTGTTTTCTGGTTCGAAGTATAAATTTAACTCGTTCTAATTCTTCAAATGTTTTTATGATTTTTTTCTTAAACTTAATCTAAAATATTTTTATTTGAATGAAAAAAGTTAAAATATTTTTAGCTTTTACTTAATGCAATATCTGAATTATAATTCTCAAAAAAACCCCGATCTAAATCATTTATATGATCTTTTATACATGACTTTTATACGACAATACACATTTAAATAATTATCCCATAAATTTTTATTTTACTAATTTAGAAAAAAATAAATTAGAGTATAATAATAAAATATTTAAAATTATAAATTATTATTTCGGTTAAATTATAAATTTAATAAAAATTTTATTTTATGCCTGTACCATATCTCCTGATTTTGGTTTATTTCAAGGCTTTCATGTTGTTATGATGGAAGAAAACAGGTGGAGATTTTATGGCAAGTGCTTCTTAAATATAAGTTCATTTTAGATATTATATATAGATGACATGGAAACTGACATTTTTCATTATTACCTACACAGATCTCCCTCATGTTTTTCGTGTGAAGGCTGATTACTACGTTGTTGATCGAGAGATTAAGGATTATGGAGGTGTAAAATTTTCAAATTTTCCCCTTGATCCATATTTTATTTTATTTTGGGCTTACATATAACTTGGCTAATTTCTTTAAGGTTTGAGTTTGGACAATAAGAAATGGAGTTCATAAAGAATCTATTAGGACTATGGACCGCTTAAAACTCCACATTGGTACGTGGATTTGCTTTTGGATTCCACCCAAAATGTCTCATACTAATAGAGAACTTGTCCACACTTATATACACATGATTCACCATATGTCTAGCCAATGTGAGACTTTGGTTGCACAACCAACAAACCCTCTCCTCAAACAAATTAAGGACCACAGGATCGCTCTGCACTCGGCATCTAGGCATCTGGGTCTACCCTCAAACGATCATATCCATCCATCCACTCTATCAATGCCAACTCCTATTCATTAAGGACCACAGGATCGCTCTGCACCCGGCATCTGGGCATCTGCGTCTACCCTCAAACGATCATATCCATCCATCCACTCTATCAATGCCAACTCCTCTTCTGCCCAGGAGCATACTGCATGTTCACTAGAGCTTAACAAGGGTCCACCACCTTCGTTCGGCACTCTGAGAATTTCCTCCACATATTCTTCTAGCTACTTTAAGCTTAAACCCTCATAGATTTACTTTTGGATTCTATCCAAAAGGCTTCATACCAATAGAGTTCTTGTCCATACTTATATGCCCATGATTCTCCTCATGTCTAGCCAATGTGAGACTTTGATTGCACACCCAACAAATCCTCCCCTCAAATAAAGTACCACATACTAGTCTGCATTCGCATCTTTTTTTGCGTTGTCTAGGCCGCTGCATCTTTTTCTGTACACCCAACAGAATCAGTTTTCAACCTATACACTCGAGGAAAAGTGCCAATTTTAAGGGGAAGGGGATGTTATGAGCTTAAGTTAAAGAGTTGCTTTCAATAAGTCAAAGTATCAAAATAAGTCAATATTGTTCTTTATACTTCTCCTGTAATCAAGATATTAGGTACCAACATAATAAATATTTTCATGTATTTGTAATCTTTTAGAAGTGTAATAGATGCACTTGAGCCAAAGAAAAATAATTTTGATTTTTTATAGAAATCACGTGGTAAATTGATTCAACCCTACTTCATATATAGAAAGTTAATTTCAATAAATTCTTTTCTGTCTTCTTTTTCTTTTTCTTTTTCTTTTCAATGGTCATTATAAATACATTTTTCTCTATTTATTAACTCAACGATAATACGCAACTTAAGTGGTTTTTATTAGTTGAAAAGCCAACTCAATTGGGAAGGAGTTAGTTATTTTATGGTAATTAAGTGGTTTTTGTTGTGCTACAAAATTATACTTATTAGTTTGTATAAATTACGTCCCCTCGAGGCTTTCTTTCTTTTAATATGTGGATCCACTTGTTTTACTTGATACAGATCTTTTTCTTTCTTTTCAAAAAAAAGAAATTGTTAATCTGCAATATGTGTGACATTGATCATATTTTTATTTTATTTTGTTTAAAATGATAGCGAATACGTTGCATTGAAACTATTATATAGTCCCCTGCTCACTTCCTGGCTCACTTATTACATTTGCCGATGTATATGATAGCAATTCTTTTCTTCTTCTGCGTCATAGAATTATTAAAAATTTACTTTATAATAATTCATTTTTCTCCTTATTCCTATTTAACGTATGCATGCGCATATTTTATATATCACCAACAACACTTCTACTATAAACTTCACTTGCATATTTCAAATCTTTTTGCTTGTGCAGGATCTGCCTGCCGATTTCTCCAACGAGTATATAAGCAGAGACGCCCTGATGATCACATTACACACTTCTGATGGAAGAGAGTGGCCTTTCAAAATCAGGAGGAGACCTAGTACGGACGTGTTCGTTTAATAAGCGGCTGCTATAGATTTACCAAAGACAGGAATTTGAAGGAAGGAGACATCTGTTTCTTTGAGCTCACCAGGATGAAAGACATTGTTATGAAAGTTTTATTATTTCATGCACTTGTAATGTAAGCAAAAAGTGATCGCGTATTGTCAAAAGCTATATATAACTTCTGATCTTTTTGAGTTTTATATTGCTTAAATATGATCTGTTTAGAAGAATCAAACACAATCTGTTATATTGGTACTCGAAGGATTAATTAAATTATAATGTTAAAAAAAGCGTTTCTTTGAAGCCCATTTTGATTACTAAGACCTCTTCGAAAGAATTTTTGAAGGACTCAAAAATCTAGATTTTGGACTAATGTATGTATAGATGGAATTAATAGGTTGGATGATCATAGAATTTGCGTTATTACTATTATTATTATTATTATTATTATTATTATTATTATTATTATTATTATTATTATTATTTATTTTTCCTTTCAAACAAGTAAGGCAATAGAGGAGTCGCTTTAAACATTAGGTTTAAAATAAACGATTTGAAGAAAAAGTATTTTATCACCAAATAAAAATATTATCTACAAAATAAATGATGTTATTCTTACATATAAAATATCTATTTATTTTGTCTGAGGTCAATCTATATATGAAACTTTGTATTCAAACTTTATGACATTATTGTTTGTGTAGTAGGATTCTATGACATTTGACTGAGCATTGGAATTGAAACCTGGATGAAAGTTAGTTCTTGGAATTGAGAGCAACGTAATTCTCACAAGTTGGAACACCAAAATTCACTAAATTGCCTACAAACTTTGAGGGATATATCAAAAGACGAGGCAGAAATAAAGTCTCTATACCATATTTAAAGTCTATATATATATATATCAAACAAACCCATGTTCACTTCTGCGTCAAGTAACTTTGCAAAATGGTTTGCAGCAGGAAAGCACAACCCATTTCATCGAATTGTTTGGCGAAGTCACCATCACATTTCTTCAAGGTTATCCTGCCAGCAACCCTTGCTGAGAAGAAGCTGGTAATCTCATAATAACTTGCATTTCCAAAATCTCATTCCAAACTAAATGGTTAATTTTGTTGTTTTTTGTGGTCCAAACTGTATAGCAATAACAGATCACATCAACTCATATTCCTCGTAATATTTATTGGCATTCAGCTACTTTGAGCAACTATATGGCGCAATGTCATGGAATCATTTCTTTTATTGATTTTTCACATATTTTAAAATAGATTATCTAACTTTTTTTTTTGTATTACTGCAGAGGATTCCTGAAAGATTTGCGAAGAAGTTTGGGAATGAACTTTCCGCTTTTGCAAAGCTAATGGTTCCTAATGGTCGTGCTTGGCAAGTGGGGTTGACGAAAGATGGGAGGAACATTTGGTTCCAGGATGGTTGGGATGAATTTGTTCAATATCATTCTATCTTTGCAGGACACTTCTTGGTCTTCAAATATGCAAAAAATTCAACTTTTCATGTGTCTGCTTGCGAAATTTGCTATCCTTATAATAAAAGAGTACCCGGAGAAGATGATGAGCAGAACTCAACAAACCTAGACGAAATGGAAAATAAGCCACTAAGCAGTTTTGAGCACTCGGATTCTGAGGACTCCTTTCAGCCACAAATCGAGGAGAGCAAAAGGGAATTCTTGGCTGTACTTGAAAGAAAGGGAATCAATATTTCTGAAAAACATAGATTGCTTTCAGAAGAGGAAAAAAACCGAGCAATCAACATTGCCAAGTTGCTCAAGCCAAACAATCCTTCATTCATGGTTGTCTTACTATCGCGTAACATCGGTAGAAATCAACCAGTACTGGTAAGCTTTTAAATGAAAATTTGTATTACACACAAATTTCTATACAAAACATTAACTATTTTATTTGTTCTCTTTTTTCGTCTTACATGTATATAATTTGTATGCATAATATTATCTTTAAAGAAACTATAGTTATGATGATTAATTAAGTTGTTTCACCTGCTTGAGCAGACTGTGCCTGCCAGATTTGCCAAGAAGTATATAAGTAGAAAAGCCAAAGTTGTCACATTACGGGCTTCTGATGGAAGTGAGTGGCGTACGTGTCCAACTCACTCGGAAGTGTGATTCATATTGCTGTCGTTTCACAGGGGAATGGAATAACGGATTTTCACAAGATCAAAATTTGAAGAAAGGAGACATTTGTGTTTTTGAGCTTGTTGGGAAGAAAGATATTACCCTGAAAGTCTCAATATTTCGTGCTGGTGCTAAGTTGACATGATTAGAATACTTGTTGCGAGTAGATGATCGATCTTTATGATCAGTTCTAGACTTCTTTTCTGAGTGTGAGTTTCAGTTACCTATGTGTGGGGGTTAATAATCTTTCTAATGCTCTTAGCAGTTCTAGTACTCTTGTAAATAGTAATCATGCGATCGAGTTGCATTGATATAATAAAAGTAATAAATATATTTTGATAAAGCATCGTATATGATGATTTGACATAACAGATTTTTCTTATTTTTTTTAAGAGAATTAAAATTCATATTATAATAAATAGAAAATTGAGAAAATAGACAAAATTAGGGGGTCTCTTTAAAAAATAGATCCTGAAAAAGTTTTATGCCATAGACACTTTCTTGACAAAAAGACCCAATTACCCTTATGTATTCAATTTTTTTCCAAATGCTTATTTACCTCTCTTCGAATGACCGAAACCCATCTCCCTCTTTACAGATTTGATTTAATTTCTAGAGAATTTGAATTCGAGATTTGAGTTTCTGAAGGATTTGTGAACTTATTTAAGAAAATCGAGGGTTATTTTTTCTCAAAGGCTTATTTCTCTCTCTTCGGACGACCGAAACCCATCTCCCTCACAGATTTGATTTAATTTCTAGAAAATTTGAATTCGAGATTTGAGTTTCTGAAGGATTTGTAAACTTATTTAAGAAAATAGAGTGTTATAATGTGATTTTTGTACGTTAATACGTGTGAAAACCGATGAAATAAGTGAATGCAGTGTTATATCGCGAAGAAGAAGACACTCAACACTCGAAAACAACCTGTCGAGTCATGTCGAGTTATGTAATGTCGAGTGTCGAGTTTTATAGAGTGGTGAAATGTCGAGTGTCGAGTTTTGTAGAGTGGCGAAATGTCGAGTGTCGAGTGTTTGTCGAGTGGTGAAATGTCGAGTGTCGAGTTTTGTCGAGTGATGAAATGTCGAGTGTCAAGTGTTTGTCGAATGGTGAAATGTCGAGTGTCGAGTGGTGAAATGTGTAGTTTCGAGTGTTGTGTGTAGTGTTATCGAGAATCAGACACGACTCGACATGACTCGACACATACGTGTCGAGTGTCAAAATGTGTCGGATGCAAATAATATCGAGTGTCGAGTTGTGTCGAGTGTCGAGTTATGTCGAGTGTCTTCGCGCGATATATAGCTATAAATATATCCCCGAAAAGAGTTGTGCCTTATAGAAGTATACTTTCAAAGAGTATTTGAATCTTTTTGTAAAGAAAGTGTCTATGGTATGAAAATTTTTCAGGATGTGTCTATTTTTCAAAGGGACCCCCTAATTTTGTCTATTTTCTCAATTTTTTCTATAATAAACAAACTTACGATGCCTGAGGGATTGCATTTCAGTTTGAATATTTATACTTTCAAGTGGAATGAAAACTAAGCAGATGGAATATCCGAAAGCAATAATGATTTTTAGGGTTTGATTATTATTATTAAATTTTGGTTTAATCTTTTTAATAATTTTTCTTCTAATCTTTTTATATACTACATAAAGTAAAGTAAATAATGAAATAAAATTTTATTTAGCACTTTTTAAAGGGATAATACTCCGCTTATAAATTGTTGTATACATACTCACAAATCCATAAATTGATGTAGCACATGATATAATTGGAAGAGAGAATATCAAAAATTATGATTGATAATATAACAATCATACACAAATATCACATGAATTTATATAAGTAATTTATATGAAGTATATCTTTTTTTAATAGGTGAGGAAAAAAAAGCATATGTCATTGAGACACCTAAGTACCAATGTTAAATGATATTTATATCTATTAAATATTAAGTAAAAAAATGCTAATTGTTATTGGTTCAAACCTTATAATGTCTTTTGAATGTCATTGAAAATTTCTAATGTTGAGATTTATGTAAGAGCAATTCGACATCTAAAGTACACGTTCATATAACTAAGGTAAGCAAATTATCACTTGATGAGTAAAATAAAGAAAAGAATAAGACAAGTTAAATATTATTAATCTAATAAAATTTTCTAAACTGATATCATATAGAATTGGTTTTATAATAAATTGTTCGGAATTACTCATTTACATAGATTCACATGAAGCAAAAGTAACTAATAATAATTTCCTCTTGTTGTAAATATTATATCGGTAGTCTTAACTTGTGCTTTTGTTATGCAAAATCTGCAATAGGGGTGCACACGGGTCGGGTCGGGTCGGGTTTTGCCCGATCCGACAAGACCCGATGATGCATCGGGTTTCAACATTTTAACCCGCAGTCGGGTTTTTTAAGAATGTAACCCGACGTACAACCCGCTTATCGGGTCGGATCGGGTTACTCGGGTAATTCGGGTTGGGCTTAGCCCAAGTGCACAGTTTCATTAAAATTGTTTTTGTTTTGGCCCATGTATGTTTCAAAGATTATATTATATATAAAACAAAGCCCATTTATATAAATTAAACTATATTATATATAAAAAAAGGCCCATTTACAAAATAAGACTATGTTCTATCCCAAACAAAGCCCAATTTAAAAAACTAAACTATTTTATATTCAAACTAAGGTTTATTAATATAAATTTACAACTTTTTGGCTAAGACCTAATTGAATTATTAAAAATTCAAAATTCGAATGCTAGTATATTTATATATATCAAAATTTCCAAACAAGGATAAAATTAAATTAAAAACAACCAAACATAAAACATAATAATTAATAACCCACTCAATATCTCCCATCTAAACAAAGCAAAGCAAAAGCACACACAACCTAATATAATACATCCACCCTTTAACAATCAAAACATACAATTTCTAAGCTATTGAAAATCCTAATCTACAACACATAATATTAGAGTCAAAAATTCCAAAATATAAAGTCCAAAGTACAACACATAAGTTTAGAGTCCAAAGTACAACACATATTTGTAAATTATGCAAATTACAACAATCCAAGCTTATGCAAATTACACCGCCTTGGATTGATTATGCAAATTAATTATGCAAATTACAACAATCCAAGCTTCCAAGAAAACATAACATAATCTCCACCCAATAGAAACTTGAGATTTCACCGTCTTGGATTGAAAAAACATCAAGCCACTTTTTCCAAATTTTCACCAACTTCAAATAACAAAAATTGAAAACATAATAGTTAATATTCAACAAAGCCATCAAGTTATAAAAAATAATAGTAAAAGTTAAATTTACCAACCCAAAAAGAAACTTAAGAAGACTTAACTATAAATACAATGATAAGTTATCAAAATTTGTCATTACCTATGAAATTGGCACTCATCAATCAAGGTCTAAACGCTCAACTCCTGTTACAGTTGATTTTAAAACATCTATATCAATGACAAACAAGCACAAACCAAAATGATACAGTTAGTCAAAGATATAATTCCACAAAAGTCAGTATAAATTAGAAAAAATATTTCAATTTAATAACCAAAATCCATGATTACCTGTCTCAATTGATGTACAGAAACCCACTGAATCTCCAGTTGCATCTTCTATTGTCTCTGTCATCGGGAAAACTTCATCAATCAATGTAGAAGTTATCCAATTCTGAGAGCATATTAAGGATTCAACCATTTTAGGAGTTAATGAACTCCTAAACTGGTCAAGAACCCGCCCTCCAGTACTAAATGCTGACTCAGAAGCAACAGTAGAGACCAGAATAGCAAGAACATCCTTTGCTATATGTGATAACACAGGAAAGTTGCCTTCATTTAGCTTCCACCAACCCAAAATATCAAAATCCTCATTCTGTCTAACCAAATTGGCATTGTTTAAATAAGTGTCCACCTCATTTGATGTTCCTGACTTGGTTAGATTATCCATAAACTTTACAGCTGGATCTACCCATGGCTTTACAACCACTTGAACTTCATCACTCACTAATGAGGTTGGGATATTACTAATGGGAGGCTTTGACACTTCAGTCCTTACCACTTTTGAAGAGACATCTATAAAAGTCTTATAAATGTCATATAGCTTCAACAACAATGTTTTAAGACCCATCATCATTTCCTCTGTCTTAATAGCACCCCAAAAACCATTCCAAGTAAATTCAAAGTACCTCATTTTGAATCTTGGATCAAGTACAACTGCAATGAGCAACATCTCATTAAATTTATCAAAAGACCCAAAGTACTTATCAAATTTCTTCTTCATATTTCTTGCCATATCACACAAAACACTACTACTTTGTTCTTGTAACTCAATCAATTGACTATGAATTTTCCATATTCCATTAAATGCAAGATGTGATGTCACAGTCAAAGAAGCACTAAACTTGAGAGTTACATCATAAAAATTTTGCAAAAAACAAACAAACAATCTACCTTGATCCCAATCCTCCTCCTTTGGTGGTCCCAACTTGTTGTCTTCTGCAAAGTATAGTTTGTAATGCCCATCCTCCTCCTCCAAACGATCAAGTGCTTTTTGAAATTGTAAAGCACTCTCCAACATCAAATATGTAGCATTCCATCTAGTGGGGACATCCATTACTAAATTTCCCTTGTATTGAATTTTTTCATGCTCAACACAAGACATAAATCTCTGTAATCTTGCAGGAGACGACCTAACATAACGCACAGCATTACGAATACTAGCAATGGACTTATGAAGATCTTTTAAACCCTCACCTACAATCAGATTCACAACATGGGCAAGACAACGAATATGCACGTAATCTCCATTCAGAATAAGCCCACTATCTTTCCAACCTTGCACCTTTTTCTTCACATAATTGATTGCCACTTCATTTGCACTAGCATTATCCACTGTGATTGTAAATATATTCTCCAATCCCCACTCAAGCAAGCAAGACTCAATCTGCTTCCCAATAGTTTCCCCTCTATGATTCACAATCTGAGAGAAACTTAAAATCCTTTTGTGCAACCTCCAATTATCATCAATGAAATGTGCAGTAATCACCATGTAATTCAAGTTCTGTATTGAAGTCCAAATATCTGTAGTTAGCGACACCCTAACCTTGCTTGCTTTAAAATACTTCTTCAAATTTTCTTTCTCACCCAAAAACAAAGAGAAAACACCCCTTGCAACTGTTGTTCTTGATGGACATTCAAACTTTGGACACGCAACTCGCATGAGACGCCTAAACCCTTTATTCTCTACAAACTTAAAGGGCAACTCATCTATAATTATCATCTCCACAACCGCTTTCCTAATTGCCTCCTTATCAAACCCTACACCTATAAGGTTACTTGCAGACCCACTTTCTAATTTTTTTGGACCAAAAGAAAGAATCGTTTGTTTCTCATCCTTGTCTGCTTGTTTCTCACTCAAAATATATTTAGGACATCTACCTAAATGATTCCACAATGTTTTAGTCCCATGCTTCTTACTATCACAAAGAAAGGACCTCCCACAATAGGTACAAACACATTTATCTCCTCCAGTTTTTCTGTAATGATCCCATACACTAGATACTTGAGGCTTTTTTCTCTTATTTTTTTGGGTAGTAGTTTCACTACTCACTTCTTCAGGGGTTTCTTGGGTGGGAATGGGAGTAGTAGATTCAGAAGTCATAATACCTGAAAAAATAATAAGACAAACCATATATATTAGTGTACTAAATTTAGAGTTTTAAGTTAACCCAAACATGAAAGTGTCAAAACAATATAATTTTTTTAAAATTAATCTTTTAATTATAAGCTACATGAAATATAATGAAATAACTTTTTAAACAATTTATTAATCTTTTTGTTTTTGTTTTTTTGGCTTTTATCTTATTTTGACTTCAGTTCAATGATTAGAAGAAACTAAAGGAATTGGAAATGGTTAAAATAAGCATTTTTAACTTAACTTAGCTACACACTTGATTAGTTAATGGGCCCTATATATAGAAATATAGTGGTCCTCTCATAAGATACGTAAATTGAAGGTTATTAATTAAGTTGCATGCAAGCTGTAGTGTTCATTCATATTATAACTATATTGTATACATTAGTAAACAACTTGATCGGTAATTTGACGTTTTCAATCTACAGTTTGCTTCCTTTTTTTTTTCTTCTATATGATATTTAAATATATACATCTTAGTGTGAATTGTTAATCATTTTACAGTAGTTTATATATGCAATACGCTTCAAAGTAATCCTTAAGTCAACAACATGTGAAGGATTAAGACTCCTCGAATTAAAATCTCTCTACCATTATTACTGGTTGATATACCAATATTCGTATTTCATATATAGCCATCCATGCATATACACGCTTGTGAATAAATGAGTTAGGAACATTAAAGAAGAATAATTCAATTGATAATATCATTAGTTAATTCATAATTACAACACATTAATTGCTACAAAAGTATATTCAACATATATAAACTCTCTGTCATAGTTTCACGGAATTGTTATAATAAATTTTATAAACCAATTTTTTATACATCCATATCTATACCTTGCTGCACCATTTATTATGATTAATTTTGATAAAATTAAATGTATCAAAAGAGAAGAAAAGTGGACAGGTGCTGCCGTGCTGCACCATTTATTATGATTAATTTTGATGAAATTAAATGTATCAAAAGAGAAGAAAAGTGGACAGGTGCTGCCGTGCTGCACCATTTATTATGATTAATTTTGATGAAATTAAATGTATCAAAAGAGAAGAAAAGTGGACAGGTGCTGCACCATTTATTATGATTAATTTTGATGAAATTAAATGCATCAAAAGAGAAGAAAAGTGGACAGGTGCATCATCGTTACTTCAAGGATCACATGAGTAAAATACGGTTGCTTTGAAAGTGCATATACAAAACTCTAAACAACAAGACAGATAAGCCCAAATCTACTTGATCAGAGTAGCCTGCATGGAAGTAATTACAACACAACAACACGTCTATTCTCTGTAATCTCAGCCAACATAGAAGCAATTCAGCATTACAATCCCATCCAAACCCAAAATAATTACTGACAGGGAGTTGAAAATTAACCCAACATTTAATCATATAAGGGAAGCACGATTTGAAGAAGTGAAGAACCTGTAAGAAGTCCAACTGTCCAGGGCCTGCTCCGTTCTCCCTGCCTCTGCCCACGTTCACGGAGGATGAAAGGCTGACGAAGGAGGAGGTAGACGATGATGTAGGGACTCACGGTGGATGAAAAGCCGGCGAAGGAGGAGGTGGACGATGATGAGAAAAGTCGCGGAGGATGACGATCGGACGAAGGCGGAGCCGCGAAGGAGGGGATTTTCTGATTTTGTATATGATTTCAATTTTTGATTAGGGATTTAAAATGATTGTAGGGTTAGATGTTAAAAGATGTATTTATATCTGTATTCTAGTGTTGTGAGGTCTACGGGAAGAAAATGTTAAGAACAAGTTACACTTCGACACGTGTCCAACAAAATTTATTCAATTAAAAACTCAGTCGGGTCGGGTTATTTCGGGTTACCAATTCTAAACCCGACTTCAACCCGAATTTTAATGGACCCGATAATTTTAACCCGATTTCGGGTTACTGTTCACTATAGACCCGAAAAAAACCCGACAAACCCGATCAACCCGATCGGGTCGGATCGGGTCGGGTTTATTTGCACACCCCTAATCTGCAAGTGTACAGAATCGTAACAAGTAATAAAATGATAAGTAGAGTATCGTTCCCACGGGAACTACGTTACTAACTACCAAACCGTATTTAACTCTAATTTTATTTGAACAATGAAAATTAAATGGCAATTCAAATCAACTTAATAAACTAAATAATTGAACTAAATTAAGCAGATTAGGTTATAGAATAGTTGTTAAAGGATACAAGTTGTGGTGGCCTGATCCTAAGTCACCCAAATTCCTATTCAATAGAGATGTTGTTTTTTATGAAACATCCATACTTCATCCAGAAGAAAAATCAAAGGTTGAAAGCTTGAATGAGGATACCAACAAGCAGGTGGAGGTTGAGGTAGATACTACATATTAGTCCATCTAGCCAGAAAATCAAGAAGATACTATACCTTAAGAACAACAACATTATAGTATTGCAATTGGAAGAACAAAAAGGAGACTCAAATCGTCACAACAATATGGCCATGCAGATTTGGTTCATTATGCATTGTCCACAGCAGAGATAATTGAGAATCAAGAACCTTCCACTTATTTAGAGGCTATCTCTAATACTAATTCTACCAAATGTATTATAGCTATGAACGAGGAGATTGAGTCCATTCATAAAAGTCATACATGGGAGTTGGTCAAACCACCTAAAGATCAAAAGATTGTTGGGTATAAATGGTTATCTAAGAAGAAAGAAGGAATATCAAGTTGAAGTAGCTAGATTCAAGGCACGCATGGTTGCAAAGGGCTTTAGTCAAAAGGAAGGTGTAGACTTCAATGAAGTATTCTCACCTGTTATCAAGTATAGCTCCATTCACGTGTTGCTTACTAGAAGGATTTGTGGTTCAAGGAAAGGAAGACCACATATGCTTACTAAAGAAATCCTTATATGGTCTGAAACAGTCTCCTCAATAGTGGTATAAGCGATTTGATTCATTTATGATCGAATATGGTTACTCAAGGAGTAATTCCATAGCTGTGTTTACCACAAGAAGCTGTCAGATGGTTCGTTTGTGTACTCACTACTATATGTAGATGACATGCTTATAGCTGCTAAAAGCATGTTTGAAATTAATAAGTTGAAGACTCTACTCAGTATTAAGTTTGAAATGAAGGACTTGGGTGCTGCTAAGAAGATTTAAGTATAGAGATTTATAGAGATTAACCGAGTAGTAACTTATACTTATCACAAAAGAAGTAAATTGAGAAAGTGCTACAATGATTTGGTACGCAAAATTCTAAACCTGGAAGTACTCCACTTGCAATACATTTTAGGCTCTCAGCAGAGTTGTCACCTATATCAAAGAAGGAGAAGGAGCACACGGCTCGTGTCCATTATGCTAATACGATTGGGAGCATCATGTATGCAATGATTTGCACGTGACCAAATATTTCACATGTTGTTAGTGTTGTTAGCAGATATATGGGTAATCCAAGAGAAACCCATTAGCAAGCTATGAAATGGATCCTTCGTTACTTGAAAGGGACTACAGATGTTGGTATACAGAAGAAATACCAAACTTGATGGCAATGTCATTGGTTTTGTTGACTCTGAATATGCTAGAGATTTGGATAAAATGAAATCTTTAACTGGATATGTCTTCACATTATCTAGTTGTGCCATTAGTTGGAAAGCAACTTTACGATCTACAATCGCTTTGCTTACCACTAAGGCTGAATATATGGCAGCAACGAAAGCAGTAAAGGAAGCAATTTGGTTAAGAAACTTGGTAACTAATCTTAGCTTACAACAAGATGCTACTGTTGTTTATTGTGATAGCCAAAGTGCAATATATTTGATTAAAAATCAAATGTATCATGAAAGGACCAAGCATATTGATGTCAGATATCATTTCATTTGTAAGATTGTATCTGAAGGAACGGCTATTGTGAAAAAGATCTATATGACAGACAATCCAACAGATACGATGATGAAGTCAATTCCAATAGTCAACTTCAAAAGGAGTTTGAACTTGATTGGCATTTTTAGTTGCAAAGTTCTTCAAGAAATTTTTTGTAGAAGATACTTGAAGATTGGTTATGGAATTAGTCACTATTTAAGCCAAGGTAGAGATTCGTTTGAAAGATGGCTTAATTAGTAACCCAAATAGATACAAGCATAAGATATTTGACTTGAATGCATGGTTCATGCATAAAACATGCATTTTGTCTCCTTATTTTTCAAGCTTTCAAATTGCTTGAATTGATGGCATATGCAGAGGCAATTAATGCCACTGAAATGGAAGAAACTTGTCTCTCATAAGGTCAAAGCCAAATCTGATTTTGGTAGCTTGTCTCACACAGGGTCAAAGATTTTGGTGGCCAGTTCATATATCTTTTGCTACAAACTTTGACAGGTATAGGCTTCCCTCTACTATAAATAGAGTTGCCATCTGAAGAGCAAATCATCCAAAATTCATTTTCTCTCTTGTGAGAGTTTGTAAGGAGTTCTCTTGTGAGGTTGTAGAGAGTTTGTAAGCTATAATCCTAAATGTGAGATTTTGGGTGTAATTGGAGATTTAGGTTTGAGTGATATTCCTCAATTTTATATATTCCATTTTTGTTAACATAATTCTTCTTCTATCTTCGTCCGTGGATGTAGGCTAAAAGCCGAACCACGTAAATTATTGTGTGCTCTCTTTTGATATTTTATTTATTTTTTTCTATTAACCTCACTTTGCTTTTACATAAGTCAGTCTTTGTCACAACAATAATGACTCATCGCTCTTATGAAGAGCTGAAATTGAATAATTTTTTTCGTACAATTTCATTAGAGTTCATCAATAGTAGCAACTAATAATCCTGCCAAAAGCCAGCTCTTCATTTATAATTTGGTCATAGGTGACATTAATAATCTTTTTATTATATACTTTTTACGCTTGGTATGGTTTTGGTATCACAATCAAAAAGAAACTAATTATAGTGTTTTCCATTTATTAGAATTTAAGCTTAATAAAAATTAGTTTGATTAATTAATACCAAGTCAAAGATTTTTAAATTACAAAATAAGATATGATGATATTGGGCAATTTCAAAGATGCAATATTAGTATTATAATAAGAAATAAAATTGTATTAATATTAAATCGTTGTATTTTGATTTATCACGGTATTGGTCAGGACACACTATAATTCTCAAGCTTAGTTGTTACCAAAAAAAAAAGTTTAACATTAATTTTTGCAATTTTGATTTATCACGGCATTGGTCAAGAAACACTCATCCATTTTTTTTCCTCCAGTGAATTTTTGTCATATATGGTCATATAAGCGGCCACGTCATATTGTAAAATATATATTGTATAAATATTATAAGTTTAGCATTACTCTAAAAAATTATATACGACACAAAATTTGTGTACAAACTCTTATGTGCTAATAAATATTATATTGACTTTAGAGGCAGTTTAATTTAAACATAGTAAAAATTTGATTGAAATACTTTGATCATTAAACTTATAAAGAATCATGATTAAAGTATTGACATGGCATCATTCAGTAATTACTTATCAGCATTTACTCCACTTATTTTGTCAATTTCATAGGCAAGCTTCCTATATAAATTTTGTAAATATAATACTATTAAATGATCAGATACTTGTAAATTTTGTAAATATAATATTATTAAATGATCAAATGCTTGTGGACAAACTTGACTTGAATGTTACAGATGAACCAAACCATACTTTCCCAGCCTCCACGGTGAACGTGTCATAACGGAGGAACAATTTCACCAACATAACCCTGGAGAGCAAGACCACCAGGCCCTTGCCGGGGCACTGCTTGTTTACCGTCGTGGGATCAGCCGTCTCAGAACCATTTGACCAGTACACATACTTCAGCAGCCTCTTTCCCTCACCCACAAAATCTTCAGGATTCTCAAACACTTTCGGATCCTTGGTGGCAAACGTTTGATATCCAAATATCATGTCACCTTTCTTGATCTCAAAAGCTGCATCATGGCTTTGGATCACCATATCAGCCTTGGCATGCCCATATTCGAATGGCACCGGAGGCGCTCAATCCTGAGTGCTTCATAAACAACTGACTTGGTAAGCTCCATCTTCTCCAGGGCTGAAAATGTGACCCCACCTTCAGCTTTGACAACGGTTCTGATTTCATCAACGAGCTGGCTGTGCAACTTCTGTGCTGCTAATCCAACCCATTTGATCAATGTTGGAAATAGAGTTTTGCCGCCACCAAATGCGTTCAACCCAGCTGCAAATACCAAGTTATGGCAAGCTTCATCCCTTTTAATCCCAAACTTCTCAGCTTCATCAAGCATCAAAACTGAATGCCTGTAAAAGGCATCGTAAAGTGTCTGATAATACGATTTCTGTAGACAGGAAGGTAATGGAAATGCATGTAACAACAAGTCTTCGATGAAGCTAAGAAACCTTGGCAATATTCCTAGTGTAATGATTGGAGCAAATTGCAGAGACAACCATTTCTCAACAAGCTTGGGTCCTTTCGATCCAATCTTGCTACCGACAGGATCTTTATACAAAACAGATGAAAAAAGAAGCTGAAAGACACGGAATTGCTCAAAGTATTGAAGACTGCTTCACCTGTTTTCGACATTTTCTCTTCAATCTCGATAAAGAGCTCCGATAAGCATGTTCTGAATGAAGGTATAAATTCTCCATGCTTCTTCGCAATTTGAGACAAAAACCATGATTTGAGAGAGGAATGGTTTTGCTCAAAAGTCAAGATAGCCACAGACTCGGTAGCCGCCAGTGAAAGACACAGAAGGGAAGAAAGTGCCAACGAGAACGTTGCGTTTCTCGACTTTAGTGTCGTGGAGGACAGGAAAGGAAGCAGCATAAAGGACAGCGATGACTCTAGGGTTAGAAGCAACGAATGGGCCCCCTATGTTGGTTTTGAAAACGGTAGACTTGTGTTTTGCAATTCGGTCCTGTAAGTACTTCTCTTGGCCTTGGAAGTAGAAGTAGTCTAGACGATCTTTGATGGCGCCAAGGAATGGAATGCCATAGCCGCCTGGGATTTGTTTCAATGGAAATTCTAAGCAGGATGAAGAAGAGGAGGACATTATTGTGAACCAAATGGAGAGAAGACCTAATTTGAATTGATAGATAATAGAATGCACAATAAAGGTTCCACAATGGCTTCCCTTGCGTAAACATATATATTGAAAATGAAATATAATGCTTCTAAAGTAGTAAACATATAATAAGGGAGATTAACCTGTGACCCCCTTTTTTTTGCTGAAGTAATACTCTGCCCCCCACTTTTGGATAAGTAACATAGACATCCCCAGATTCTAACTGCCGTTAGGGAATCTGTTAAAAAAATTACACTGTGACCCCCTCTTTTGGCTGAACTATATTTTGATCCACACTTCTGGATAAATAACATAAACACCCCTAGATTCCATCTGCCGTTAGAGAATCTATTATCCTAGCTAGAAGCTCTTGTGTAAAGACTTAACTACCCTTATTTATCTTATTCATTAAAAATTTTATATTGTGAAGCTTTTTATTGACGTAAATTAAAAAAAAAGTTGTTATGATGTCAGTAAGTTGAAAGAATAAGAATTAAACAATCAAAAATTATATTTTATACAAAACTAAAAATCTAATAAATAAAGAAGTCAATATGGGTTCATATATCTTATTTGCAAACACAAGAACGAGCAAAACTCTCACATGGTAGCTCATTTCCATATCTGAAATAACCTATTGTAGATTAATCAATAAAAAACCGAAGCAGCACACAAATATTTTTTCTATTTTTTTTTTCAAATCAACTTCAACTGCCTAGTGGTATAGCAGTTGAGGGAAAGTAAAGACTCTGCAACTTGAGTCTTGAAGCAACAAGAGACGAAAAGAAAGGGAAAGTAAAGAGAGAGAGAGAGAGAAATTATAAAATTAAATATATTATTTACATTAAATAAAATTTAATTGAAACAATTAAATATTAAAAATAATTAAAATAGTTAATTGCATATTTATGTGTTTACATATTTAGTTAAATATTTTTAATCTTTTTTATAAATAAAAATTTAAATTTATTAAAGTTTAGAATAATTATTAATTTGAATTTATGAATTTTTTAATTAAAAATCTATATGATTTTGATTGTTAATTATTTTAATTTAGAATAAAAAATTAATACACTATAATACAATCTTTTATTAAACAGAGTATTATTTAACATGTGTATAATGCAATGATAAATCAAATACAGTATCAAATTTACTCAATTCTCTAACGGTAGATGAAATCTGGGGGTGTTTATGTTATTTATCTAGAAGTGCGGGTTAGAATGTCGTTCAGCCAAAAGAGGGGGGTCACAGTGTAATTTTTTTAATAGATTCCCTAACGGTAGTTAGAATCTGGGAATGTCTATATTACTTATCCAAAAATGAGGGACAGAATGTTACTTCAGCTAAAAGAAAGGGGTCACAGATTAATCTCCCCATATAATAATTATGCAACACTCGTATCGGATAAAAGTTCTCCAATGTGAACTACCAATGTTAATTATTCTCGTAACCTAAAGCAAGAACGACCTCCAGTTAAGATATATAAGTAATGATGCTTATTGGCTTTTCAGAACAATTTGACGTTTAATTGTACCATAGTTAATGATTAACACACTTCGTTTGAGGGACACGTAAAAGGGCAAAACAGTCTCATTATATGTTTGATTGTTAATTGTATAAATGTAGAAGAAAGTGCTGACTTGTCTAAGAACTTTATTGCAAAAGATAAAACTTAATATAATTCTTTCTTCAGCTATTTTACGCTACTTTCGAAGAGCATCGACTACCCTTTGTTAATCACACATAGTCCATTCCATACAAACCCACGACTTATTAATGTGATAAAATTTATTGCTTCCTTTATAAGTAATAATAAATAAGAAAATTCTAATAACTCATATGAAATCATCCGTTCAATAAGATTATATAACGTTATATATTTCATAAGATTTATTATATAAATTAATTATATCTATAAAATTAGAGAAAATTTACAATACATTATTATACTATACCATATCTCATCCTCATCCCTACCCGAATCTTCATTCTAAAATTGGGGGACCGATACAAAAATTTTCCAAATTTTAAAAAAAAAAAATCTACATTCATAACCCAACCCAAAAAGACCCAATTTTTTTTGAAATTTGATATTATTTAACTCATTTTTTCTAATAGCAACTATTATCATGCAATAATAACTAATACATTTCCAAAATTAACTAAATAAAAAATATACATATATTTTAACTAAATACTAGAAAAAAAAATACAAGCGCAACTAAATACTAAAGATAGAGTAATAAGTACAATATCTACTAACCAGAAATCTTTTTTAATAATTTGTCAAAGTAAAATATATTTTTATATTTTCAACTCAATCAATATTAAAAAGTAAATAACAAAAAAAATCTTTTTTTTTTCTACTTTTAATATTAAGTATCTTACAAGAAAATGGGGCGTCATAGGCTGGATTGTACAATCCCCTTCCCCACCCCATTTTGATTTGGAAATTAGGTTTGGCCCCATCCCCACCCCAATCCCAAATTTACACACTTCATCCCTACCCCAAAATAGGTTGGGGCCCCACGAGTCCCTTACAGAAAGACAAATATAAACAGTTAAAATCTAATCAAATCCTAGTTGAAATATATTAAAAACTAATTTAATCCAATCAAATCTAATGATATTTTTAATTCATAACACAAATTTCTATGTGCAGATAGGAAATGATTTCTGAACCAGAATGACTGATTCAATGATCCACAGACTTCAACACTTCTCTTTGTTTCTGTATCTGGTAATTCAAGATCAACTAACAAATGAAGAGAATTCCAATCAAAATTTTTTCATAATTTGCAACCCAATCCCAAAAAAAAAAGGTACATCTCTAGCTTGCATTTCACGAATATATAACATATAGTAATCAAATATTTCTTTTCTTCTTCAGTACAACTGACTAGTGTTCTCTTTTGTCAACAAAACTACTGTCACAAACAAGGAGAAAATCCACCAAGACAATCACTGTCAAACTCAACTTCGGTCAGATTTACTCGGTCATGCCTAGAACATAGACATATCCGGAGGTGGTCCATATACGGTCATCCATGAATATGGGATTATCCATTTCCCACCATCATCACCTGAGAAATAACAATTATACCTAAGTATGATTGTTTTATCTAAAAAGCCATAGGCTATCTCAACAAAATCACAAGATGAGTGGGAAGGTAAAGGTTTAAAATGTACCGTTAAAATTATCAGGAGTCAGCCTCAAAAGTTTACATGCTGCCTCAGCCAGATGGAAAGCATCAGACATATTGTCCCCTTCCGAGCAGTAACATAATAAGCATGTAACCTTCAAACCTCTGGCCTGATTCAATAACAGAAGAACCTCTTGCAAGTCAGATTAACTTCTACTATACATAAAATTAACCATAATCTTTCATATTAAAGACAACTTCTTTTATTCCTGTCCTGCATTCCTGCTCAGAAAATCCAAGTAAATCCCTTGAGACTCAATAAACTGTACTCCCTTTCCAAACCGGTGAAACTCCTTTGTACTCTTTTACTTTATATTTAATAGATATAAATATCATTTAACATTGGTACTTAGGTGTCTCAAACCTTATAATGTCTTTTGAATGTCATTGAAAATTTCTAATGTTGAGATTTATGTAAGAGCAATTCGACATCTAAAGTACACGTTCATATAACTAAGGTAAGCAAATTATCACTTGATGAGTAAAATAAAGAAAAGAATAAGACAAGTTAAATATTATTAATCTAATAAAATTTTCTAAACTGATATCATATAGAATTGGTTTTATAATAAATTGTTCGGAATTACTCATTTACATAGATTCACATGAAGCAAAAGTAACTAATAATAATTTCCTCTTGTTGTAAATATTATATCGGTAGTCTTAACTTGTGCTTTTGTTATGCAAAATCTGCAAGTGTACAGAATCGTAACAAGTAATAAAATGATAAGTAGAGTATCGTTCCCACGGGAACTACGTTACTAACTACCAAACCGTATTTAACTCTAATTTTATTTGAACAATGAAAATTAAATGGCAATTCAAATCAACTTAATAAACTAAATAATTGAACTAAATTGAGCAGATTAGGTTATAGAATAGTTGTTAAAGGATACAAGTTGTGGTGGCCTGATCCTAAATCACCCAAATTCCTATTCAATATAGATGTTGTTTTTGATGAAACATCCATACTTCATCCAAAAGAAAAATCAAAGGTTGAAAGCTTGAATGAGGATACCAACAAGCAGGTGGAGGTTGAGGTAAATACTACATATCAGTCCATCCAGCCAGAAAATCAAGAAGAAGATACTGTACCTCAAGAACAATAACATTATAGCATTGCAATTGGAAGAACAAAAAGGAGACTCAAATCGTCGCAATGATATGGCCATGTAGATTTGGTTCATTACGCATTGTCCACAGCAGAGATAATTGAGAATCAAGAGCCTTCCACTTATTTAGAGGCTATCTCTAATACTAATTCTACCAAATGTATTATAGCTATGAATGAGGAGATTGAGTCCATTCATAAAAGTCATACAGGGGAGTTGGTCAAACCACCTAAAGATCAAGAGATTGTTGGGTATAAATGGTTATCTAAGAAGAAAGAAGGAATATCAAGAGTTGAAGTAGCTAGATTCAAGGCACGCATGGTTGCAAAGGGCTTTAGTCAGAAGGAAGGTGTAGACTTCAATGAAGTATTCTCACTTGTTGTCAAGTATAGCTCTATTCATGTGTTGCTTGCCATTGTTGTGATGTTTGACTTGGAGTTAGAACAACTCAATGTAAAAACAGCTTTCTTGCATGGTGAGCTTGAAGAAGAAATATACGTGCAACAACTAGAAGGATTTGTGGTTCAAGGAAAGGAGGACCACGTATGCTTACTAAAGAAATCCTTATATGGTTTGAAACAGTCTCCTCGACAGTAGTATAAGCGATTTGATTCATTTATGATCGAATATGATTACTCAAGAAGTAATTCCATAGCTATGTTTACCACAAGAAGCTGTCAGATGGTTCATTTGTGTACTCGCTACTATATGTAGATGACATGCTTATAGCTGTTGAAAGCATGTTTGAAATTAATAAGTTAAAGACTCTACTCAGTATTAAGTTTGAAATGAAGGACTTGGGTGCTGCTAAGAAGATTTTAGGTATAGAAATTTATAGAGACTAACCAAGTAGTAACTTATACTTATCACAAAAGAAGTATATTGAGAAAGTGCTACAACGATTTGGTATACAAAATTCTAAACCTGGAAGTACTCCACTTGCAGTACATTTTAGGCTCTCAGCAGAGTTGTCACCTATATCAAAGAAGGAGAAGGAGCACATGGCTCGTGTCCATTATGCTAATACAATTGGGAGCATCATGTATGCAATGATTTGCACGTGACCAAATATTTCACATGCTGATATACACACACACACACACACACATATATATAGGTAATCTAAGAGAAACCCATTGGCAAGCTGTGAAATGGATCCTTCGTTACTTGAAGGGGACTACAGATGTTGGTATATATAAGAAATACCAAACTTGATGGCAATGTCATTGGTTTTGTTGACTCTGATTATACTGGAGATTTGGATAAGATGAGATCTTTAACTAGATATGTCTTCACATTATCTAGTTGTGCCATTAGTTGGAAAGCAACCTTACGATCTACAATCGCTTTGTTTACTATTGAGGCTGAATATATGGCCGCAACGAAAGCAGTAAAGGAAGCAATTTGGTTAAGAAACATGGTAACTAATCTTAGCTTACAACAGGATGCTACTATTGTTTATTGTGATAGCCAAAGTGCAATACATTCATGAAAGGACCAAGCATATTGATATCAGATATCATTTCATTCGTAAGATTGTATCTAAAGGAACGGCTATTGTGAAGAAGATCTCTATGACGGACAATCCAACAGATACGATGACGAAGTCAATTCCAATATTATAATAGTCAACTTCAAAAGGAGTTTGAACTTGATTGGCATTTTTAGTTTCAAAATTCTTCAAGAAATTTTTTTGTAGAAGATACTGGAAGATTGGTTATGGAATTAGACACTATTTAAGCCAAGGTAAAGATTCGTTTGAAAGATGGCTTAAATAGTAACCCAAATAGATACAAGCATAAGATATTTGACTTGAATGCATGGTTCATGCATGAAACATGCATTTTGTCTCCTTATTTTTCAAGCTTTCAAATTGCTTGAATTGATGGCACAAGCAGAGGCAATTAATGCCACTGAAATGGAAAAAACTTGTCTCTCGTAAGGTCAAAGCCAAATCTGATTTTGGATAGCTTGTCTCACACAAGGTCAAAGATTTCAGTGGCTGGTTCATATATCTTTTGCTACAAACTTTGACAGGTATAGGCTTCCCTCTACTATAAATAGAGTTGCCATCGGAAGAGCAAATCATCCCAAAATCATTTTCTCTCTTGTGAGAGTTTGTAAGGAGTTCTCTTGTGAGGTTGTAGAGAGTTTGTAAGCTATAATCCTAAATGGGAGATTTTGGGTGTAATTGGAGATTTAGGTTTGAGTGATATTCCTCAATTTTATATATTCCATTTTTGTTAACATAATTCTTCTTCTATCTTCGTCCGTGGATGTAGGCTAAAAGCCGAACCACGTAAATTATTGTGTGCTCTCTTTTGATATTTTATTTATTTTTTTCTATTAACCTCACTTTGCTTTTACATAAGTCAGTCTTTGTCACAACAATAATGACTCATCGCTCTTATGAAGAGCTGAAATTGAATAATTTTTTTCGTACAATTTCATTAGAGTTCATCAATAGTAGCAACTAATAATCCTGCCAAAAGCCAGCTCTTCATTTATAATTTGGTCATAGGTGACATTAATAATCTTTTTATTATATACTTTTTACGCTTGGTATGGTTTTGGTATCACAATCAAAAAGAAACTAATTATAGTGTTTTCCATTTATTAGAATTTAAGCTTAATAAAAATTAGTTTGATTAATTAATACCAAGTCAAAGATTTTTAAATTACAAAATAAGATATGATGATATTGGGCAATTTCAAAGATGCAATATTAGTATTATAATAAGAAATAAAATTGTATTAATATTAAATCGTTGTATTTTGATTTATCACGGTATTGGTCAGGACACACTATAATTCTCAAGCTTAGTTGTTACCAAAAAAAAAAGTTTAACATTAATTTTTGCAATTTTGATTTATCACGGCATTGGTCAAGAAACACTCATCCATTTTTTTTCCTCCAGTGAATTTTTGTCATATATGGTCATATAAGCGGCCACGTCATATTGTAAAATATATATTGTATAAATATTATAAGTTTAGCATTACTCTAAAAAATTATATACGACACAAAATTTGTGTACAAACTCTTATGTGCTAATAAATATTATATTGACTTTAGAGGCAGTTTAATTTAAACATAGTAAAAATTTGATTGAAATACTTTGATCATTAAACTTATAAAGAATCATGATTAAAGTATTGACATGGCATCATTCAGTAATTACTTATCAGCATTTACTCCACTTATTTTGTCAATTTCATAGGCAAGCTTCCTATATAAATTTTGTAAATATAATACTATTAAATGATCAGATACTTGTAAATTTTGTAAATATAATATTATTAAATGATCAAATGCTTGTGGACAAACTTGACTTGAATGTTACAGATGAACCAAACCATACTTTCCCAGCCTCCACGGTGAACGTGTCATAACGGAGGAACAATTTCACCAACATAACCCTGGAGAGCAAGACCACCAGGCCCTTGCCGGGGCACTGCTTGTTTACCGTCGTGGGATCAGCCGTCTCAGAACCATTTGACCAGTACACATACTTCAGCAGCCTCTTTCCCTCACCCACAAAATCTTCAGGATTCTCAAACACTTTCGGATCCTTGGTGGCAAACGTTTGATATCCAAATATCATGTCACCTTTCTTGATCTCAAAAGCTGCATCATGGCTTTGGATCACCATATCAGCCTTGGCATGCCCATATTCGAATGGCACCGGAGGCGCTCAATCCTGAGTGCTTCATAAACAACTGACTTGGTAAGCTCCATCTTCTCCAGGGCTGAAAATGTGACCCCACCTTCAGCTTTGACAACGGTTCTGATTTCATCAACGAGCTGGCTGTGCAACTTCTGTGCTGCTAATCCAACCCATTTGATCAATGTTGGAAATAGAGTTTTGCCGCCACCAAATGCGTTCAACCCAGCTGCAAATACCAAGTTATGGCAAGCTTCATCCCTTTTAATCCCAAACTTCTCAGCTTCATCAAGCATCAAAACTGAATGCCTGTAAAAGGCATCGTAAAGTGTCTGATAATACGATTTCTGTAGACAGGAAGGTAATGGAAATGCATGTAACAACAAGTCTTCGATGAAGCTAAGAAACCTTGGCAATATTCCTAGTGTAATGATTGGAGCAAATTGCAGAGACAACCATTTCTCAACAAGCTTGGGTCCTTTCGATCCAATCTTGCTACCGACAGGATCTTTATACAAAACAGATGAAAAAAGAAGCTGAAAGACACGGAATTGCTCAAAGTATTGAAGACTGCTTCACCTGTTTTCGACATTTTCTCTTCAATCTCGATAAAGAGCTCCGATAAGCATGTTCTGAATGAAGGTATAAATTCTCCATGCTTCTTCGCAATTTGAGACAAAAACCATGATTTGAGAGAGGAATGGTTTTGCTCAAAAGTCAAGATAGCCACAGACTCGGTAGCCGCCAGTGAAAGACACAGAAGGGAAGAAAGTGCCAACGAGAACGTTGCGTTTCTCGACTTTAGTGTCGTGGAGGACAGGAAAGGAAGCAGCATAAAGGACAGCGATGACTCTAGGGTTAGAAGCAACGAATGGGCCCCCTATGTTGGTTTTGAAAACGGTAGACTTGTGTTTTGCAATTCGGTCCTGTAAGTACTTCTCTTGGCCTTGGAAGTAGAAGTAGTCTAGACGATCTTTGATGGCGCCAAGGAATGGAATGCCATAGCCGCCTGGGATTTGTTTCAATGGAAATTCTAAGCAGGATGAAGAAGAGGAGGACATTATTGTGAACCAAATGGAGAGAAGACCTAATTTGAATTGATAGATAATAGAATGCACAATAAAGGTTCCACAATGGCTTCCCTTGCGTAAACATATATATTGAAAATGAAATATAATGCTTCTAAAGTAGTAAACATATAATAAGGGAGATTAACCTGTGACCCCCTTTTTTTTGCTGAAGTAATACTCTGCCCCCCACTTTTGGATAAGTAACATAGACATCCCCAGATTCTAACTGCCGTTAGGGAATCTGTTAAAAAAATTACACTGTGACCCCCTCTTTTGGCTGAACTATATTTTGATCCACACTTCTGGATAAATAACATAAACACCCCTAGATTCCATCTGCCGTTAGAGAATCTATTATCCTAGCTAGAAGCTCTTGTGTAAAGACTTAACTACCCTTATTTATCTTATTCATTAAAAATTTTATATTGTGAAGCTTTTTATTGACGTAAATTAAAAAAAAGTTGTTATGATGTCAGTAAGTTGAAAGAATAAGAATTAAACAATCAAAAATTATATTTTATACAAAACTAAAAATCTAATAAATAAAGAAGTCAATATGGGTTCATATATCTTATTTGCAAACACAAGAACGAGCAAAACTCTCACATGGTAGCTCATTTCCATATCTGAAATAACCTATTGTAGATTAATCAATAAAAAACCGAAGCAGCACACAAATATTTTTTCTATTTTTTTTTCAAATCAACTTCAACTGCCTAGTGGTATAGCAGTTGAGGGAAAGTAAAGACTCTGCAACTTGAGTCTTGAAGTAACAAGAAACGAAAAGAAAGGGAAAGTAAAGAGAGAGAGAGAGAGAAATTATAAAATTAAATATATTATTTACATTAAATAAAATTTAATTGAAACAATTAAATATTAAAAATAATTAAAATAGTTAATTGCATATTTATGTTTTTACATATTTAGTTAAATATTTTTAATCTTTTTTATAAATAAAAATTTAAATTTATTAAAGTTTAGAATAATTATTAATTTGAATTTATGAATTTTTTAATTAAAAATCTATATGATTTTGATTGTTAATTATTTTAATTTAGAATAAAAAATTAATACACTATAATACAATCTTTTATTAAACAGAGTATTATTTAACATGTGTACAATGCAATGATAAATCAAATACAGTATCAAATTTACTCAATTCTCTAACGGTAGATGAAATCTGGGGGTGTTTATGTTATTTATCTAGAAGTGCGGGTTAGAATGTCGTTCAGCCAAAAGAGGGGGGTCACAGTGTAATTTTTTTAATAGATTCCCTAACGGTAGTTAGAATCTGGGAATGTCTATATTACTTATCCAAAAATGAGGGACAGAATGTTACTTCAGCTAAAAGAAAGGGGTCACAGATTAATCTCCCCATATAATAATTATGCAACACTCGTATCGGATAAAAGTTCTCCAATGTGAACTACCAATGTTAATTATTCTCGTAACCTAAAGCAAGAACGACCTCCAGTTAAGATATATAAGTAATGATGCTTATTGGCTTTTCAGAACAATTTGACGTTTAATTGTACCATAGTTAATGATTAACACACTTCGTTTGAGGGACACGTAAAAGGGCAAAACAGTCTCATTATATGTTTGATTGTTAATTGTATAAATGTAGAAGAAAGTGCTGACTTGTCTAAGAACTTTATTGCAAAAGATAAAACTTAATATAATTCTTTCTTCAGCTATTTTACGCTACTTTCGAAGAGCATCGACTACCCTTTGTTAATCACACATAGTCCATTCCATACAAACCCACGACTTATTAATGTGATAAAATTTATTGCTTCCTTTATAAGTAATAATAAATAAGAAAATTCTAATAACTCATATGAAATCATCCGTTCAATAAGATTATATAACGTTATATATTTCATAAGATTTATTATATAAATTAATTATATCTATAAAATTAGAGAAAATTTACAATACATTATTATACTATACCATATCTCATCCTCATCCCTACCCGAATCTTCATTCTAAAATTGGGGGACCGATACAAAAATTTTCCAAATTTTAAAAAAAAAAAATCTACATTCATAACCCAACCCAAAAAGACCCAATTTTTTTTGAAATTTGATATTATTTAACTCATTTTTTCTAATAGCAACTATTATCATGCAATAATAACTAATACATTTCCAAAATTAACTAAATAAAAAATATACATATATTTTAACTAAATACTAGAAAAAAAAATACAAGCGCAACTAAATACTAAAGATAGAGTAATAAGTACAATATCTACTAACCAGAAATCTTTTTTAATAATTTGTCAAAGTAAAATATATTTTTATATTTTCAACTCAATCAATATTAAAAAGTAAATAACAAAAAAAATCTTTTTTTTTCTACTTTTAATATTAAGTATCTTACAAGAAAATGGGGCGTCATAGGCTGGATTGTACAATCCCCTTCCCCACCCCATTTTGATTTGGAAATTAGGTTTGGCCCCATCCCCACCCCAATCCCAAATTTACACACTTCATCCCTACCCCAAAATAGGTTGGGGCCCCACGAGTCCCTTACAGAAAGACAAATATAAACAGTTAAAATCTAATCAAATCCTAGTTGAAATATATTAAAAACTAATTTAATCCAATCAAATCTAATGATATTTTTAATTCATAACACAAATTTCTATGTGCAGATAGGAAATGATTTCTGAACCAGAATGACTGATTCAATGATCCACAGACTTCAACACTTCTCTTTGTTTCTGTATCTGGTAATTCAAGATCAACTAACAAATGAAGAGAATTCCAATCAAAATTTTTTCATAATTTGCAACCCAATCCCAAAAAAAAAAGGTACATCTCTAGCTTGCATTTCACGAATATATAACATATAGTAATCAAATATTTCTTTTCTTCTTCAGTACAACTGACTAGTGTTCTCTTTTGTCAACAAAACTACTGTCACAAACAAGGAGAAAATCCACCAAGACAATCACTGTCAAACTCAACTTCGGTCAGATTTACTCGGTCATGCCTAGAACATAGACATATCCGGAGGTGGTCCATATACGGTCATCCATGAATATGGGATTATCCATTTCCCACCATCATCACCTGAGAAATAACAATTATACCTAAGTATGATTGTTTTATCTAAAAAGCCATAGGCTATCTCAACAAAATCACAAGATGAGTGGGAAGGTAAAGGTTTAAAATGTACCGTTAAAATTATCAGGAGTCAGCCTCAAAAGTTTACATGCTGCCTCAGCCAGATGGAAAGCATCAGACATATTGTCCCCTTCCGAGCAGTAACATAATAAGCATGTAACCTTCAAACCTCTGGCCTGATTCAATAACAGAAGAACCTCTTGCAAGTCAGATTAACTTCTACTATACATAAAATTAACCATAATCTTTCATATTAAAGACAACTTCTTTTATTCCTGTCCTGCATTCCTGCTCAGAAAATCCAAGTAAATCCCTTGAGACTCAATAAACTGTACTCCCTTTCCAAACCGGTGAAACTCCTTTGTACTCTTTTACTTTATATTTAATAGATATAAATATCATTTAACATTGGTACTTAGGTGTCTCAAACCTTATAATGTCTTTTGAATGTCATTGAAAATTTCTAATGTTGAGATTTATGTAAGAGCAATTCGACATCTAAAGTACACGTTCATATAACTAAGGTAAGCAAATTATCACTTGATGAGTAAAATAAAGAAAAGAATAAGACAAGTTAAATATTATTAATCTAATAAAATTTTCTAAACTGATATCATATAGAATTGGTTTTATAATAAATTGTTCGGAATTACTCATTTACATAGATTCACATGAAGCAAAAGTAACTAATAATAATTTCCTCTTGTTGTAAATATTATATCGGTAGTCTTAACTTGTGCTTTTGTTATGCAAAATCTGCAAGTGTACAGAATCGTAACAAGTAATAAAATGATAAGTAGAGTATCGTTCCCACGGGAACTACGTTACTAACTACCAAACCGTATTTAACTCTAATTTTATTTGAACAATGAAAATTAAATGGCAATTCAAATCAACTTAATAAACTAAATAATTGAACTAAATTGAGCAGATTAGGTTATAGAATAGTTGTTAAAGGATACAAGTTGTGGTGGCCTGATCCTAAATCACCCAAATTCCTATTCAATATAGATGTTGTTTTTGATGAAACATCCATACTTCATCCAAAAGAAAAATCAAAGGTTGAAAGCTTGAATGAGGATACCAACAAGCAGGTGGAGGTTGAGGTAAATACTACATATCAGTCCATCCAGCCAGAAAATCAAGAAGAAGATACTGTACCTCAAGAACAATAACATTATAGCATTGCAATTGGAAGAACAAAAAGGAGACTCAAATCGTCGCAATGATATGGCCATGTAGATTTGGTTCATTACGCATTGTCCACAGCAGAGATAATTGAGAATCAAGAGCCTTCCACTTATTTAGAGGCTATCTCTAATACTAATTCTACCAAATGTATTATAGCTATGAATGAGGAGATTGAGTCCATTCATAAAAGTCATACAGGGGAGTTGGTCAAACCACCTAAAGATCAAGAGATTGTTGGGTATAAATGGTTATCTAAGAAGAAAGAAGGAATATCAAGAGTTGAAGTAGCTAGATTCAAGGCACGCATGGTTGCAAAGGGCTTTAGTCAGAAGGAAGGTGTAGACTTCAATGAAGTATTCTCACTTGTTGTCAAGTATAGCTCTATTCATGTGTTGCTTGCCATTGTTGTGATGTTTGACTTGGAGTTAGAACAACTCAATGTAAAAACAGCTTTCTTGCATGGTGAGCTTGAAGAAGAAATATACGTGCAACAACTAGAAGGATTTGTGGTTCAAGGAAAGGAGGACCACGTATGCTTACTAAAGAAATCCTTATATGGTTTGAAACAGTCTCCTCGACAGTAGTATAAGCGATTTGATTCATTTATGATCGAATATGATTACTCAAGAAGTAATTCCATAGCTATGTTTACCACAAGAAGCTGTCAGATGGTTCATTTGTGTACTCGCTACTATATGTAGATGACATGCTTATAGCTGTTGAAAGCATGTTTGAAATTAATAAGTTAAAGACTCTACTCAGTATTAAGTTTGAAATGAAGGACTTGGGTGCTGCTAAGAAGATTTTAGGTATAGAAATTTATAGAGACTAACCAAGTAGTAACTTATACTTATCACAAAAGAAGTATATTGAGAAAGTGCTACAACGATTTGGTATACAAAATTCTAAACCTGGAAGTACTCCACTTGCAGTACATTTTAGGCTCTCAGCAGAGTTGTCACCTATATCAAAGAAGGAGAAGGAGCACATGGCTCGTGTCCATTATGCTAATACAATTGGGAGCATCATGTATGCAATGATTTGCACGTGACCAAATATTTCACATGCTGATATACACACACACACACACACACATATATATAGGTAATCTAAGAGAAACCCATTGGCAAGCTGTGAAATGGATCCTTCGTTACTTGAAGGGGACTACAGATGTTGGTATATATAAGAAATACCAAACTTGATGGCAATGTCATTGGTTTTGTTGACTCTGATTATACTGGAGATTTGGATAAGATGAGATCTTTAACTAGATATGTCTTCACATTATCTAGTTGTGCCATTAGTTGGAAAGCAACCTTACGATCTACAATCGCTTTGTTTACTATTGAGGCTGAATATATGGCCGCAACGAAAGCAGTAAAGGAAGCAATTTGGTTAAGAAACATGGTAACTAATCTTAGCTTACAACAGGATGCTACTATTGTTTATTGTGATAGCCAAAGTGCAATACATTCATGAAAGGACCAAGCATATTGATATCAGATATCATTTCATTCGTAAGATTGTATCTAAAGGAACGGCTATTGTGAAGAAGATCTCTATGACGGACAATCCAACAGATACGATGACGAAGTCAATTCCAATATTATAATAGTCAACTTCAAAAGGAGTTTGAACTTGATTGGCATTTTTAGTTTCAAAATTCTTCAAGAAATTTTTTTGTAGAAGATACTGGAAGATTGGTTATGGAATTAGACACTATTTAAGCCAAGGTAAAGATTCGTTTGAAAGATGGCTTAAATAGTAACCCAAATAGATACAAGCATAAGATATTTGACTTGAATGCATGGTTCATGCATGAAACATGCATTTTGTCTCCTTATTTTTCAAGCTTTCAAATTGCTTGAATTGATGGCACAAGCAGAGGCAATTAATGCCACTGAAATGGAAAAAACTTGTCTCTCGTAAGGTCAAAGCCAAATCTGATTTTGGATAGCTTGTCTCACACAAGGTCAAAGATTTCAGTGGCTGGTTCATATATCTTTTGCTACAAACTTTGACAGGTATAGGCTTCCCTCTACTATAAATAGAGTTGCCATCGGAAGAGCAAATCATCCCAAAATCATTTTCTCTCTTGTGAGAGTTTGTAAGGAGTTCTCTTGTGAGGTTGTAGAGAGTTTGTAAGCTATAATCCTAAATGGGAGATTTTGGGTGTAATTGGAGATTTAGGTTTGAGTGATATTCCTCAATTTTATATATTCCATTTTTGTTAACATAATTCTTCTTCTATCTTCGTCCGTGGATGTAGGCTAAAAGCCGAACCACGTAAATTATTGTGTGCTCTCTTTTGATATTTTATTTATTTTTTTCTATTAACCTCACTTTGCTTTTACATAAGTCAGTCTTTGTCACAACAATAATGACTCATCGCTCTTATGAAGAGCTGAAATTGAATAATTTTTTTCGTACAATTTCATTAGAGTTCATCAATAGTAGCAACTAATAATCCTGCCAAAAGCCAGCTCTTCATTTATAATTTGGTCATAGGTGACATTAATAATCTTTTTATTATATACTTTTTACGCTTGGTATGGTTTTGGTATCACAATCAAAAAGAAACTAATTATAGTGTTTTCCATTTATTAGAATTTAAGCTTAATAAAAATTAGTTTGATTAATTAATACCAAGTCAAAGATTTTTAAATTACAAAATAAGATATGATGATATTGGGCAATTTCAAAGATGCAATATTAGTATTATAATAAGAAATAAAATTGTATTAATATTAAATCGTTGTATTTTGATTTATCACGGTATTGGTCAGGACACACTATAATTCTCAAGCTTAGTTGTTACCAAAAAAAAAAGTTTAACATTAATTTTTGCAATTTTGATTTATCACGGCATTGGTCAAGAAACACTCATCCATTTTTTTTCCTCCAGTGAATTTTTGTCATATATGGTCATATAAGCGGCCACGTCATATTGTAAAATATATATTGTATAAATATTATAAGTTTAGCATTACTCTAAAAAATTATATACGACACAAAATTTGTGTACAAACTCTTATGTGCTAATAAATATTATATTGACTTTAGAGGCAGTTTAATTTAAACATAGTAAAAATTTGATTGAAATACTTTGATCATTAAACTTATAAAGAATCATGATTAAAGTATTGACATGGCATCATTCAGTAATTACTTATCAGCATTTACTCCACTTATTTTGTCAATTTCATAGGCAAGCTTCCTATATAAATTTTGTAAATATAATACTATTAAATGATCAGATACTTGTAAATTTTGTAAATATAATATTATTAAATGATCAAATGCTTGTGGACAAACTTGACTTGAATGTTACAGATGAACCAAACCATACTTTCCCAGCCTCCACGGTGAACGTGTCATAACGGAGGAACAATTTCACCAACATAACCCTGGAGAGCAAGACCACCAGGCCCTTGCCGGGGCACTGCTTGTTTACCGTCGTGGGATCAGCCGTCTCAGAACCATTTGACCAGTACACATACTTCAGCAGCCTCTTTCCCTCACCCACAAAATCTTCAGGATTCTCAAACACTTTCGGATCCTTGGTGGCAAACGTTTGATATCCAAATATCATGTCACCTTTCTTGATCTCAAAAGCTGCATCATGGCTTTGGATCACCATATCAGCCTTGGCATGCCCATATTCGAATGGCACCGGAGGCGCTCAATCCTGAGTGCTTCATAAACAACTGACTTGGTAAGCTCCATCTTCTCCAGGGCTGAAAATGTGACCCCACCTTCAGCTTTGACAACGGTTCTGATTTCATCAACGAGCTGGCTGTGCAACTTCTGTGCTGCTAATCCAACCCATTTGATCAATGTTGGAAATAGAGTTTTGCCGCCACCAAATGCGTTCAACCCAGCTGCAAATACCAAGTTATGGCAAGCTTCATCCCTTTTAATCCCAAACTTCTCAGCTTCATCAAGCATCAAAACTGAATGCCTGTAAAAGGCATCGTAAAGTGTCTGATAATACGATTTCTGTAGACAGGAAGGTAATGGAAATGCATGTAACAACAAGTCTTCGATGAAGCTAAGAAACCTTGGCAATATTCCTAGTGTAATGATTGGAGCAAATTGCAGAGACAACCATTTCTCAACAAGCTTGGGTCCTTTCGATCCAATCTTGCTACCGACAGGATCTTTATACAAAACAGATGAAAAAAGAAGCTGAAAGACACGGAATTGCTCAAAGTATTGAAGACTGCTTCACCTGTTTTCGACATTTTCTCTTCAATCTCGATAAAGAGCTCCGATAAGCATGTTCTGAATGAAGGTATAAATTCTCCATGCTTCTTCGCAATTTGAGACAAAAACCATGATTTGAGAGAGGAATGGTTTTGCTCAAAAGTCAAGATAGCCACAGACTCGGTAGCCGCCAGTGAAAGACACAGAAGGGAAGAAAGTGCCAACGAGAACGTTGCGTTTCTCGACTTTAGTGTCGTGGAGGACAGGAAAGGAAGCAGCATAAAGGACAGCGATGACTCTAGGGTTAGAAGCAACGAATGGGCCCCCTATGTTGGTTTTGAAAACGGTAGACTTGTGTTTTGCAATTCGGTCCTGTAAGTACTTCTCTTGGCCTTGGAAGTAGAAGTAGTCTAGACGATCTTTGATGGCGCCAAGGAATGGAATGCCATAGCCGCCTGGGATTTGTTTCAATGGAAATTCTAAGCAGGATGAAGAAGAGGAGGACATTATTGTGAACCAAATGGAGAGAAGACCTAATTTGAATTGATAGATAATAGAATGCACAATAAAGGTTCCACAATGGCTTCCCTTGCGTAAACATATATATTGAAAATGAAATATAATGCTTCTAAAGTAGTAAACATATAATAAGGGAGATTAACCTGTGACCCCCTTTTTTTTGCTGAAGTAATACTCTGCCCCCCACTTTTGGATAAGTAACATAGACATCCCCAGATTCTAACTGCCGTTAGGGAATCTGTTAAAAAAATTACACTGTGACCCCCTCTTTTGGCTGAACTATATTTTGATCCACACTTCTGGATAAATAACATAAACACCCCCATAGATTCCATCTGCCGTTAGAGAATCTATTATCCTAGCTAGAAGCTCTTGTGTAAAGACTTAACTACCCTTATTTATCTTATTCATTAAAAATTTTATATTGTGAAGCTTTTTATTGACGTAAATTAAAAAAAAGTTGTTATGATGTCAGTAAGTTGAAAGAATAAGAATTAAACAATCAAAAATTATATTTTATACAAAACTAAAAATCTAATAAATAAAGAAGTCAATATGGGTTCATATATCTTATTTGCAAACACAAGAACGAGCAAAACTCTCACATGGCAGCTCATTTCCATATCTGAAATAACCTATTGTAGATTAATCAATAAAAAACCGAAGCAGCACACAAATATTTTTTCTATTTTTTTTTCAAATCAACTTCAACTGCCTAGTGGTATAGCAGTTGAGGGAAAGTAAAGACTCTGCAACTTGAGTCTTGAAGCAACAAGAGACGAAAAGAAAGGGAAAGTAAAGAGAGAGAGAGAGAGAGAGAGAGAGAAATTATAAAATTAAATATATTATTTACATTAAATAAAATTTAATTGAAACAATTAAATATTAAAAATAATTAAAATAGTTAATTGCATATTTATGTTTTTACATATTTAGTTAAATATTTTTAATCTTTTTTATAAATAAAAATTTAAATTTATTAAAGTTTAGAATAATTATTAATTTGAATTTATGAATTTTTTAATTAAAAATCTATATGATTTTGATTGTTAATTATTTTAATTTAGAATAAAAAATTAATACACTATAATACAATCTTTTATTAAACAGAGTATTATTTAACATGTGTATAATGCAATGATAAATCAAATACAGTATCAAATTTACTCAATTCTCTAACGGTAGATGAAATCTGGGGGTGTTTATGTTATTTATCTAGAAGTGCGGGTTAGAATGTCGTTCAGCCAAAAGAGGGGGGTCACAGTGTAATTTTTTTAATAGATTCCCTAACGGTAGTTAGAATCTGGGAATGTCTATATTACTTATCCAAAAATGAGGGACAGAATGTTACTTCAGCTAAAAGAAAGGGGTCACAGATTAATCTCCCCATATAATAATTATGCAACACTCGTATCGGATAAAAGTTCTCCAATGTGAACTACCAATGTTAATTATTCTCGTAACCTAAAGCAAGAACGACCTCCAGTTAAGATATATAAGTAATGATGCTTATTGGCTTTTCAGAACAATTTGACGTTTAATTGTACCATAGTTAATGATTAACACACTTCGTTTGAGGGACACGTAAAAGGGCAAAACAGTCTCATTATATGTTTGATTGTTAATTGTATAAATGTAGAAGAAAGTGCTGACTTGTCTAAGAACTTTATTGCAAAAGATAAAACTTAATATAATTCTTTCTTCAGCTATTTTACGCTACTTTCGAAGAGCATCGACTACCCTTTGTTAATCACACATAGTCCATTCCATACAAACCCACGACTTATTAATGTGATAAAATTTATTGCTTCCTTTATAAGTAATAATAAATAAGAAAATTCTAATAACTCATATGAAATCATCCGTTCAATAAGATTATATAACGTTATATATTTCATAAGATTTATTATATAAATTAATTATATCTATAAAATTAGAGAAAATTTACAATACATTATTATACTATACCATATCTCATCCTCATCCCTACCCGAATCTTCATTCTAAAATTGGGGGACCGATACAAAAATTTTCCAAATTTTAAAAAAAAAAAATCTACATTCATAACCCAACCCAAAAAGACCCAATTTTTTTTGAAATTTGATATTATTTAACTCATTTTTTCTAATAGCAACTATTATCATGCAATAATAACTAATACATTTCCAAAATTAACTAAATAAAAAATATACATATATTTTAACTAAATACTAGAAAAAAAAATACAAGCGCAACTAAATACTAAAGATAGAGTAATAAGTACAATATCTACTAACCAGAAATCTTTTTTAATAATTTGTCAAAGTAAAATATATTTTTATATTTTCAACTCAATCAATATTAAAAAGTAAATAACAAAAAAAATCTTTTTTTTTCTACTTTTAATATTAAGTATCTTACAAGAAAATGGGGCGTCATAGGCTGGATTGTACAATCCCCTTCCCCACCCCATTTTGATTTGGAAATTAGGTTTGGCCCCATCCCCACCCCAATCCCAAATTTACACACTTCATCCCTACCCCAAAATAGGTTGGGGCCCCACGAGTCCCTTACAGAAAGACAAATATAAACAGTTAAAATCTAATCAAATCCTAGTTGAAATATATTAAAAACTAATTTAATCCAATCAAATCTAATGATATTTTTAATTCATAACACAAATTTCTATGTGCAGATAGGAAATGATTTCTGAACCAGAATGACTGATTCAATGATCCACAGACTTCAACACTTCTCTTTGTTTCTGTATCTGGTAATTCAAGATCAACTAACAAATGAAGAGAATTCCAATCAAAATTTTTTCATAATTTGCAACCCAATCCCAAAAAAAAAAGGTACATCTCTAGCTTGCATTTCACGAATATATAACATATAGTAATCAAATATTTCTTTTCTTCTTCAGTACAACTGACTAGTGTTCTCTTTTGTCAACAAAACTACTGTCACAAACAAGGAGAAAATCCACCAAGACAATCACTGTCAAACTCAACTTCGGTCAGATTTACTCGGTCATGCCTAGAACATAGACATATCCGGAGGTGGTCCATATACGGTCATCCATGAATATGGGATTATCCATTTCCCACCATCATCACCTGAGAAATAACAATTATACCTAAGTATGATTGTTTTATCTAAAAAGCCATAGGCTATCTCAACAAAATCACAAGATGAGTGGGAAGGTAAAGGTTTAAAATGTACCGTTAAAATTATCAGGAGTCAGCCTCAAAAGTTTACATGCTGCCTCAGCCAGATGGAAAGCATCAGACATATTGTCCCCTTCCGAGCAGTAACATAATAAGCATGTAACCTTCAAACCTCTGGCCTGATTCAATAACAGAAGAACCTCTTGCAAGTCAGATTAACTTCTACTATACATAAAATTAACCATAATCTTTCATATTAAAGACAACTTCTTTTATTCCTGTCCTGCATTCCTGCTCAGAAAATCCAAGTAAATCCCTTGAGACTCAATAAACTGTACTCCCTTTCCAAACCGGTGAAACTCCTTTGTACTCTTTTACTTTATAAAGAAACAGCGTTGCAATTACAAGTTTTTTCCAATACAGAGAAGTGTCATAATCGTCAGCAGGAGTTGCAGTATATGGAAGGATATATGATATTAAGAAACCTTATAAGCTTGTATATATCCCTAGAGCTACCTAACGATTAAGAATAACTTAAAAAAAAAAAATGTAATCTCCGCAATGCAAATTGACTATTGACACTTGATAGAAACCACTGGTTTGTATATGTGCTCATTAGAATTTGAAATTCATACCTTGAAACATGAAAATAGTGCAGCAAATGGCAAACTTGGATAGTAATCCTCTTCTTCCAGATCATCTTCAAAATGCAAACTATTGTCCTCCACAGCATTACCTTCAGCTAAAGTGCTAAGATATTTCCAACACCTCTGATCTGGGTTATATTCCTGCAGTCTTTTCCATCCAAGTTTTTCACAGTCATCATCTGTTCCATCAGCATTGTTGCTAGACAGGTAATATATCGGCAAACCACTGAAACAACAGAAGATTTATCAATCAAAGCAAAAGCCAATGCAGACTGCATATAATTTTGATTGCTATGGAGCTTGCAAGCAAAAGAATATTTGTGAAAGAAATTTTCTCATCAAGCAAGCAGTCAATCATGACTAAATCCATGCCTTTCCGTACATTTGTAAAGTGCATATTTCATTGGAAAATTCTATTAAGAATGCCCTATTATGTAAGTGAACTTCACCTGAACAATGCCGTCTATAAATTCTCAAATGAAAAAGTTAAAACAAGCATAATATTCAACAAAAAGAAATTGCCACAAATGAAAAAAAATTTTCAAAACTTTTGAACTCAAAACTTCAGTAATAAAAATTCCTCAATCAAAAGAGTTGCATCAAAACAGAAAAGAAGAGGAAGAAAAGGCCAAATAATGAGACAATTCATCTTTATGGATTTGGTAGTGTTAAACTTTTTTACAGTCTGATATGCACAATTTCCTTCTATGTTGATCATAACACTATGAAATGTACACACATGGTCCCTTGTTCTTGACTTGGCAGGAGAGAGCAGTCAAAAGTTGGTTTTTGTTGCCACTCATCCAATCTAGTCAGAATCCCTATCCTAGTAATTGCATTTTCAAAGATTAATAATTGGTTGACCAAGTGCCTTAAGGTTAGTTTCCTAGAAATCTAATGATTGTAAAGCAAATATAAGGAAAAGTTACTTGACTAAACAACTATACCTGGACATATCAATTCTTTGCAACCTCCCAAAGTCTAGGCCAGAAAGAACAACAACATGTTTTTTTCCACTAGCGGCAGCAAAATCCGCCAAGTTCTTAGCATATTCAACCATCATACCCTGTTTAGATAATCAAGTAAGGATTCAAAGATTTTGCATTCTAAAGTTAAATTACAAACATTAAAAAATTGAAAAAAACAAAGAAATATAGTGAACACATAAAGAAAAATATATAAGCCAGCACAAATTGCAACAGCTAAGTTGCTAACGAATATCCAACAATATCAACAAGGACTCAAGGCGCCTCATCCAGAACGGCCACCAAGCACAATGGAGAAGACACCAGTCAAGCAAGGAGTATGATGGCCCCTTAGAGACCCCAAGATGCTTATCCCTTTTTTTTTATAATTCCTTTTCTAGAAACAAGAACAAAAGGCAATGAACATAAATAACATGGTTACCAATATTCTTCAGCCAGCAAATTACGCTTGTCCCCGTAACATTAAGAATCACCAGCATTATCCAGTTAAGAAGCATAGATTTTCTAAAATCAACCAAAAACTCCACTTACTTCATCAAAGTATAACTTGGCACCATATCAATCTCAATCATCACAAGTCATACTTTCAACACAACATAATTCATAATCAAAGTCCTGAGCATACACAAATTCCACACATTGCTACTCCTTACAAATGAAAACAATCAAAGTTGAAGCATCACCAACAAACAAAAACAAAAAACTTTGAAACCACTCAAAACATACTCAAACACAAAATTTATTATCAAAACAAGCAAATACCTTAACAACTGGAGATCTTTGCTGGACAAGACTCAGCCGACTGGAAGAAGACTCATAAGCTTCAAGCAAACACAAACACAACACAATCATTTAAAACTATTCAACTTGAAATCCACATAAACTGAAACTAAAAAACGATTAAAAAACCTTGAAGGGGAAGAGCGAGGTCGCCGCGAGGACTCGGCCGATAAGCGTCGTTGCCGACGCACGGAAGCACATACGGATCGTCCAAGTATCCGACCGTTTCGGCTCCGGTTGACGACACGAGTAGGTCCACGGCTAGCTGGCCTACATTTCCGATCGATAGCGCAGGCTTTGGTTCGAATTTGAAAAACAAAGCAAAAAAAAAATCAATAAAATTAAAAAAAAATGTAAATGAAGTGAAAGATGATAAATTGAACGAACCAGGACGAGATTAGAGCACTCTTTGTTGAGTTGTTTGTCTTTTCGAGAACGAACTCCATTGTTGAGAGAGTCCGGGACGCTCAGTAGCCGCAGTGGAGCTCCGTGAAGGACTTGATTCAACTTGGAGAAGAAGAAACGGACATGGGCAGGTAGAGTGGGCCGAATGGGCCCAATTAGGTAATGTAAATTTAGCATGCGTCAAGACTCTGATGGGCCTTACTTGCAAAATGCACCCCACAATTTCTAAGTGCACTCAGAGCTTAAAAGAAGTACCCCAAATTCTAGTTTGGTTTAAGAGTAAAATCAAATAGTTTGGTTTAAGAAGAATAAATTTTTATTTTTATTATAAGCGTAAACAATTTAGGTTCATCTAATGATATGATGGTATCGTGATGAAATATTAATTAAGGTTCTTCTTTGGTTAAAAAAAAATGTTTATTTTAGTCAAAGTGGGTGAAATTAACACTTTTGACGATGTTGTCACAAACACTCAAGAACGTTCTCTATATGGAGACTAAATTAAACAGTCACTCAATTAAGATAAGTTTTGTCCTTAAACTAGACCCTTTCATTTATTGTCAACCTGCTTTCTTTTCTATTTATTTATTTATTCTTTTCATAAACAAACTTCTATAATTATGATTAGGAAATTTATATATATGCTTTTATATCTTGGGTTAACTACATCCATATTTGAAAGTTTTCAATACTACATAATTTAATTCTCTATTTAACATAGGTCATTTAGCTTTATAGGTGTTTGTGTAATTAGTTTCTAAAATTTCTAGATATAAGGTAGCTAAACTATATCTCAAGATTAGATACAAATATGATTTTGGTTAAACATTTCTTCCCAACACAACATTAATTTATAATTTGCTTGAAAGCAAATTAAAAGATAAACAAGGTTCACTTGATTAATTTGATTAATAGATTGGATGCAAGTATGGAAATATGCGGTCATCACGGTAGACTTAATTTAAGGAAAATTCTACTATATTAGATAGATTAAAATTCTCTCTTGATTTGAGTTTTTCTAAGCTTTTAAGGATATTTTCACACCTGATCCATATTAGATACCAATAAGATACTTTAATCTTATTCAATATGATACTGTATGAGATTCTATTATCTAACATCCCTAATATGTATTATCGACACATAGAATGAACCTTAATTTAAAAGGTCTGGCCAATCAAAGAATGAAAAAAGTTAAAGGTAGATAGATACAGTTACTGTACATCTTGGAAAGAAATGTATATAGACAGCTTTTAATGTTTGCTTCATGAAAGCATTGTTGGGCACACAAGCAGACAATCTTCAAAACTCTACTGTCAATTCAACTTTAGTTTTTGTATATCACAAATGAACTACTACTAATCCTAATCATGCAAGCTACACCCGGAAAAGGCATAGCAAGTGTAACAAAAGACTCCTCATAAATAAAGCTAATTTATCTTCATGAATGTTCACTATACATGTCTATCCTAACCTCTTCTCACTAGTATGATCAACTCGACATCACTAAAGAGTTTGTAATGGCTCTGATACAGGGACAATTATTTATTCGATTTTGGAGAGTACCCCAGATTAGAACTTGTAATCAAACGGATTAGGTTAGGAAAGTTGACAAGTGAATGGATAAAATGCAAAACCTTTCAATTAAGTTCAAATAGTGATGAGGTGTTGAGCTCAATCAACAACCATTAGACAAACTTATGAGATTTATCCACACAGCTGCCTGCTTGATTTGAAATATGGATTCAAAACTCAAGCTTTGGATATTTCATTTGCATGCTTATGTTCCTCTTCATAGGGAACATACAGGGCCATCTGGATAGTGTTAGCTGTGAGACTTCTTGTCAGCTGGCACCTGTTGGTTAGTCCATCTCCTCGTACATGCATGTTTCTGGTGTTCTATAAGCCTGTAACTCTACGGAAGGAAGCCAAGTGTAGAGCACTAAATGTAGCTAGCTATTTTGATATGTCTGCTTGCGAGAATTGCTATCCTTATAATAAAAGAGTACCCGGAGATGAGGAGCAGAACTCAACAAACCTGGACGAAATGGAAAATAAGCCACTAAGCAGTTTCGAGCACTCGGATTCTGAGGACTCCTTTGAGCCACAAAGCAAGAAGAGCAAAAGCGGATTCTTGGCTGTACTTGAAAGAAAGGGAATCAATATTACTGAAAAACATAGATTGCTTTCGGAAGAGGAAAAACACCGAGCAATCAACATTTCCAAGTTGCTCAAGCCAAACAATCCTTCATGGTTGTCTTAGCATCGCGTAACATCTACAGAAATCAACCAGAGGTGAGCTTTTAAATAAAAATTAGTATCACACGTACAAATTTCTATACAAAACATTAACTGTTTCATTTGTTCTCTTTTATAAATTTCGTGTTACATGTATATAATTTGTATACATAACATTATCTTTGAAGGAAATATGGTTATGATGAATAATTAAGTTGTTCCACTTGCTTGAGCAGACTGTGCCTGCCAGATTTGCCAAGTAGAAAAGCCAAAGTTGTCACATTACAGGTTTCTGATGGACAAGGTTGGCGTGTCCAAATCACTTGGAACTGTAATTATCTTGTCGTTTCACAAAGGAATGGAATAATGGATTTTCAAAGACCAAAATTCGAAGGAAGGAGACACTTGTGTGTTTAAGCTCGTTAGGAAGAAAGACAATACCCTGAAAGTTTCAATATTTCATGCTGGCACAAGGTTGACATTTTAGAATACTTATTGTGAGTAGATGATCGATCTTTATGATCAGTTGTAGACTTCTTTTCTGAATGTGAGTTTTAGTTACCAATAGGTGGGAGTTAATAATCTTTTTAATGCTCTAATTAGTAGTAATCTTGATATAAATAGTAATAATGCCATCGAGTTGCATTGATATAATGAAAGTGTTATATTTCAATAAAAGCATTGTATATGATGATTTAATATAATAGATTTATCTTATATTTTTTTAGGAGTTAGAATTAAAATTCAGGTTATAATAAACAAACTTAGGATGTTTGAGGGATTGAATTTCAGTTTCAATATTTATACTTTCAAGCAGAATTAAAATTAAGCAGATGCAATATCCAAAAGCAATAAAGATTTTTAGGGTTTGATTAATATTATTAAATTTTGGTTTAATCTTTTTAATAATTTTTCTTCAAATATTTATATATACTAAATAAAGAAAAGGTAAATAATTAAATAAAAGTTAAATATTTTAGTTAGCACTTTTTTCAAGGAAGAATACTTCACTTATAAATAGTTGTATATAAGCTCACGAACACATAATAATCGATGGAGCACATTATTTAATATGTTGGGAGAGTGAATGTCATAAATTAATATTTATAATATGACAATCATACACAAATATCACATGAATTTACATAAGAAATTTATATGAAGTCTACTTTTTTAAGAGGTGAGGAAAAAAAAACATATATCACTTGAGACACCTAAATATAAATGTTAAGTGATATTTAGATATACTAAATATTAAATAAAAAAAGTTAATTGTATTTGATTCAAACCTTTTAATGACTTTGAGTGTTTCTGAAACTTTCTCGTGTTGAAATTTATATAAGAATAATTCTATAACTACAATACACATTTCTATAACCTGAGTTGACAAATTATCATTTTAACGAGTAAAAAATAAAACTAAACAAGGAAAGTTAAGGATTATTGATCTAACATAGTTTTGTCAACTGAGATCATATATAGAATTGGTTTTATAATAAATTGTTTGGTATTACTAAGTTACATAGACTCAGATGAAGCAAAAGTAGCTAGCAATAATATACTTTTGCTGTAATTATTATATGGATAGTCGTAACTTATATCTTAAAAGCACATGTCAAGACTTTGAAGACGGTATAAATTAATTTAAATTTTAATTTAATGATTTTTATATAGTCTTCAAGAGAATTTATAATTTTTAAAGAGATTTACGTAATTTTTTAAGACTACCCACGTGCCCTTAAGGCGCCACTTATGTTATATAGGTTATAGTTGTAGGGTGATAAGAATTAATAACAACTCGTCAGTTTTATCAATAACAGAAATTCAATCTTTTTTTTTTTTGGGTGTCGTTCAATTAGAGTTCATCAATAGCAGCAATTAATAATCCTGCGAAACGCCACCTCTCATTTGCAATTAGGTCATAGGTGACATTAACATTCTTTTTAATATATACTTTTTACACGTGGTGTGGTTTTGGTATCACAATTAAACAGAACATAATCACAGTGTTCTCCATTTATTAGAATTTAAGTTTTAAAAAAAAAAAATTGGTTTGATTAATTAATACCAAGTCAAGATTTTTAAATTACAAAATAAGATATGATCGTGATGTTTGGCAATTTCAAAGATGCCGTATTAGTATTATAATAAGAAGTAAAATTTTGTTAATATTAACCATGGATCGTTGTGCCACTCAGAATCTGGTCAATTGTTCAAAGTTCAAGGGAAGACAACGCAGCACTCCACCGTATTTCGATTTATCACGGCGTTGGTTGGGATACGCCACATATATACTAGCTAAACTGAAAGTCTCAATCATTCAAGTTTAATTGTAACGATCCGGACTTCAAGAGGTAGTCTCCACATGATAATTTATGTTAGGTCACATAACAGTCTGGTATTATCTGTTTTGGGACCCCCCACAAGTCCCACACGGTTGTCCGAATGGTACCTACTTTGAATGCCAAGTACCTTTAAGGTCTTGGGTTCGAGTGGAGGAGACGCCACACGGGTAAAAGAAGGTATCCTATAAGGCCTTGTTCTCCAATGTGGACAAAATCATGCGGGACCTGTGGGAGGCCTAAAGCGGATAATATCGGACTGTTGTACGACCGGACACAAAGTGCCACGTGGGGGCCACCTCTTGAAGCCGAACGGGGTACAATTCGAGTGGGGGAGGCGCCACACAGGTAAAAGAGGATGTCCTATAAGGCCCCGTTCTCCGATGTGGACAAAACCATGAGGGTAGGTGGGCCCAAAGCGGATAATACTGGACTGTTGTGCGATGGAGGATAACCGTAAGGTCTCATGCGGGTAAAAGAGGGTGTCCCTTGAGGTCCTGTTCCCCAAATGGGCGGGGAACCGGCCGTTACAGTAAAAAGACGCCTTTTTATTGTAACGACCCGGACTTCAAGAGGTGGCCCCCGTGTGACACTTTGCGTCCCGTTCGGCTTCAAGAGGTAGCCCCCACATGGCACTTTGTGTCCGATTGTCCGAATGGTACCCACTTTGAATGCCAAGTACCTTTGAGGTCTTGGGTTCGAGTGGGGGAGGCGCCACACGGGTAAAAGAAGGTGTCCTATAAGGCCCTGTTCCCCGATGTGGACAAAATCGTGAGGGACCGGTGGACCCCAAAACGGACAAAGTACCACGTGAAGGCCACCTCTTGAAGTCGAACGGGACACAAAGTGTCACACAGGGGCCACCTCTTGAAGTCCGAATCGTTACATTAGTTGTTGCAAAAATAAACAAACTAATATTACTTCTATTGCATCCTTTACAATAATTTTTATTATCAAGTCATGAAGTCCACTTCTCTTTATATTTGATGGGTAAATTATCACCATCAAGAGCATGGACTATCAAATGTAAGACAATTGTCACTTCAGTTTTTGTTGAAATTGTTGTTTTCGAATTGTGAGTTAATCGTTTTCAAACACAATAATATTATATTTATAAAATTTAAATACAAAGTTTGCTTTTAAAGTTGATGAATGAAACGATGAATATAAAAAATCAATATAATAAATACTGATGAGTTATATGTCATTGAATGAATGGTACCACGTTAACTTCGTACATAGACTTTACAAAATTTATAAAATGTAGCATTACTTTTTTAAATATAATGGTAGAGTAACTCCTTAAAATTACATCATATTTTATATTACATAATGATCTTTAAACGATCGTATATCAAAAGTGGATATGTTAACGTATCAAAATTAAATATACTAAATATAACATTCAAGTAATGATTATTTCTTTTTTTAATTCTCGTTCCTCTCCACTCTTCCTTCTTTTCTCTGTGCTCTCCTTCAATTATTAACAATTAATAAATTAACTAGACAGGATTCATTCTGATTATATAATTAAATTAATCTACTTGAAGACAAGTAGTCCTGCTAGTTGTAGAAACTAGAAACTAAATAAAAAGTCAAAAAAATCAATTAAAAAAATAACTAAATTTATAAGTATTCATTAAAAGCCTCCATTTAAATTTCTTGCATTATTATTTGCAATATTAATGCATATCAAGTTTTATACACGGGTTTCATCGATATTTAACATTGAACTTTGAAGGCATTAATAGATAATTACAAGATTAATAATAAAGTATTAATATTACTAATGCAGCATGGGTTATTTTTACATTAAGGATAATTGAGTCTTTTCAATAATTTAGTTATTTAAAGTTTAATTGATAAATTGACGGAAAACCCGTAACAAGAATAAACTAAAATCAAACACTCTCTCAATAATCACTCACACACAATCAACCAACAATCAACTAAATTCTTATTTAATATCAAAAATCAATTTCTGAATAATGTCTACAAATAATAATGAAACTCTATATTTATACTAATCAAGACATATTGAAATTTAAGTCAAATTAGGAAAGTCAAAATCCTTATTTGAGTCAAAATCCCTAAATTAACAATTTATGTTTGAATCAAATTAAGAAAAGTCAAGATCCCTAATTAAGTCAAAATCCCTAAATTGATAATTCCTAATTCAATTAAACTTTAAATAACTAAATTATTGAAAAGACTCAATTATCCCTAATGTAAAAATAACCTATGCTGCATCAATTCTCTCCCGCTTAGAAAACTCGACTCATGGCGAGTTGCTCAAGGCGGATGTTGCCAAAACACGATAAAGCACCAAGTCTTGTCTTGCATAAACATAGGAATGTCGTCGATCCAAGTCTGCACTTCACGATAATCTAAGAACATAGATACTAGCAGTTGAAAACTAGGCAATGTAGATTTGATGGATGTCAATGTTGGTGAAGAAACAATCCACATCATAAGAGATTTCAAAATAGAGATAAGCATGCCTTGGTTTGGGTTTTTATCTAATACAATAGAAACTTCCAAGAAATCAATTTCAGTATTAGACTTGGAAATAACTTCTTGAAGTAGTTTTGGAGACTCAAAAATTTTTTCTTCATGAGATAATTCCAGTACTTCAATCTTTGGTTTGGAGACTTCAACTTCAATCTTTGGTGTGGAGACTTCTTTTTTAGACGGATGGATGATTTCAATTGGCTTCTCATCAACCATTGGCATAACTTGAATAGGATAATCTTCAACCTTGAAATCTTTAACATGCATAGGCTGAATTTCACCTATAAGCTCTTCCGCAATAAGACTCTCTTCACTCTTGACTTCAATATCATTAACTTAAATCTCAACCTCATGATCATCTTAACTTGGAACTTCAACATTCGTAGCTACTTTCTCAACATCTTTCTCAACATCTTCTCTTGCACATGGAACTTTATCTTCTATAAGTTCACACTTGGTAGGTTGGACTTTCTCACAAGGATAGGGGGTAAAGATAGAAGAATGACCACTTTGAGGAGGTGTTTGAGTGATAATTGGTAAGTTCTTACAAAACTCATCGTATTGGGCAATTAATCTATCTAATCGAACTAAATTAATTTTTCAATCACAAGACTCATGATTTTGAGGTCAATAACTTACCACTTTTTGACACTTAGGCATATATCTAGGCCTAAGATGTGAAGATATAAAAGTATCAATTACTAAACGTTTCATCTCATCTCATGTTGGAAGTTCTCCCGTTCTTTCTGGATGTTTGCACTTAACCATCCACCATTCAAAAGCAAAATCTCTCAATTGGGTTGCACCACAATTAACCATCATATCTTCTGGAAGATCTACATCATAAAAATATCGCTGCAAGCTATCAAACCAGTGAAGAATCCCTTTAACATGACAACGGAAGTCAGAAAGAATAATTTTCACATAAGGACGGTAACGAATCCCATAGAAATCTAAGCGTTTATTGAAAGCAATCTCATGTTTCTTACATTTATAGTTGCTTTGATAACGCTAATAAGCCATTGGGATTAAACTGTAAAAGTCAAATGTATGGAAGGCAGCACAAAAATGGGTTAAATTGTAAATTCTGAGACATAAAAGACTCCACGTAACTCTTCAAAGGCTCAGGGGCTGATTGATATTATTCAAGCAAGCCTAAAATCTGATTTTTTGAGTTTTAAACACTTTTTAGTAGGAATTAGCAGTCGGCAAAGAAAGGAAAGTTGACGGAGAGGGGACGATTTATCACTTGGTGGTGGAAGTAAGACATCACTCGCTGGTCGGTGGCAATGAACAGTAACAGCGATGAACGGTTTTTGACTGTTTTGGAGCATTTTCGGTGGGATTTTGATAACGGTGATGAAGGAAAGAATGATTGGGACGGCCCGATCTACAAGTTGATGCATTCAGTGATGGGCGATGCGTCGGTTGCCAGTGATGAACAGTAACTCCTGTGATGAACAGTAATAAACAGTGACTGTGTTTAGGGTTTATAGAATTTATGATGAATTTTGTGGAACGATATTAGGCTCTGAGACCAAATTGACGGGGAACCTGTAACAGGAACAAACTAAAATCAAACACTCTCTCAACAATCACTCACACTCACACACAATTAACCAACAATCAACTGAATTCTTATTTACTATCAAAAATCAATATCTAAATAATGTCTATAAATAATAATGAAACCTTATATTTATACTAATCAAGACATATTAGAATTTGAGTCAAATTAGAAAAGTCAAAATCCCTATTTGAGTCAAAGTCCCTAAACTAACAATTTAGTTTTGAATCAAATTAGAAAAAGTCAAGATCCCTAATTGAGTCAAAATCCCTGAATTGATAATTCATAATTTAATTAAACTTTAAATAACTAAATTATTTAAAAGACTCAATTATTCCTAATATAAAAATAACATATGCTGCATCAATTATGTACCTTTTTATAGAAAAGATTATATATAAAGTTTGATTAATATATTATTCTTACATCTATCACCTGGCAACTCGAACGAGAATTGAAGTGAAATTTAAAGGACTGCAACCATGAATGCCATGATGTTGTACCCTGCAATTCTAAAGACTAAGAAGACTGAACAATATTGGATGATGAGGATCATGATGAGCTTTAAATTAAAAATGGTAATTAATTCTTCTTCTAGTTATTTAATTAATTAGTATTAATTGAAGGATTAAATAGAGAAAAAAAATCATTAATTAAATATTATCTTTATTATATTTAACTTTGACATATTATCACTCCCTACCATTAATACCTTAATCTAAAGGTTACCTTGTGGTTTATAATATGACGCAATTTTAAGGGCTCGCTGATCCTACCCTCCGAATAGATAGAGTAAAAATTAGATATATCATAAATTTTGTATACAAACTCTTATGTGATAATTAATATGATATTGATTTTAGATGAAGTTTAATTTAAACATAGTAAAAGTTCGATTAAAATATAAATTTAACACGCATAAACATAACACAAAGTAAATGAAACTGTAAATGATCAAATGTTTGCAGCCAGCTTGGTCAAGGACTTGATTGTTGCAGACGAACCCAACAATAATTTCCCCGCGTCAACGGTGAACGTGTCATAACGAAGGAACAATTCCACCAACATAACCCTAGAGAGCAAGACCACCAGGTCCTTGGCGGGGCACTGCTTATTCTCCGCCGTGGGATCAGCCGTCTCAGACCCATTTGACCAATACACATACTTCAACAGCTTCTTTCCCTCACCCACAAACCTGTCGCCCACAAACTCTTCAGGATTCTCAAACACTTTCGGATCCTTGGTGGCGAACGGTTGATATCCAAAGATCGTGTCACCTTTCTTGATCTCAAAAGCTGCATCATGGCTGTGGATCACCATATCAGCCTTGGCATGCCCGTACTGGAATGGCACCGGAGGCTCAATCCTGAGTGCTTCATAAACAACTGACTTGGTAAGCTCCATCTTCTCCAGGGCTGAAAATGTGACCCCGCCTTCGGCTTTGACAACGGTTCTGATCTCATCAGCGAGCTGCCTGTGCAACTTCCGTCCTGCTAATCCAACCCATTTGATCAAAGCTGGAAATAGAGTTTTGCTGCCACCATATGCGTTGAACCCAGCTAGAAAAACCAAGTTATGGCAAGCTTCATCTCTTTGAATCCCAAACTTCTCAGCTTCATCCAGAATCGAACCTGAATGCTTGTAAAAAGCATCGTAAAGTGTCTGATAAGCCGATTTCGATAGAAAGGAAGGCAAAGGAAATGTATGCAACAACAAGTCTTCGATGAAGCTGAGAAACTTTGGCAATATTCCGAGTGTGATGAGTGGAGCAAGTTGCAGAAACAACCATTTGTCAAAAAGCTTCGGTCCTTTGGATCCAATCTTGGTATCGACAGGATCTTTATTACAAAACAGACGAAAAAAGAAGCTGAAAGCCATGGAATCGCTTATAGTATTGAAGAATGCTTCACCTCTTTTCGACACTTTCTCTTCAATCTCGATAAAGAGCTCCGATAGGCATGTTCTAAATAGAGGTATAAATTCTTCATGCTTCTTCGCAATTTGAGACAAAAACCATGATTTTAGATAGGAATGGTTGGGCTCAGAAGGGTCAAGATAGGCACAGACTCGGTGGCCGCCTGTGAAAGACACAGAAGGGAAGAAAGTACCATCGAGAACATTGCGTTTCTCGACTTTGGAAGTGTCGAGGAGGACAGGAAAGGAAGCAGCATCAAGAACAGCAATGACTCTAGGGTTAGAAGCAATGAAAGGGCCAGGGGGCATGTTGGTTTTGAAAACGGTGGACTTGTGTTTTGCAATTCGGTCCTGGAAATACTTGTCTTGGCCTTTGAAGTAGAAATAGTCTAGACGATCCTTGAGAGCACCAATGAATGGAATGCCATAGCCGCCTGGGATTTGTTTCAGTGGAAGTTCTGAAGAAGAAGAAGATGAAGAAGAGAAGGACATTATTGTCAACCAAATTAAGAGATGTAATTTGAATTGATGATAATAGAATGGACAAGAAAGGTTCGACAATGGCTTCCCTTATATAAAAACATAGTAAATATGGTACTTGTGAATTGGTAAACATATCGATGCAACACTCGTACGAGATAAAACTTCTCCAATTAATGTGACCTACCAATATTAAGTATTCTTGTAACCTATAAGTAACGATGCTTATCGGCCTTTCAGAAAAATTTGATGCTTGATTGTACCATAGTTATAATTAACACAACTCATTTGCGTGACACAAGGGGATGAAAACTCTCTCATTATATGTTTGATTGGTTAATCGTATAAATGTAGAATAAAGCGCTGTATTATCTAAGAACTTTATCGATCGCAAAGGATAAAAACTTAATATGGTTCTTTCTTCAGCTATTTACGCTACTTTCGAAGAGTATAAACTACTCTTTATCTCTAGTTAGTCACACATAGTCCATACAGACCAATAAAAAATTTGCACCATTCATCCCTACCACGAACAGGTTGAGGGCCCAGGGTTCCAATATCGGTGTGGTTTTAGCCATCCCTATGTATCATAATGATCATGTGTTATATCAATTCAATAATAGGATGATACTTTCTTTGTATCTTCAAAGTTTAATAATTAAATACGTAACTGAAACTTGAAATTGAGAGAAATGCACCATATTATTTAATTAATTGACTAATACCCTAGACTTTTTATATATAATTATTAATAATATAGTAAATTGTCTTGTGTGTCCTCACCAGGTTCACAACCGTCTTTCCTTCCTTCTTATTCAAAAGGAAAAAAATTCATGTAATGTATAGCAAAAAGTTCATTAATTAACAAGATCGAAAATTCAAAAAGAATTCTACGTGGGAACTGCAACTATATGTTCAGACAATGTGAAGAGAGAAACTTTTCGATTGTAAAAAAGACCATGTGCTCCTAATTATGATTTGTAACTAAGGTCGTGGCTAATTAGTCCAACTTTTAATTGAATGAAACAAAACATAAAGATAGGCATACATGAATGATGATGAATGGTAGTAGGAAATGTGTTATATGTTTTTGGGGTTACAGTAACCTTCATGATTCAGATTACCCATTAACTTGTAAAATACATTATCAGAATTCAGCATCTTTAAAAGATGCTAAGTACTGAAAACGATATGTCCTATTAACCATCCAATTTGCAGATGGTGAAAAATGTGCAAGAGTGTCTCCGTTAGGTAGAAGAAGCCAAAAGAGGAAGTCCAATTATTCTCCCATGTGAGTATCGTGCAATCATAAAAGAAGCAAGAGAAGTTTATATATATATATTGAATCGTTTGTGATTGTCCGAAGTTTGCCTTCTTTTGTGCTATCCACAAATGTAATTTACTTTTTTTTTTTTTTATATAAATCCAAGATCAACTTTGTTCACTATTATTGTAATCTATTAGGTGTGTAGTTGTTGAGTTGATAACAAAAATATTATCTTTAAATTATTATAGTAAAATATAGTGGCGTGAATTCATATCCAAATTTAATTAAAAATTGAGACTTCAACAAATAATAATCTTACAAGTTTATTTGTGTATTTTGAATTTTTGTTTTTTAAAATTTGTTAAGAATATACTGTTGATTTTAAATTATTAAATTTTAAAAATGATACTTATTTAATATTGATTTAAATATATTGATAAACGCATATTTTTGAAAATAATTTTTAAAATTCATAAACAAATAAGCCATCAAAAGAGTCAATTGAATTGTATATCCCTAATCAACAATCAATCAATCTAGACGTAGGGGTCCGTCTACAGTACATCCGATGTACCGGTACATCACTTGTCAATTTTTTGTAAATTCAGTGTAAGAGTTGTAAATCTTTATATAAAAATCGTAAATGTGAAAAAAAAAAGTTGTAAATTCCCATTTACGACTTTTATACAATGATTTACAACTTTTACACTAGTTTACGAAAAATCGAAAATAGTTTCATTTACAACTTTTACACTCCATATTTACGATTTTTATACAAGAATTTACAATTTTTATACTAAAAATTATAAAAATTTGAAAAAGTGATGCACCAGTACAACCGATGTACCGTAGCTAAAGCCCGTAGCATAATGGTCTGAAAGGATTGAATTAGTTTAACCTGGATTGGGATTGGTTTCTTGGACCAAAATTCACCCTGCTATCATTTTCATCATAAAGTGACTTGCGACCACATTAAATGGCCTTCGAGAATTCTTTAATGACTGTATTATATAGCATATAAAAATCGTAAACACAAATGAATAAATAAAAATTGTATATAAAAAAATCATAAATAAAAAACATAAAAGAGTCGTAAATACAATTTTTTTATTTACTTACGATTTTTAGATATATATTTATGATTTTTGTATATTACAATAAAATTATTGTATAGTACAATAACTATATTATAACAGGAGTCAACAACTCTCCTTCCACCATTTGACTCTTTGATGCTTAGAAAAAACTGAAGATTGTACACTGGAAATCGTGGCTTAGAAGCTTTAACCGTCACGTGACTGGAACTAAAGAGACAAAGGATGACGATGTTTTGAAGCCTAAACCGTCAAGTGTCTGAAACGAAAAAGACAAAGGTTGATAAGTCTCGTCTGCTACAGTTGCTCTTCTTTATGGCAATACTTACAGCTCTGCTGATAAAGAGTCTTTGTCAGGATTCAAATTCATTATCGATTCAATGCAAGGTGGAGATGAATTTTATTTATAATTGTCTCAGTCTAACTTCGAAACAAACAACCTGGGTACAGATAAACACAACCTGTCATTGTCAAACCACGTAGGATGAAGAAAATTTTTAATCCGAAAATTCCGAATATAAAATATCATCCAAAACCAACATATGAAAAGTTGAATCAAATCCAATCAAGTTTAAATATTTTAAAACATAATTTAATCCTATCTAATCTAATGATAGTTTTTAATTCATATCACAAATTTTTATGTGCAGACAGAAAATGGAATTCTGTTTCAGATGACTAAATCAATGATCCACAGGACCAGTGCTTCTCTTTGCTTCTGCATCTGGTAATTCAAAAATCGACTAACAAATAAAGCAAGAGAATTCCAATCAAAAATTTTCATAATTTGCACTCAACCCCACCAAACAAAAAAAAAAAAAAAAAGGTACAGTTCTAGCTTGCATTTAATGAATATACAACAGATAGTAATCAAATATTTCTTTTCTTCTTCAGTTCAACCGATTAGTGTTCCCTTTTGTCAACAAAATTACAGGGAGAAAATCCACCAAGACAATCACTGTCAAACTCTTAACTTCATTTAGATTCTCAACTCAGTCACGCCAAGAACATAGACATATGCGGAGGTGGTCCATATACGGTCATCTATGAGTATGGGATTATCCAATTCCCACCATCATCACCTGAAAAATAACAATTGTACCTAAGTATGATTGTTTGATCTAATAAGCCATATGCTATCTCATCAAAATCACTAGATGAGTGCGAAGGGAAAAGTTTAAAATGTACCGTGAAAAGTATCAGGATTCAGCTTCAAAAGTTTACATGCTGCCTCAGCCAGAGGGAAAGCATTAGACATATTGTCACCTTCCGAGCAGTAACATAATAAGCATGTAAACCTCAAGCCTCTGGCCTGATTCAATAACAGAAGAACCTCTTGCAAGTCAGATTAACTTCTAATTACATAATATTAACCATGATCTTTCATATTAAAGACAACTTCTTTTGTTCCTGTCCTGCATTCTTGCGCAGAAAATCTAAGTGAACACTTTCCTAGTGTTTTGTTCTTTTTTTCCCTCTAATTCTTAGAATATGATTAGCCCTTGAGACCCAATACACTGTACTCCCTTTCCAAACGGGCATATTCTTTTATTTTATAAAGAAACAGGATTGCCCTTAGAATTTTTTTTTTTTTTTAATACAGAGAAATTCTATAATCAACAGCAGGAGTAGCAGTACATGGTTGGATATATAATATTGAGAAACTATAAACTTGTATATATCCCTAGAACCACCTAATGATTAAGAATAACTAAAAAAGAAAAAAAAAATGTAATCTCTATCATGCAAATTGACTATTTACACTTGATAGAAACCACTGGTATGTATATATGCTCATTAGAATTTGAAATTCATACCTTGAAACATGAAAACAGTGCAACAAATGGCAAATTTGGATGGTAATCTTCTTCTTCCAGATCATCTTCAAAATGCAAACTATTGTCCTCCACAGCATTACCCTCAGCTAAAGTGCTAAGATATTTCCAAAACCTCTGATTGGGGTTGTATTCCTGCAGTCTTTTTCATCCAAGTTTTTCACAGTCATCATCTGTTCCATCAGCATTGTTGCTAGATAGGTAATCTATCAGCAAACCAATGAAACAACAGAAGATTGATCAATCAATGTCTTGAAAATGCAAAAGCCACGGCAGACTGCATATAATTTGGTTGCAATGGAGCTTGCAAGCAAGCGAATATTTTTTTTACATAACTTAATCAACCTAAGAATTTTGCCATTAATATTTGTGAAAGAAATTTTCTCCTCGAGCAAGCAATCATGACTAAATCCATGCCTTTCCATACATTTGTAAAGTGCATATTTCATTGGAAAATTCTATTAAGAATGCTCTCTTATGTCAGTGAACTTCACCTGAACAATGCCATCTATTAATTCTCCAATAAAAAAGTTGAAACTAGCATAATATTCAAGCAAAAGAATTGCTAGGAAGGCAAAAAAAATCCCAAAAAATTTTGAAGTCAAAACTTCAGTAAATAAAAGTTCCTCAATCGAAAGAATTGCATTATGACAGAAAAGAAGAGGAAGAAAAGGCCAAATAACGAGACAATTCATCTTCATGGATTTTGTAATGTTAAACTGTTTTACAGTTCAACATGCACAATTTCCTTCTATGTTGATCCATAACACTATGAAATTTACACACATGATCCCTTGTTCTTGACTTGGGAAGAGAGAGCGGATAAAAGTTGGTTTGCGTTGCCACTCGTCCAATCTAGTCAGAATCCCATCCTAGTACTTGCATTTTCAAAGATTAATAATTGGTTGATTAAGAACAAAAGGCAATGAACATAAATCACATGGTTTTCAATAACATTCAACATGCAAGTTATGCTTGTCCCTGTAAACATCAAGAATCACAAGCATTAGCCAGCTAAGAGGCATAAATTTTCTAAACTCAACCAATAACTCCACTTAACTCATCAAAGTATAACTTGGCACCATATCCATCTCAATCATCATAACTCATACTTTCGACACAACAGAGTTCATAATCAAAGTCCTGAGCATACACAAATTCCACACATTGCTAATCCTTACAAATAAAAACAATCAAAGTTGAAGCATCACCAACAAACCAAAACAAACAACTTTGAAACCACTCAAAACATACTCAAACACAAAGTTTATTATCAAAACAAGCAAATACCTTAACAACTGGAGATATCTGCCGGACAAGACTCAGCCGACTGGAAGAAAATTCATAAGCTTCAAGCAAACACAAACACAACGCAATCATTTAAAAATATTCAACTTGAAATCCACATAAATTGAAACTAATAACGATTAAAAAACCTTGAAGAGGAAGAGCGAGGTCGTCGCGAGGACTCGACCGATAAGCGTCGTTGCCGATGCGCGGAAGCACATACGGATCGTCCAAGTGTCTGAACATTTCGGCTCCGGTTGACGATACGAGTAGGTCCACGGCTAGCTGGCCTACATTCCGATCGATAGCGCAGGTTTGGTTCGAATTTGCAAAGCAAGCAAAAAATCAATAATTTTTTTTTTTTAAAAAAAAAATGTAAATGAAGTGAAAGATAATAAATTGAACGAACCAGAACTAGATTGGAGCTCTCTTGGTTGAGTTGTTTGTCAGCACGAGACAGTCAGTAGCCGTAGTGGAGCTCTGTGAAGGACTTGATTCAACTTGGAGAAGAAGAAAACGGTTAGGGGCCTGTAGAGTTCTGAGCCCAATTAGGAAATGTAAATTTGGACTGTGTCCAGACACTGATTGGGCTGACTCGTTAAATGCACCCTAAAATTTCTAAGTGCACACACTATTTTTCCACAAGGAGTAGCCTAAAATCTAGTTTGGTTTTAAGAGTAAAATCCTACAGTTTAGTTTGAGAAGAATAAATTTTTATTTTTATTATAATCATAAACAGTTTAGGTTCATCTAATGTTATGATGGTTTGGTGATGAAACATTATCAATAATTTTCTTTTTATTCTATTTATTAGGTTATTAGAATTCTATTTTCATATATTTATTAAAATTATCTAATTTAGATTTCCTTGTTACCCTATTGTTGTTTGTTGTTAGTACTCTATAGATAGGGTATGTTAGTTATATCCTTCATGACTCGTTTATGAATAACCAATTCATGAAACGGTTGGAGTATCACAGGAGGGACGATAAGGAATGCGGGAATTTGGTTCTTTGCTTTACGAAAAATGTTTATTTTAATGAAAGTAGTGAAATGAACACTTTTGATAATGATGTCACAAACACTCAAGAACATTCTCTATATGGGACAAGTATTTATTCGATTTTGGAGACTACCGCAGATCAGAACTTGTAATCAAACGGATTAGGTTCGGAAAGTTGACACGTGAATGGATAGAATACAAAACCTTTCAATTGAGGTCACATAGTGATGAGGTGTTGGGCTCAATCAACAACCATTAAACAAACTGATGCGGTTTATCCACACAGCTGCCTGCTTGATTTGAAATATTGACCCAAAACTCAAGCTTAGAAATTTCATTTGGATGCTTAAGTTCCTCTCCACGGGGAACACACAAGGCCATCTCGATAGTGTTAGCTGTGAGACTTCTTGTAAGCTGGCAGCTGTTCGTTAGTCCATGTCTTGGTTCGTGCATGTTTCAGGTGTGCTATTAGCCTATAACTCTACAGAAGGAAGCCAAGTGTACAGCACTAACTGTGGCTAGAAGTGTTTGATTTTTTTGGCTGAGTGACCACCTGTCCGATGCCCATGTTCATTGGTTAGTCTAGATTCAGTAATCATGGCTCGTGACCCATTTGTGCCATAGAAGCAAGCCATGTGTACAGCATTATCATTTGCTTCATCTGTTCTGCAAATTCTAGAGCTGCTCAAATATTCTTCCATCTCTGATCTTTTTACATATACTTTTTTTCTGATCAATAATGGAAGACTGGCTAACTCCTTTCCGGGCCCAGGTATTCATTTGCTTGAAGATATCAAAGAGGGTCTCGAAATGGGTGGAAAAGAAAGTGTTTGGAGCAGCGTAGCATCAGCATGAAGTGAAGCTGTTGACATTATTAGGGATGGGATGGGACTAAGACACTTCATTGAGCAGAAAAATGGTAGGACAATGCTTGTCTATACTTCATATGACATGAACAATTTTTATCATTAGATTATCAATGTCCATCACCAAGGACAAAAAGGAAATGAAAAATATGAACAGAATATATAATTGTGTTACTGTGCATATACTAAGTCTGAATTTTCATCATTTTTTTTTATAATTAGGATAGCTTGAGGAAAAAGAGGAGACAAATAGTAGTAATGGACAAAAAGAACTAGTTGATCATCAAGACACTAATTATAATATAATGGACTGACTCCAATCACACAAAACATGAGAGACCCTTTTTTGTTGGTTTGATTTTGTCTGCAAAATAGAAAAAAAGATTCTCATATGAAGATATGAGGCCAATTTTTCACAGACTCGGTATCACCATATATAAAATTTTACAATCATTGAAGGTACTGTTTTCTTCCTTGCATGATTGATTGGCTCTTTGAAAATAAACAAAATACAAACCCCTTCTGCAGAAAGCTAGGATAAAACAGTAAGTAATTGCCATCTTCCTCTAGGTTAAGTCAGCCTTTCAGGGTCCCGACAATATGTTGCTATCTAAAAACAACTAAACCCCATTAATCAGTAAAGTAATTTCAACAGATTTAGAATTAATTATCACACTCTTAGTTGTCAAAAAGTCCACATTGCATTGCTTTTTTCTTACCTATCAGAAGATCTACAAGGCCATCCAAATCTAAATAACTGCCATACCTAATCGATTTTGCTATTTCTTTGATAAGGAATTCAAAGTTCTTAGGCTCAACTAAGATCATAGAGTGCGCATACTTCACTGTCTAATTAACATAGTCATTTATTGACATCATAAATAACTAATAAATGTCAATGGCAAAATGCACGCAGGTTGTCCCATCCCGTTATAAAGCAGGTCATTGGTTCATCATCTCAAGCCAAAGTACAAAAACTGTTGTGTTTGAACAGTTGACAAGAAGGTTTACAGCTGGAAAACATAGTTATCAAGAGCTTCATCAGCATTTCACTGATGATACCAAATTATAATATTATTATTATGGTTAACAGCAAAGAAATATTATTAGAGTTAATTAATCTTTTGTTCAACAGTAGGGAACCTGTTTGATGATGATCAGACAGATTGTAATAGAAAACTAGATTCAATTAAGGGACATTAATCATCTCTTCATTTTCTTATTATTAAGAGCCTCATCAACACACAACTCTGCCCCCTGCTATCAATATATTCTTCTTGCTTATTATTTAATCTTTTTATCCAAAAGATTAGATAATCCGCGGAGAATTTTATGAAGTAAAACTTAGATTAATTTAATGTAAATGGATAAAGAACTGCCACATATACAGAACTAGATTAATATTAGTATCAACAAAAGCTGCTCCCCCATGACCAATCTGCATGCTTATGTGATATTCATGTTAATTAATTAACGAAGATAATTTTAATTATTTAGGATTAGATTCTTGTTGAACAATGCGGAAACTTGTTAGCTTAATTTCAGACAAGTATTAAAGATTTAAAGAAATCTAAAAATAACAATAAAGAATTAATGAGTATTATTGACCATTTCAATATTTTCTGCAAATTACAAAGATGATCATCAGCCTTCAGCCACCTGCCCTTAATTCTTTTACTTAAACACCAATTATCAATTCTTCTTGCTTGTGTAATCTTGCCAGTTGCCATGTTTACAGCACTTTACGAATTGCTTTCAAGCCACCATTCATTATAATAGAACGTGTTTGAGATGATTATTATTAGAAACTAAAAGCTAGCATTAGCTTCAATTCAACACTTGGCCAGATAATTATATATGTTTACTCTCCCGGCCCTCCGCTTTCACTTTCCGTCATTATTGCTTACATGAACGTGATCTGAGAATTTGAGCTAACAGTACTATTATCTTTATAGCCGAGGAATCGTATTGTAGCGAGGTGGAGTAGCCTTTACAGTTGTTGAAAAGCTGAGAGAGAGTTTGGTAGAACAAAATGTCTCATGGTAGCTTCGCTGTTATACGCCAAGCAAAGATTACTTGGGCTGAGGCCAAGTGTCTTTGAAATATATTTTCCTATTTCATCATCGAATGTGACCTGTATATATCCCAGTTAGGTTAGGTATGATTTTATCAATTATATAACACATTTACTTGACACGTATTATTCATCGTTATTTTTTGTTTTTTTTTTCACTTCCAACCACAAAAATAAATAAATAAATAATAAAAATAGGAACCCATTTTCGTACTATATATATTAATGTTACTGGGAAAAATTAATATATATTAAGCTTTAAGAGATTACTGTATAACTAAAAACTCAAAGAAAGCTGCTATATAGAATTTATAATTTGGGTTTTTGATATATAGAAATACAGGTTAGGTTATAGACGTTGAAAAATATACATTTTTGTAGTCTATAATTAATACGCAGAAGCTTTGGTTTGTGACAAGCTCCACTATACATTACATATAATATAATTAATTGGCCGGTGAAGCCTTTAGTATGTCTTGCTTATATCATGATCACCTCATTTGGTTGCTTAATTAACCTAAAATATCTATAAATAAATAAATAAATAGTACTTTACGGAAATGGGATATTTAATATATATTATTATGTAAGTCCATTTATATACTTTTTAAGTACAAAAATTCATTAGAGTAATCCACGTGCATTCTTGAATATTTCTACAAGATTAGTTGTTCCATCTGTTGAGACCAACCTAGATATATGTATCACATTAAAGAAATTTTCAAATTAAATTATATGATCGCGAGAAACATGTTTCTTCAATAAAGATCTAATGATTAAATTATTTGTTATACGTGTATATAATGTATGTATTTATGTATTTATAGCTCGGATACACTCGAGTTGTTATGAAACAAGATAACATTTCTCATTGATTGGCGGATCCATCCCATGTTTATATATCTAAATTGACTTATGTGGCGGCTTGACAATTTGCCAAGTACCATTGACAAATTTGATTGGTTTTGATAAATTATTTAATAATGCCACTTTTCAATTGCATCATACTAACGTGGTCTAATTAGCTAGTGAAGTTTCACTTATAATGTCTTAATTAATATATTTATTCATCTATTACAATATTTTTAATAGAATCATCGGTGGGTTCATAGAGAAATAAACTCAATTATTCATATTTCATGTTAATATATAATTATGACAAATTTCAAACGAAAAAGTATGTCATATTGTTGCGTTACGTGGCCAAAACGACAAATAGATTTGATGTCATGGGAAATCAACCAATCGTAACTGTCACGTGGCGGTTGTCGTTACAGAACCAATTGAAAGTCACTGTTTTGACCCAATCAGTGAGCGGAGGTGGCAGCCATTAAGAAATGTTGACATTTAGGGCGCGTTTGGGCTAACAAAAATGTGAAACAAAACCGGTTTGGACTGCCCACGTAAATTAAGAGAAGAATGGAAATTGAAGAGCGTGTATGGTTTACCAACTTGGTGACTTGTGTACAAGTTTACAATGTGAATTCAGAAACAATAAGAAGCGAAATTAAACAAAAAGGTTCAATGCATGTTACTGATTTCGGTATTCTCCATCAGTTGCAACCTGCAAGAGTAATTGAATTTCAAAACTTGCTAGCTAGCTACTTTGTTTCCTTTCACAATTTAATTTTTGTGTGCATTCTATTTTGGAAATAGAGACAATCGAAAATTAACTTTACTCCATATATAGAAAGGAATGAAATTAAGTCATATGGGTTACCAACTAAGCAAATATGTCAGCAAAGTACACAAAATTAAACTTATTTAATTTCACAATCTCCTAAACTTTTACTGATTTCTATGAGTAAATTACTTTTACAAATTTTTTACATATAAATTGACGTGATATTACTTATTTATAAATACAATTTAATCTATCATCAAATGAGTTGATTTTTATATATTCACTTATCAATCAAATTATGAAATATCAGTTTGTTTATAGTAGTTTGAATATAAAGCTTGTAATTAAGTTTAATTATTCTTTTCTTATTGATAAAACAATATTTGTTAATTTGTTTTAACTCATTTTAGACTAACGTATTTATTAATATTAAAAGGTGAATGCATGCATGGAAAACGATATTATAAGTGGATAATGTTCTTTAGTTATACAATTTATCATTCACATAACATTAGGGTTAAAAGATAAACTTAAGTCAACTAAATGAGGAATTCATCATTCATATATATATCTCTATCCAGACTTTGAGATTGAGTACCAAATTTCTCTCTCTTTCCTTTGAAAATTATCAATTGGGAAAATTATACGTATCTCTATATGGCTAGCTAGGGTTTTTGCAAGAGATCAACATTGCAACCCGTAAGCTCCTACAAGCAAAGTCAAGCCCGGAAAATATATGTCATATAATGAGCGATGAAGAAAAATTATTTTTGTCTTCTACGTTTTGAAATAAAGCAAGGAGCAGCAAAATGTATAACAAGTAACATGTTAATATGTACTCGTCACTGTTTATCTTATAATTGAAAACATGTGTGATTAAATAGATCAATCAAATTGAGCGATCAATAATCCAGTTATTGCGATATACCATCAAACAATTAACTCGTTTGATATTACACTAAATGGAAATACTAGAAGATCCTAGACTTCGTAATGGCCCAAGCAAATAGTCATTAATCACTAATAATTATATATTCTTATCTTACTTACATTTGTAGCTAGGTTTTGTTTTTACTTGAGATCTTGTTTGCCACTACGATATGAGGATAATGATTTGATGTTCAATTAGTGACCAGTTCGATGATTATAGCGATGAAAGTAATCTTTTGGCCAACCAAGGCAAGGACAGATGGTGAATAATAATTAGATTGAGTTCAAGTGTCATTAAGCTTAATGTAATAGACGATTACATTCACATAAAACAAACGAACTTTTTCCCTTCAAAACTTATTTTATAACTATCAGTTTGTAATAAATCACAAATTAATTGAAATTACGTAACCCTCATGGAATTGTTAATCATAAAATGGAATAGGTAAAGAAACTAAAAAGATACCAAACGTGGCAATGTATTGGTTCCACTTTCACTTCCACGTACAAAATAGTAAGATAGAAGCTTTTGACAATTTCAAAGGTCAGTCTCTTCCTATCTATCGAAATAGAGAGTCAAACTCTCGCATGACAATACTATCACATGCAACAATAATAATATTTATCTTTCCCCCGACTTTTCGTTCTAGAAAATGAAATTAATATGAAAATACCTATAAATTTCCCAGTTTATACTATAACGTGTAAAGCTCAAACGCCGCAACTCCATTATCTTCTATGCAACTTTGTTATTGGTTTAGTTTCCTTACTACCGGCACTCCCGGTTACGATCCTTATTGTGTAACCATTACGTAATCCTTCTCCACGTGTCAGCAACCCACAGCCTCTAATCACCAACCACTGTTGAATCCAGTCTATTTATAAATACGCGTTTCGCCTCCATCAACTTTAGAATTCTTTTCAACAAATTTTCTCTCTTGATCCCTTCATTGTCCGCAAAAATCTAAACAATTTTCGGCCCTGATAAATTTTCTTTTCTTTTCTGAAGCTATCATTGTTTGTTGCGATTTCTCTGCAACAAGTAAAGGATGACGAACGAAAGAGGTGGAGCTGTGGCTGAGGAGCGGAGCAGTCTCCACAGACCAAAGCTTGGCTCGTTCTTAAACACCGACTCCATAATATTTAACCATCATTTGCAAGAGGACGAGTACTCGATGGCTCGAAAGAGCAGCGCTTCGGCGACGAGTCCCAGATGCTACACCAACACCAGCAGCACACCTACCCCAACAAGCGGGGAGGCCTCTCCCTATCTCATGTCTCCCTGGAATCAATCCTCTCCCTACACCAAATCTCCCTGGATTGCGCCTTCGTTTAACGAGAGCTTGAATTGCACTGGCCTGATTGGTTCCATTGTACGTGAAGAAGGTCACATATATTCGTTAGCGGCTTCCGGGGATTTGCTCTACACAGGCTCGGATAGCAAGAACATAAGAGTCTGGAAGAATTTGAAGGAGTTCTCAGGATTTAAATCGAATAGCGGCTTGGTGAAGGCCATTGTTATATTTGAAGACAAGATTTTTACAGGTCATCAGGATGGAAAAATCCGAGTCTGGAAGATTTCAAGTAGAAACCCTAACGTCCACAAAAGGGTTGGTAGTTTACCTACTTTCAAAGACACTGTAACAAGCTCTGTAAACCCTAGTAATTACGTTGAAGTTCGGAGACGACGAAGTGTTCTCAGAATCAAACACTTCGACGCCGTTTCATGTTTGAGCTTGAATGAAGAACAAGGGTTGCTGTATTCAGGTTCCTGGGATAAAACCCTAAAAGTCTGGAGAATTTCAGACTTCAAATGTTTAGAATCAATCCAAGCTCATGACGACGCCATTAACTCCATCGTTGCCGGCTTCGATTGTTTAGTGTTCACAGGCTCCGCTGATGGTATGGTCAAAGTGTGGAGACGTGAGCTGGAAGGGAAGGCAACGAAGCATTTCATGGTTCAGGTTTTGTTAAAGCAAGAGAATGCCGTAACGGCGTTAGCGGTGAACCAAGAATCCGCCGTTGTCTATTGTGGATCGTCTGACGGGCTTGTCAATTTTTGGGAACGTGAAAAGCACCTGACTCATGGTGGGGTCCTACGGGGCCACAAGATGGCCGTCCTCTGCCTCGCCGCGGCTGGCGATTTGGTCTTTAGTGGTTCCGCTGACAAGAATATATGCGTGTGGAGAAGGGAAGAGAGCGGGGCCCACACATGCTTGGCTGTTCTATCCGGACACACGGGGCCCGTCAAGTGCTTGGCCGTTGAAAAGGATCGTGATTCTGATGAGAAAGAAGATCAACGGTCGATAGTGTATAGCGGGAGCCTGGACAAGTCCGTTAAGGTCTGGCGCGTGTCGAATCGCACTCCTCAATTGAATTTGAAAGGCTTTTGATTCGAAGTTAAGAGTGAAATAGAGGAGGGAAAGTGGAAGCAAAAGAAGACGCGATTCGAATGGTGCGTGAGAAGCACGCGGAGTCAGAAAGAGTGTCACGTGGACTGGTCCCCACGCACCCAATAGCAGTGGAAGAGGGGAACAGTAATGGTCGAGTGGTCCTTGATGCATTAGATCAAAACTTAGGCTCGAAGGGAAGAGAAAGGCAATTATGTTGGACGGCACCGCAAAACCAAGTAGCTAATAGGAGCATGCCACGTAATGGAATAGTTTGTGTATATAAAGATGGGATTTTATTTTTATTTTTTTGTTCCCCAAAGGCAGGTATTGGCATATTTATATTTTGAATATGGATTGTCTCAAGAAATTGTTTGGGGCAAAATTTTTTGGAAGGACTTTTCTTTATTTGATCAAACAAAGAAGCACTTTCGGAAGATGTAATTATTTGTAAATCTACATAAGTCCTCGTATGGAGTGCTTGTACATTATGTGAGTTTGAATTTAGGGTATCTTTTGTTATACTTGTGGTTTTACATTTTTTGTTTTCACTAACTACAAGTTCTAAAAATGATATTTGAATTTAAATATATTTGAAGTTATGGAAAAAAAGGGTTTTGAAAAATAAATAAACACTTATACACCCCATCCCATCTATCAATTTTGAAAATTACTTTCGGAAATTTCGTTATACTATGATGAAGTTGTATAGATCGTTTGTGAAAATGCATACTTGAGAATCATCGTTCATTCTAACAATAAATACAAAAGTCATGTATTCAATCCTTAAAATTTCGATCATTAAAATTATAGGACCATATGTTTGATATAATTAACGAAAGATAGTTTGAACTAACTTACAAGTTTTGAATGAGTAAGCATCATAAAAGAAAAGGATAGTTACATAACATTTAAGAGGCTGAATAACAGACTGTTGCTTCCAAAATCAAAAATCAACATTAAAAATAATAAATGAATGAAAACAATATATTTCAAAATAGAAATCCACAGTGTTCCCTCCTTGGACACAGACATATATCAAGCATGTGTTACATATTATGTTATTACTGAAAGAGACTGGCTTGAAGAATTCGGTCAAGAGAAGCCTCTTAGTTGATTTGAAAGAAACCAGAAAGCTCGATACTTTGTATTGAGTCAAAAATTCTATCCGTGTTGAAAAATAGAGGCCTTTCACGAAGTAAATGTGAGTAATAGGTTTTGTTATTAACCGAACGAAAACAATGGGCGAGTTGAATGGGAGACATAAATTGCTAAGAAATTCATCGCAATTGACTATCAATAATAATATGTCACTTAAATCGTTTAACAATAATAGCCTATGTAGCGAAATGCGCTGTTAATGGGAAAGTAACATTAGAACTATGCAATAATTAAGTGGGAAACTGTTAGTTGTATAGCAATTATATTTGTACTATGGAGAAGGAGGAATTGAAGGCTCCATGGATCCTATTATTACGAAAACACTTCACAATGAATAATTAATTAATTAATTAATTGACAATATAAGATTCAAAAGGAAAGACCCATGTGAAAATTAATTTAGACTTCTTTACCGTCTACAAAATTGGACCACTCTCGACGAGTTTTGTTTTTTGAATTTGATCTGAATTTGGGCTGGTTTCTAGTGGCCCATGTGAAAAAATGTAACATTATGGGCCTAGCTACAAAGCCCATGAGATGATGTATTGACATGTCATTCATGGGCTCTTCACAACGTTTTCTTTTTAAAATTTAATTTATTATTTATTTGATTAGTATTTTTTATTTAAATCAAATTGATCATAGGCAAATTAGGTATTATAAGATATATGTTCGGTTTAATAGTTACTTATGACGTGTATTTTGTGTCGTGTTATATAAAGCAAGGTCGTGTACATTTCTTTCACTCAGAAACAGACAAACACTAACAAAGATCAATACCATTATGTTAAAATATGAAAGATAATAAAATATTACTTTCACGAGTGTTACTACTCTTATAAATTAATTATATAAACTCATAATACAAACTGATATGATATAATTGCATGATTATCGTATCACTTATACTAAATAATATAATTTATTTTCATATTTATTCATTCAATCACACCATGTCATATCAATTTGTACAAGTGAGTTTGTATAAATAATTTGTAAGAATAATATTACTCTTAATTACTTCATGTTACTGATCTAACTTTGGATAACATCATATGGATGTACCTTACAAGACTACAACCAAGATGGTTTGTGCTCTATTATCCTTAATTGCCCACCCCTCCTGATCATGCTGTGAATCCCTGACCCTTGTGGCGATGAATTGAATGGTGCTAACTCAAGCTACCCTGAAAAACTGTAAAACTGACAGCTGCAGTACTTCTCCAAATCAAGAAACTTGTGGTTGCTAGAGTGGAGAATGTGTTGCTGATTTGGAGAACGTTTTTCTAGTGAGGTTATTCACAAAGACAACATATTCTGTTATTAATTTCACTACAACTTTTGGAGTTCGTTGTATATGTTATTTGGTTGCTTATATTGGGTACTTTAGGCGGTTGTATATAGGTAAATTAGAGCTTTTTTTTTTTTTTTTGTGTTTTTGTTAGCATTAAGATGCAAAAACAGGCTAAAAAATGCATAGTTGTAATACAAATAATAATCAAGTCGACAGAGGTCATTTTATTGGCGTTCACTTTCTGACGATTTGATAACTGCTCAATCATTTTAAAGTGTCTAGTAGTGAGTTTTCAAATAAATTTAGCTGAAATTGAGAACCATGTCAAGCCAGCACAAGATAAATGAGAGAGATGACCTATGAGCTTGAAGAGAATCTAAGTTTTGTTTTTCTATTTTGGGTGTTTTTTTTTTCAAAATTTAGTAAGAATATGATGTTGATTTTTTTTTTAAATTTTAAAAATGATACGTTATTGACATTAATTTAAATACAGAGTATTTTCCAAAAAACATATTTCTGGAAACGAAAACAAATACACCCTAATAAGTGATCAAACTTCTAAATTTTCACTTTTAATGTTCACAGTTGTGCACTAATTAAGTAGGCAAATTTTGGTTGTAGAGCAATTATATAATTTTACTTTGTAATATACGGACTATGGAGAAGAAGCAATAGATGTGGTCCTAGAAATATTGATTGTATTCCCATGTAGCAATACAACAATTCATTGTGAAAGCGGCACCACTCTTCAAGTTCAACGAGTTGAAGCTTGTTTTTTAATTTGATCAGGATTTGGGCTGGGGTTTTAATGGCCCAATCAATTGGTTGAAGCTCAGGGATGATGTCTGACCATGTGATATGGGCTCTTCATAACATCTCTCCGTGTTCGGTGATTTATTATTAATTTAATTAATATTTTTTTAATCAAATTGATAATGGGAGAATTATATATTATAACATATTGAGTTTTTAATATTTTATCAGTTATGTGATACATTTCGAAACTTGTTATCGTTTTGTAATCGAGTTAAACAAACAAGCTCCGAAAATTTGATGAGATTGCAAGGACTTTCTCAATCTAACTAGTTTAATAGTTAATAAATTTCTATTAATTAAATTTAAACTCAATTATTTATTTCAAAATCGATGGTGAGAGCACTAATGAAAGTTCATTAAATTAATTGCGTTTGGAAGAATGTTCTTGCACTTTGAAATTTTCACCCGCATATTTTAGGTATTCGGATCAACCGTTTTTTCTGCGATCTCTAGGTTTACCTTACAAATTTATCTCTGAGATTTTAAAAATATACAAAACATCCATCTCTATTAGAATTTGCTTTTTATATGTAACAAGGAATATTTATTAACTTATTAAGAGATGTTTTTGTGCATTTATGAAATATGTAGAAATGAAGTTGTAATTTTGGCAAATGTTACTTTTGAAATTGTAATCAACCAAAAAGAGAACAATGGTCAATCAGATAAAATAATTAACGGATTTATGACAATAGTGGCAATCATCAAATTTTCTAATTGTGATTAATGCTCTATAAGTTTTAGTTGAATTTTCCGCAGCATGGTTCATATTGACTTTCAAATATATTTTTTGTTTCTTTCGTTACTTACCTTAACGAATCCCCATTACAAATTAATTGTTAGGATTTAATTCATTTCAATTACTTGTGACTTCAAAATCTAACTTAAATTTCACTGTAATTAGCGACTTACGAACATGGTTACGTGTTAATGATAACATCAGTTTTTAACTCCCCCTTTCCTAGTTTTATTAATATTGTGATTATCTTTGAATTTAGATCTTACAACCACTTAATTTTGTCTGGACTCTTTAAGATATATGGACACATAAATTTTAATATTAATGAATGATTGAGATATAAATTTATACTCTCGTTTTACTAATGTATTTCTTATAACTATCAATCACATCCTTTTATAAAAAGCATAAGATAAAAAATAAGACGAATAACAAATTCTCGGCTATTTAATTCACTCAAATTATTATATATAACGATAATAATATATTGTTAATTCCATTACTTACCATTTTCCGGGTTAGTATCGCTAAACAATAATTAATCAACATCTATGAATTAATTTTTTTTAATTATATTTCCGTGTAAAGTCTACTATTAATCTATATTTAGTAGTCTAAAAGACTCGTCCGTGAAATGATTACTCTCAACTCTACTTCCGCTTCAACCGTTGCACTCTCATGACAAAGCTTCCCTTCATGTACATAGCAGATTAAGACGCAAAAAATCAGTTATGGACAAGCGAGAGAAGCACAAAGCTTCGGTATTCTTCGTATGTGAGATGACTTACTCGCAAATTTCCCCCCAAATCACGGTTGACGAAGAAAACCGAAGATGATGTCCAAGTTTTGGCTCCAGTCTCGGTCTTTTACTGGTAAAACTAGAAGGATTCGCATTTCCTTCTTCACGTTAATGCGTCAACAGCCCCTTTATCTCCAAGTTGATCCACTTCTTCTTTCTCCGCTCCTTTCTGGGATCTTTCTCTCCTCTCACTTTGCCACAAGCGTCAGACCACTTGCGTTTTGGTTCGGTTTCACTTGGGTTTGTTTGGATTTTCTTCTGTTTCGTCTCAGTTCTTTTCTTTTGTTGTTTAAATAGCAACTTCGCCTTTAGGGAGTGAAACAGCCCATTCTTTGGGCTAATTACAAGAAGTCCAGCCCATATTTTATTTTTATAATATTTGACCTATTTTTCTTTTATTCAATTAATTATAAGACAAAAAAAAAATCTAGAGAGGGAGAAGAGAAGAAGACTGACGGGAGTGAAGGGAGAAAAGAGGGGAGAGAATTTTTGGGGCTGTTAGAGAAGAAAAAACCAGGTAATTTTTATAATTCCATTAATATTAAGTTAATTTTGTGTATTTCATGCAAGAAAATTGAAATTTAAGGAGATATTTGGATGTTTTAGAATTTTGGAGAGAGAATATAGAGAGAGAAGGAAGGACAATGATGAAATTGGAAGTATTATTGAAGGTATTTCACACTCTTCTTGATTTTTATAGAATTTGTTTTAAGGAATTTTAAGTTTTGATGATAATTATGGAAATTTAGGGTTTTGTGAACAGTAGCAATTCCAAAAATTTCTGCAATTTATTAGCTTTGAATCTGATTCTCAAATTTATATATGTTAAAATAGACATCATAAAGATTTGTTCAAAGTTGAAATCATTGAAAAATGTTGAGTATACAATTTATTATGAATTTTCGAAGTTTACTGTTTACTACTGGAAATTCAGTTTTTCTGCAGAAAATCAGTTTTGGGTAAGTGATTTGAGGTATCCAGAGGTCTTTAAAATTTATGAAATTTGGGATACAAGTTTATGTATATGTCTAGTTTAAATCTGAAAATTTTTGTAATTTTATGAATTTATTTCGAATTATCATGTATTTTCGAATAGGGAGAGGTCAGTTCTAGAAATTTATTTACAGAATTTTTGTATCTGGAAATATGAATATTTTGAGGTACCTAATAAACTCATAATGCTATGAAATTTTATATGGTATTAGATATGTATGTGTAGAAGGTATATATAAAATATTAGACCATTTTGACAAGTTTGCTATTTATTAAAAATCAGAGAGCAAGAACTATTCTGTTTAAGAAGTTTGGAAATGGAGTTAATTAGGATTGATTGGATTAAGATATAAAGTTGGATATTAGAAATTTTAAACATTCAAGTTGATTATGAATTGAATATGATGTATTTTAACCAAAATCACCATTTCTTCGACATATGTATTTATTTAAATAAAATAACCCAATATCTCAATTTTCTATACTAATTCATCTAATTATAAATGTCTCTTTTCCAATCATAAACAAAAACTTTCTACTTCCCACCAACATATAATATATATACATTCATGCTACAACTTTTACTTTAAATTTATTTTTCTCTTATACTCAAACTTATCGAAACAACAATTACTATATATTTAAAACTAATCTACTAGCACCACCCATAACCATCTCTTCTATCCAAAATCTAATACTTTACACACACTTATTTTCTAAATACATAAATCATCATTATCTATTCTAAAAACTTTTAATATAACTCAATTAATTAAACTAATAACTTAAATCATATGAAAAACCATAATTTAATACACTTTAATATAATATGAAATTCTCAAAACATAATCCACTCATTAATTTGGTTGCACAACTCGGTTAGCTCGGATTTGATTCCAAAATCAACATTCCACCTAGTTGGCTACATCCTTCAACAAAGAATTAATCCTTCATTGTCCTAATATCATTAAAAAAAAACTCATCACATCATATTCAATTCATAATCAACTTGAATGTTTAAAATTTTCAATATCCAACTTCATATCTTAATCTAATCAATCCTAATTAACTCCATTTTCAAACTTCTTAAACAGAATAGTTCTTGCTCTCTGATTTTTAATAAATAACCGACTTGTCAAAATGGTCTAATATTTTATACATATCTTCTACACATAAATATCTAATAACATATAAAATTTCATAGCATTCTGAGTTCATTAGGTACCTCAAAATATTCATATTTCCAGATACAAAAATTCTGTAAATAAATTTCTAGAACTGACCTCTCCCTATTCCAAAATACATGATAATTCGAAATAAATTCATAAAATCACAAAACTTTTCAGATTTAAACTATACATATACGTAAACTCGTATACCAAATTTCATAAGTTTTGAAGACCTCTAGATACCTCAAATCACTTATCCAAAACTGATTTTCTGCAGAAAAACTGAATTTCAAGTAGTAAATAGTAAATTTCGAAAATTCATAATAAATTGTATACTCAACATTTTTCAATTATTTCAACTTTGAACAAATCCTTATGATGTCTATTTTAACATATATAAATTTGAGAATCAGATTCAAAGTTAATAAATTGCAGAAATTTTCGGAATTGCTACTGTTCACAAAACCCTAAATTTCCATAATTATCATCAAAACTTAAAATTCCTTAAAACAAATTCCATAAAAATCAAGAAGAGTGTGAAATAACTTCAATAATACTTTCAATTTCATAATTGTTATTCCTTCTCTCTTTATCTTCTCTCTCCAAAAATTCTAAAACATCCAAATATCTCCTTAAATTTCAATTTTCTTGCATAAAATATACAAAATTAACTTAAGATTAATAGAATTATAAAAATTACCTGGTATTTTCTTCTCTAACAGCCCCAAAAATTCTCTCACCTCTTTTCTCCCTTCACTCCCGTCAGTCTTCTTCTCTTCTCCCTCTCTAGATTTTTTTTTTGTCTTATAATTAATTGAATAAAAGAGAAATAGATTGAGTATTATAAAAATAAAACATGGGCTGGGCTTCTTGTAATTAGCCCAAACAATGGGCTGTTTCAGGGAGCATTAGCTAATTGTTTTGAGTTGAATAATTCAGTCGACTTTATAAGATGGCTGGTTCTGATTCTGAACATGGAGTATTAGTTCTCGAAGAGTCTTCTGACTATTCAGAGCTTGAAAGCATCCGCGTGAGGCTGAAAGCTGAAAGGCGTGGAAAGAAGGGTTCATGCTATCGGTGCTTGAAAGGAAATTTATTTACTGCGAAGGAGATTTGCATTGTTTGTGATGCCAAGTACTGCGTTAACTGTGTGCTGAGGGCAATGGGATCGATGCCGGAAGGAAGAAAATGTGTTGCTTGCATTGGTTTCGGGGTAGACGATGCTAAGAGAAGAACCTTGGGGAAACCTTCTCGGTTGCTAAAGCGGCTGCTGGCTGAAATGGAACTTAAACAGATAATGAAATCTGAGATAACATGCCAAGCAAATCAACTACCACCAGAGCGTGTTGTTGTGAACGGTGAACCTCTTTCGCAGAAAGAGCTCTCAATTTTGCAGAGCTGCCCAAACCCACCAGAAAATCTATATGCAGGATCTTATTGGTAAGATAAAGTAAGTGGTTTCTGGGGAAAGGTGAACATCTAATACTACTAATATATTTTTTTTAATTTTCTTTAATCTAGTAATTAGGATTTAATTCTTTTGCGCCATAATTGAACAGGAAGGAAAGAGGCCTTGCCAGACCATAAGCCCTCAGCTGGCTCTAAGGAGTCAGCTCATGAAGAATGCTAGCAATGGAAAAACAAATGTTTTCATCAACAATCGGGAGATAACTAAAAGCGAGCTCTGGATGCTTAAGGTTGCTGTAGTGGAAAAAATTCATGATATTTTGAAAATTTTAACTTTTTCAACGGTAAGATCAACACCAGTTTGTTAAATATTGCAGGTGGCTGGAGTGCAATGCGAAGGAAAACCTCACTTTTGGGTCAGCGCAGATGGTTCCTATCTGGAAGAGGGAATGAACAATATAGGGGGTAAAATATGGGATAAGGTATGTTTGGATGTGTATATAGAATGGCTTAATTAATTTACTTCATCTTACTTTTCAAACTGTTGACAACACATTAATGGTTGTACTTTACAGACTAGAACCAGGCTAGTTTGTGCTCTCTTCTCTTTGCCTACCCCTCCTAAGAATGCTGTGCATCCTTTCGGCGATGAAGTGAATGGTCCTCACTCAAGCCCCTCTGAAATAATGTCTCACTCAAGCTCCCCTGAAATAAATGTAAAAGCTAGCTGACAGCTGCACTTCTCCAAATCAAGAAGACCTGTAGTTTTTTTTTTTTTTTCTGCGCTTCTCAAATCAAGAAAATTTGTTTTTTTTTTTTTTTCTTTTTGTAATAACTGTGATGCGCCCAGTGCTAGAATCTGGTGGTCAACAAAGGGTCACCAAACTTAAGACCTCGATACAGTCAAGCAATATGTCCCAGGCCTAATACCATCTGAACTACCACTTAGGGGAGAAAACTTGTAATCATTGATGTGGAGAATGTTTTTCTAGTGAGGTTATTCACAAACGCAACATTTTCTGTTATTTCATTACAACTTTTGGAGATCATCATATGTGTTAATTAATGATATATATTAGAAGCAAAACTATACTATTTGGTTGCTCTTTTGTAAAACAAAATGCATAGTTGTGTCACATTTATCAGATAGCCAGCAATTTAAATATTCGTTGCCCGGTGACCTTGCTTTTATTTAGTTGTAATAAGGAAAAGGCCCTAAGCCTTTGCCTCTATTAGGTCTTTAAATTGCAAGGAAGCTTAGTGATGATATTGGTAGTGAAATGGCGTTGAGTTCAACTCTTTCCAGGGGCTATAATTTAGGATTTCTTTATTTTTCATACCATGTACCCCTACTTTCCCCTCGATTTTTCTTTTTCAATTTTTGTCATCCATTCATGCCTTGAGCAGCAGAGTTTCGCCTCAGCTTGGTATAGGACTCTGCGACTGTGTCAGGACAGCTCCTCAACCCCTCAGCGGCTCTTTGCTGTATATAAGACACTCAACTTTCCATACAATTGCACGCATATGTAGCTAGAGGCGATGTTAAGGGGAAAGTAACAATACAAATTTTAGTTGTAGAGGAATCGTATATAATTGTACAACATAATTGATAATACATCTGGTATGGATAATATAATAACAAAACCACTTTCAAAACGAAGTGTTGTTTTGCTACAAGAGGATGCAATTTGATGGTGATGTATACGAACTTATTTATTCAGTTGACGCTACAAGATTCAAAAGACCCATTTGAAAATTAGACTTATTTTCGGTTTACAAAATTTGATCACTCTTCAGAAATTTGAAGGTTTTTTTTTTGTTTAATCCCAATTTGATCTGGGTTTGGGCTGCAAACGAAGTGTTGTTTTGCTACAAGAGGATGCAATTTGATGGTGATGTATACGAACTTATTTATTCAGTTGACGCTACAAGATTCAAAAGACCCATTTGAAAATTAGACTTATTTTCGGTTTACAAAATTTGATCACTCTTCAGAAATTTGAAGGTTTTTTTTTTGTTTAATCCCAATTTGATCTGGGGTTGGGCTGCAATGATGGGCTCGGTTTTAATGATCCACGCTAATGATATGAAAATATATTAACTTCTGTGCGATCAATGACACCTTTATTTTAAATTATTTCTTAACAATTAGAATGCAAGAGCATTAACGAAAATTCATCAAATTAATTTAGATTTGAGGGGAGATTCTTGCAATTAAACTAAACATTTGAGGTACATTATTAGTTCCAAAACCCAAGGGTACACCCAAAAGTTACCCAGGAAACAAGGGATCATTCATTTCATCTATGAATTTGCCTTAATTAAATTTCATCCCTAGAAGTTTAAAAATATGCAAAAATATCCATCAATGTCATCGATTATGGAAACTAGACTCTTAACACTTATTTTTTATACAAATGATTAGTAATATAAAAGGATGTTTTTGTAAGTTTCTAAAATATTTAGTTATAAAGCAATTCAAGCAAACCTCAAGAATGAAATTGTAATTACGCAAAATATTGTCAACACTTCAATTCGTACCTAACTTTTCAAAGGTATATAATACTTTTTATAAGTTTTTCGTTTCTTTGACCTAGTTTTAAAAAATTGTTCAATTCCAGGAGGACTCCTTTCTTTACATATTTTTCTAAAAAAAATTTATTAATATTATTGTAACAATAATAAATTATGCCACATAAATCATAATCATGTTAGGTGACTCAACTGTTTAATTAAATTATGTTTTCTACTACAAATTTATGGTTAATTAATAGGATGGGCTCGGTTTTAATAATCCTTGCTAATAATATGAAACTATATTAATTTCCTGTACGATCAATTATACCTTTATTTTAAATTATTTCTTAAAAATTAGAATGTAAGAGCATTAACGAAAATTCATCAAATTAATTTAGATTTGAGGGGAGATTCTTGTAATTCAACCAAACATTTGAGGTACATGATTTATTTCCAAAGCCCAAGGGTATAAACAAAAATTACCCAGGAAACAAGGGATCATTCAGTTCATCTATGAATTTGCCTATGTTAAATTTCATCCCTAGAATTTTAAAAATATGAAAAAAATATCAATAAATGTCATCGATTATCGAAACTAGACTCTGACATTTATTTTTTAACAAATGATTGGTAATATAAAAGGATGTTTTTGTAAGTTTCTAAAATATTTAGTTACAAAGAATTCAGGCAAACCTCAAGGATGAAAATGTAATTATGCAAAATAATGTTGACACTTCAAATTCGTACCAACTTTTCAAAGGTATACAATAGTTTTTTATAATTTTTTGGTTTCTTTGACCTAGTTTTGAAAAATTGTTCAATTCCAGGAGGACTATTTTCTTCATCTTTTTCTAAAATAATTTATTAATATTATTGTAATAATAATAATAATAATAAATTATACGAGAAATTAATTTGTCACCCTTAATGTTTAGACAAACTCTCCCCCAACCTTCGACGAAGTAATATACAGATCTCGAATTTCTAAATTTCGTTAATCCATCCATTAAACATATTGTGGGAAGATAATTTTACCCTCATTTATATTATAAAATTATTTATTTATTTCTCTTTATAAAGGAGATAAATTTTAAAAACACCGACAAGACTCGAAAAATTCATATTTTTTAAAATTTTATAGAAAATGGTTTGTATAGATGGTTTGTAAAAAGTGATTTTTTAAAACTAAAAATTAAAAAGAAAATGATTTGTAGATAAATAAAAATGGTAGTCTAACTGGTTTTCTTTCTAATTTTTATTTTTTTAAAATTTATATTTTTTAAAAATAAAATTAAAAAGAGAATGGTTTGTAAATAAACAATTTTTTTTTTAAAAATAGTTTGTAAATAAAAATTAATGTTTTAAAATTTTTCTTCATTATAAAGAGAAATAAATAAATAAATCTTATAATATAAAGAAGGAAAAAATTACCTTTCTATAATACGTTTAATTGATTGACTAATAATATTTGAAAATTAAGAACCCTTATGTTATTTTACTGAAGGTTGGGGGCGAGTATACTTCCCTCAAATATTGGGGATAACAATATTAATTACTCTAAATCATATCACATAAATCACGATCATGTTAGATGACTCAACTGTATAATTAAATTATGTTCCCCACCAAACTTATGGTTAATTAATGGGTTCATCGCATTAATGGTCATTGGTCAAGCCTCATCAAATTTTCTTATTATAATCGATGTTGTACAAGTTCTTATAGTTGAATTTTCCACAACATGGTCCATAGTTGACTTTCAAATTCCCTTCTCTTTCTCTCTTTTATTTGCCTTTCCTTAGTGAATGCCTCTTAATTACTTTGCAAATACAAACTAAATGTTAGGAAGTTATCTATTTTATTATTTTGATTTAAAAATCTAACTTATGTTTTACTCTAATCTAACTTATGTTTTTCTTATCTATTACTATTATCCGTCTCATTTGAATTCAGAGGGCATAGTTTAATACTAAATCTTTTGGTTTAAATAGTTTCTTAAACATATAACCTATAAAATTAATGAGTAAATTTTACAATTAATTTTCAAAGATTATTTAATCTTGTTATAAAAATCGTCTTAACATTATATTCAATCACTTTAATAAATAAATTATTTATTGGACAAAATTTTAATCATTAAAAAATAAGTTTTTAAGGATATTATGTATCCTTGGAAGCGGAAATATTTAGTAGTCAAAGACTCGTGGGTTGTAACATTCGTTCAAGAAATGATAACTAAACGTTAATCTAAAGTCTTTGCGTGCTTCAGCAGTTGCACTTTCATTCCAAAATTACCCTTCCGTTATAACAAAAAGCGCGAAAAGCCTGATAGTACAATCAAGCTCAGCGACAATTTGAAACGAGACGCACGAGTTCTACTCTTATGGCGAGTGCTGAGTTCCTAGCAATTCCCCCCCCTAAACGCGTTGACGTAGAAAATACAGAAGATGAATACGCAGTCTTGGTTTCAGTCTTAGTCGTTTAAGTGGTTATACAACTGGAAGGATTTGCATTTCCTTCTTGACGTTTATCCCTCACCATCCCCATAGTCGCCATAACTTCGATTTCTCTATAATTTCCCGGGACTTTCCCTTATGTCGCTTTGCAGCAAGCGTCAGAAGAGTTAAGAGTTCTGTTTTGGTTTGACTTGGGTTGGTTTGGTTTACTTGGGTAATTGTTTCTGAGTTGTTTTGTTGTTTCCTTCTATTTTTTCTGAAGGAGACAAATGTAAGTTTGTAACGAATTATGCTTTGTTTTATGCTGAGAATGGGAAAGAAAGTAGTTTGATTTCGTTTTTTTTATTGGTTTTGCTTGGAGTGTTTGTGAGATTTCTGCTTTTTGCTTCATGGGTTTGTGAGATTGGCGTTTCTGCTTGATGGGTTTGAGATTTTTGTGATTATGCTTTGCCTGTTTGTGGGATATTGATTTTGCTTCAAAGGGTATGTGAAAGTTTGTAACTTTGCTTGATGAAGTGTTAGATAATTGTTTGTGCTTCAAGGGTTTCTGAAATTAGGGCTTATTGGTTTTTGAGTCGAGTTTATCAGATGGCTGGCCTTTTGAGGAAAATTTTGCCTGTTGTGCCATCAAAACCTAAACATGATGATGATGATGATGATGTTATTAACTATGAATACTCGATTGCTGTGGAGTATTCTGGTCCCCCACTCGGTGATGATATTCCACTAGCATTTCCGATAGCTGTTGACAGAATCCCTATTGCTGCCCCGGTTGTCTCCACATCATTGTTGAATGACTCTTCATTGCCAATAATCCTGCCAATTGTAAGAACTACTCCGGTAGACAAGAAACGGTTGACTGAGCCAAAAAGGTCTGAATCTACCGTTACTCATACTTCCCTAAACAGCTATGGTGTGTCCTCAAGTGGTCCTGATGTTTCCTCTCAGTTAGATAGCTCTGGTTCATCAGGCTGCATAAATGGGTATGACTGTGAGCTCAAGCCATCTGAGGGAATAAGGAGTTTTGACAATTTGGAAAGTCTTGGTGATGAAGATGAAAAGTGTGAAAATTTAGATTGCGCAAGTAATGATGAGTGCGCAGTTAAGTTGTCTGAAGTCATGCGAAGTTCTTGTAATCTGGAAAGTTCTGATTGTCATGATAATTTGCATGTAACTGAAGAGTCACCTGATGATAACAAAGAGGCTGCAGGTGCAGGATTTAATGATTATATGAATCCTGGCATTTCGGAATCAACAGAATCTGATTCACATGAAGTTTCATCTGAGGTTTTTTCTGGCAAGGAGGAGGATTATTACAATGAAGAAACTCCTTGTCATGTTAAAAGGCCATCAGTTGTTACTTTTCGTGACCCTGAGCCAGGCGATGTAGTTCTTCAAGAGTCTGAATATTCTGAAGCTGAAAGCACTGATGTGAGGCCGAGGGCTGAAAGGCCTGGAAAGAAAGGTTCATGCTACCGGTGCTTGAAAGGAAATCAATTTACTGAGAAGGAGATCTGCATTGTTTGTGGTGCAAAGTACTGTGGCAACTGTGTGCTGAGGGCGATGGGGTCGATGCCAGAAGGAAGAAAATGTGTTGCTTGCATTGGTTTTGGGGTAGATGAGGCTAAGAGAAGAACCTTGGGGAAACCTTCCCGGTTGCTAAAGCGGTTGCTGACTGAGATGGAAGTTAAACAGATAATGAAATCTGAGATAACATGCCAAGCAAATCAACTACCACCAGAGCGTGTTTTTGTGAATGGTGAAGCTCTTTCACAAAAAGAACTGTTAATTTTGCAGAGCTGTCCAAACCCACCAAAAAGTCTAAATCCAGGATCTTATTGGTACGATAAAGTATCTGGTTTCTGGGGAAAGGTGAAAATCTAATAGTACTTGTAATTTTAATTTTCTTTCCTAAATTAATTAGAATTTAATTCTGTTGCACCATAATTGAATTAGTTCTGGTTTAATTGAGCAGGAAGGAAAGAGGCCTTGCCAGATCATAAGCCCTCAGCTGGCTGTAGGGGGTCAGCTTATGAAGAATGCTAGCAATGGAAAAACAAATGTTTTCATCAATAATCGGGAGATAACTAAAAGCGAGCTCCACATGCTTAAGGTTGTTGTACTGGAAAAATTCATGATCTTTTGAAAATTCAACTTTTTCAATAGCAAGATCAATAGCATTTTGTTAAATATTGCAGGTTGCTGGAGTGCAATGTGAAGGAAAACCTCACTTTTGGGTGAGTGCAGATGGTTCCTATCAGGAAGAGGGAATGAACAATATAAAGGGTAAAATATGGGATAAGGTATGTTTGGATGTGTATATAGAATGGCTTCCTTAATTTACCTCATCTTTCTTATATCAAATTATTGAGTAACTATGGATGTTCTTTACAGACCAGAACCAAGCTAGTTTGTGCGCTCTTGTCTTTGCCAACCCCTCCTGATGCTGTGAATCATAGCGATGTTGAAGTGGGTGGTGCTAGCTCAAGCCATGCTGATCAGAAAACTCTTTGTAAACTTCTTTTGCTTGGTGATAAAAAATCTGGCACAAGCACCATATATAAACAGGTGAGACATCCCCAGAATTTGTGCTATTCTTCATGTATTATAAATCTGACTGATGAATCTCTAATGGCAAATTTCTTGTCTAATTATGACATTCTCTAATAGACTATGTTGATATTTTTCTTTATGCCTTGCCATGTGCAGGACTTTATGATCTTACATGAAAGTTTTAATGGAAATTAGATGATTAAAAAAAAAAAAAAAGAGTAGAAGTGACGGCTGCAGTTCTTCAAATCAAGAAACTTGTGATTGCTGATGTGGAGATTGTTTTTCTTGTGAAGTTATTCACAAAAGCAACATATTCTGTTATTTCACTACAACATTTGGAGTTTGTTATATTAGTTAATTAATGATCCCTATTAGAAGGGAAACTTAATTATTTGGTTGCTCTCTTGTATAGATGGTACTTTATGGTAGTATAAAGGTAACTAAGAACATGTTTCTGTCTTTTGGTTAGCATTAAGAAGCATAAATGCAAAACAAAATGCATAGTTCTGACACAATAATCAGATTGCAATTTAAATATTTGTCTTGTTGGTTTTTTTTTCAAGTTGGAATAAGGAAAAAGAAAGTTTTTATCTCTATTAGGTTATCAAGGAAGCTCAATGGTGATATGACAGTGAAAAGCACACTGAGCTCTGTTTTTTTCTAGTGGGCTATAATTTAGGATTTTTTTTCTTTTTCACATTCTGTACCCATTCTTTTCCCTTTGATTTTTCTTTTTCATTTTCAGTCGTGCATTCATGCAAAAGATGCATGATGAAAAGAATACTTTTTTTTGTCAGGCCAAGCTTCAGTTTAATGTTCCTTTCTCTGAAGATGAGCGTCAAAACATTAAGTTCATGATCCAAAGCAACTTGTATCGTTACATTGGCTTTTTGCTTGAGGGACGTGAACGATTTGAAGAAGAAATTCTGACTGAAAAAAGGAAAAGACTGGTTCTAGGTCAGCCTGGTCCTTCAGGTAATTGAGACTAATTTGATTTTCATTCTTTTCCATTAAGCTTATAAGATATGATGTATTTTTGAATGTTCTTTAGATCTTGCAGATTATGCATAAAGATTCTTTTCCTTGTTATAAATCGTTTTAAAATATAAAATCATTTTCTGGTGAATAATGAACATCGACAAATCTATTTCTAGGGATTGTAGTTCATTACAATCCAATTCCTTCATGAAGTTTGTCACTTATCAACAGTCTCCTGGGTTGAAAGATAACTTTTACACAGCCTCGATTCTCTAGTATGTCTGTTGATCATATTTCAACCTCATGCATGGTATTACATGACAGTGCATTTTTTTGAACAATGAGTCATCTTTTATTTTTCTCTTATTAGTTGGATTGTAATTTTACTTTTGGCTAAACTTGTTTAGGTTACCAGTGTCTGTAATGTTATGATACCAAAGAAATGTTAGGACAAAGTTCGTCAGATTCACAACATGACCTTGAGTGGAATGGAAACCATTCTGCCCAATATTTTGTTTTAATATTGCATATACTTGCTGTAGTCTGATTGAAATTCAGGCACTTTGATATTCTCATCTCTTCGCTATGTCCAATCTGTGGAACAATTGAGGCTTTTTGGTTTTGAGTCATATCTGCTAAAACATGAAAATGTAGAGATGATCCATTGCCTGGGGACCTTTGGTCAACCGATGCTTTTCTTGCTTCCTAAACCTGGGCCATCAGTGATGAACCTCCAGTTCTTTAAAATCTAATGTGAACATGTTTAGCTATTTAAAAGCCTAGGGATCGGCATAGTATTAGCTAAATCTCATACATGTTCATCACTTATGAACACATTCGATTCTCTTTAATGCAAATAATCGTGTGTCTTTTGGCTCATGGATTTCTTTTGTCGTGATCACAAGTTTCAGTTAATTTTATCAAATTAGAAGAAGCCATGTTTAGAATCAGAAATTTTAAATTAGTAATTCTTTTAACATCTGATGGAGTCTGAGTCTAATCAATTACAACACTAATACAGGCGAGATGGATGACAAAACAATATATTCAATTGGTCCGAGGCTGAAAGCTTTTTCAGATTGGCTTCTCAAAGTTATGGTGTCTGGTAATTTGGAAGTCATATTCCCAGCTGCTACTCGTGAATATGCACCATTTGTGGAGGAGCTGTGGAAGGATGCAGCCTTTCAGGCCACATACAACCGAAGGAATGAATTAGACATGCTACCCAGAGTTGCTACTTATTTCCTAGAACGGGTGAGTTCACTCTCCATGGTCCTGGTCTCCTGGTTACTTCAATACAAAATAGTTGATGAATAATACTATATCTACAATCTATTTACAACCAACATTCCAGCCTGAGTTGGCAAAATCCTACTGGAGATATAATTATCATATCATGCATTTTAACTTGTTTTATTCATTTTTGTTTTTCTACTCCTCTAGTGAATTTTTGTCAACTTAAGTTGTAAAAAGTTGGTTGTAGAATTTAGTTGTAAATGTCGCATTGCTCATAGTTGATATGTAGTAATTTCATTTCTATTAATATATTTTGTTCTTTAGTAAATAATTTTATGTTAATTATTAGATTTGTTCGACGGCAATTGGTCATCAATGTTAGGTTACATCCTGAATTTCGTATATAGGTTATAAATACCAATGCTTATCCAGCCTGTAACGTAATTTAAACTCCGCTGCTGTATTAAATACATTATTTTTGGTTTCTTATCAGTTATTTGTTTTAATAGCTTATTTTATTTCGTGTGGCCTTATATGTAATTTTTTTTTTTTGGATAAAACTGAAGTGGAAGGCAATGTGAAATTGAAGCCATTGGTTCTCTTCTTGTATTAGTTCTTTATAGCTTTAACAGAAGTATTTTAAAGAAAGAAAAGATAATCACATATGACATTTTCTTTGGTAAATTTTCTTTTTCTGGATATTAACTTTTTATTCCCTCTCAGGCTGTTGAAATTTCAAGGACAAGCTATGAGCCCTCAGATTTTGATATCTTGTATGCTGAGGGAATTACCTCTTCCAATGGGCTGTCTTGCATGGAATTTAAATTTCCAAAGCCAGAACCGGAGAGCTCCATGGACACTTCTTTCTATCAGAATGATCACTTGCTCAGGTAACTTTATTAATAAACTATTAATTGTCTTTTGTAGTAACGATAGATCTTTAGACTCTTTAGAATAACTTCTTTATTCTTGTAAAATTGTACATGTTCCCTATTATTGTCAATGATGAAAGTTTCCCAAGTAGTAGTGTGAGTGATGGAGTATTGTTGTAAATTTTTCATCTTATTGTGTTTCTTGCTTTACACTTGCAGTTATCAACTCATTAGAGTGCATCCAAGAAGCCTCGGCGAGAACTGCAAGTGGTTAGAAATGTTTGAAAATGTTGACATTGTCCTGTTTACTGTTTCCTTGACTGAATACGATGAGTTTTTTGAAGATAACAATGGAATTTTCACTAACAAGATGCTCGCAAGCAGGCAGCTCTTTGAAACAATTATAACTCATCCAACCTTCAATGAGAAGAACTTCCTTCTATTACTTAACAAGTATGATCTACTTGAGGAAAAGATTGAACAATCTCCTCTCACTCAATGTGAATGGTTTAATGACTTCAGTCCAGTGATCAGCCATAATCACCACGGCAGCAGCAGAAAAAATAATGCCACTTCGCTGGCTCAATATGCTTTCCACTACATTGCTTTGAAGTTCAAGAGACTATTCACTTCCTTTACCGGTCGCAAGTTGTTTGTTTCACAAGTTACTGGCTTGGAGGCTGAGAGTGTTGATGAAGCTCTTAGATATGCAAAGGAGATTTTGAAGTATAACGAAGAGGAACACAACAATACTAATGAGATGTCCACGACGGACTTTGAAGCAAGCTCATCATCATGATTCCTTTTCGGCTGTACAAGAGCATTAGAAAGATTTACACAAGTAGAAATACATAGCTAGCTCCTTTATACAATTTTGGAGCAGATGCTTGTGTATAGGTACATACACAATGATACTAGATCCATATACACGAGGAAACACACAACTCAAGTCAAATGATGTAAGATAACATTGATGAAATACAGATTCTTGTATAGAGTTGGACAGAAGGCTGTCTGCTATTGCAAATTTAGCTAGTAACATCATGATCACTTTTTCTCTTCACACTTTGTCTTCAGTAAAAAATGCTCTATCACCTTATGTAACGATTTCTACTTTATTCAAAAAATGAGAACTAAACAAGGTACCATAAGCTGATGACTTCCTAGGCATTTGGAGAATCCAGAGGTGGCCTAGTCTTCAACCGCATCTAATCTCACATTTAAGTAATTGAAAAGGGTTGAATTTGGTTGATCATATCACCACCAAGGCACCTTGAAAGTGAGTCTGAACCAAATCAGATTCCGGACATGCCATCAACGAACTAGCAAATCTATCTTGTCAGGTTAACTAAACATGCAGATTTACATGAAGCCTTAATCAATCACGTGGCTCAGACTATAATTAACATGGATAAACCCATCAAGTATAACAAGCTTTCTGGGTTCAAATTGCAGAGATTTCCATTCAACTTCAGCCACAGATAATTTCACTGCATAGGAAGCTACTGAACTATCAAAATAACCCAAGTATCACTTTATATCAGTTAACTAATAGTTTCCCTCTATTCAGTAGTGATGAAGCTAATAAAAAGCATATAAAAACCTGATCTTGCATAGCCTTTATACAATAATTTGTGGTGCTGTTTCTTTAAACTGGCCTGAGTAACAAATACATTCACATAACAGAAAAAGTCATGAAATTTGAGACTTCTGGTTATACATTATATTATGTACCTCTAGAAACAATTGAACTTGACAAGAAAATGTTTACTACATTTCATAGAAGTTGATAGATTTATTAATAATTATTTATTTACATAATTTGTTCATCACCAAGGTACAAAACGGTCCATAAGCAAGCACACAGTAGCCTCTGACATCGTAGTTTCTCTGTCAAACTCTTTGCTCTCCCTCTTGGCTTCTTTCTCTTCAACTTCTTCTTCTTTCTTAGCAAAGTGCAGCTCTTTCTGTGCTCTTGATGATGTTGACAATTGCTTTCTGGCTTTAACCTTCTCTCTTAGCTTTGCTAGCTCACCCATCCATGTTTCTACCACTGCAGACATTCTTCACCCTTAAAGCAGGAACCCACTAGGTAATTTTCGCTCTTTCAATTTCTTGTAAGTTTGTTCTGTGTGTTGGAGTGGGAAGATGAAGCGGGTTTATTATATAGAGAAGGAGAATAAGAGGCTTATGGTTTGAGCCAGTTGGAAGCTGAGAGGAAATGGGTTTTGACTCTGTTAGGGAACAAGTAGAAGCCCATAGATATGGTTAAATTATGATTCAATGCAGTTCTGGATATTCCAATATGCTGAAAAAGAATATCTTATTACTGAAACTCTAAGGTGTAATACACTCACACCATCTTATCTCATCCTCATGTTTATAAGTTTAATTGTTAAATTATCATTTAATAACAGAAGAATCAATTGGATGGTTACATGTGTTGAGATAAAAGAAAGAGGATGGAGTAATGGAGTGTGATGGCAAAAGATTGATGGAAAACAGGGTTGTTTAATTTGTTGATGGAAAAAGAGGATATATTTGGTTTGTACGAGCACATAGAGAGGAGAGACCCCCAAATTTCTGGTGTGCTATGCATCGAGTCTATTCGAAAAAAGCTGCCACAAGTTTTCACTACACGTGGTTGTTCACGTGGCCTTGTTTCCAATCACCATAATCCTCTTGTCACCTTCTAGAGTTGGACAACCATCGTTTTTGTTACTTGTGGGCAATGTGTTCCAATGAAATAAAGTTCAAATCATTTCATCACCTTTCCACAAAAATTGAAGGAGAGTATCTATCTTATTTGAAACGATTATGATCTCTATATATTCCTGTTTAAAACAATTTCATTTCACACACTTATTTAAAATATAATTAAATAAAAATATAATAAAACTCTATTAAATGAACATAACCTTCTTCCTTTTGAGAATTTTATATTTGAAGGTGATGTCCTAGATTAAGTTGAATTTATGGGGGGTTTAGATGTTAGTTATTTAAATGTATAGGACTGATTAAACTTTGACAAACGATAAAAGGATATATACTTAGATCTTTTAAATGACAAAAGAATATATAGATTATGTTTAACCCATATAATACAAGTCTAGATATGAAAAAAGAAAATATCTACCTTCACTAACACGAAGTACAATCTAAAGCACAAAAGTAGAATTGAAAGCAAAAAGATCCTGAAAGTGCTTTTGAGATATTTTGAGATATTGAGTTGTTGACATTTTTGACGTGTATGTTGTAGGGAATTTTACTCAAATTTAGTCTTCACTTTCATTATTAAGGTCTCCAATCTCTTTTATTTAAATTTATTTTCATAAAAATTTATATAAAAAATTCCATTTCCTAAATATATATATTCAAGATATGGGTTGCTGAAACATTTGAAGAAAACTTGAATTAGTTCTAGATTCTTGTGGTTGTGGGGGCCAAATCGATTTTGATTAGCATTCAAAAGAGATAAGATTAATGAGAAACAATAATTGACTTGATAAGATTTGACTTTGAGTTCATCAATAATCAAAGCCACGACATAGACAGTCAATTGACTTGTCTAATTAATGCAACACTTCAAGTTTGAAGAAATTAAGCCATGAAGTAGACTCTTATTAAGAATTCTTGAGCCATATGCAGTATTTACATGTAGATGGTTTCAAAAACCAGAAAAAACAAAATTACAAAAACAATCTGTGTGCTTTGTAAGGATAGTTCGATTTGCCCCTAATGGTTTGTTATAATTTCATATAACCTCCTTTAGTTTTGAAACTTTACGTAGCTCGTCCTATTATAACTTTGTCATCCTAATGCGAGTTAGTGTAAATCCAAAAAAATTAAATAGAAATTTGTTAAACCATTTTATTCCCATTTATTTGTAATAAGTTTTTGGGATAATGAATTTTACAAAAAATCATTTAGAGAAATTTTAAATTACATGTTGACAAAAATTGTTATGATGAATAATTATTGGTACAAATAATCTTATGTTACTTATATTTACTATTTATGTATTCACATGTTAAACTTATCAAAAGGCCAAGGTTTGATGAACTTTTTTTTAAAAATAGAATTTGAAAACAACATAGATTAAACTGAAAGAGGGTTTGTGAAATTTCTAAATTCTATAAAGTTTTATTGTTAAAAATTTCTATTTTAAAGCTCAAGTTAGAAAGTTAATTACACAAAACAACTTTAAAACTGTTCGTTTATGAATCCAAATCCTATTTTCTGTACTGCACATTTTCCAATGCAATTTACATTCAATCTCAACCACATATCCTTTTCAAAATTCAAAATAATTCAAAATCAACCACATATTCCTAAATTCAATTGAAAACAAAAATACTGAATTCATAAACGAACACACCGTAAAGTTTCACGTAGTTGGAATTAGAGATGACAAACATACCGTGGGCTAGGCCAGGCAAGCCTAAACAATGGCAGATCAGGCCGAAATAGCAAAAGGCTGGTTGGCCTATAGTCGGCCCAAGAGTAGGATAGACCAGGCCCAATAGGACGGCCTGCGCCAGGTGTAAGTTGGCCCATACAGTTTTTTTAAAAATATAATTTTAACTCTTGATATAATCCCAATAATTTTAAATCATTCTAAAGATATTTTTTTAAAAAAAGAATTTGGTTGCAAACTTGAGGGCTTGCAATAGACTATGCAATGGCACTTCTTTTTATTTTTAGTATTTTTCTTTTTATTTATAATTGAATGAAATGAAATTTAATATATAGTTGTATTAAAATACGTAATTAATTTCGATTATGAAACAATCCAAAATACAAGTAATAATACACTTTCACTCATTTAAACTAGCACTGAATCCTCAATGTCCATAGATGTAATATGTTCTGCATTATGTGGTGGCGCAACGCAAGCAACCGACTTGACTCGGACTGGAATGTTCTGTGAATGCAAACCAGAACTTCTCCAGGGCTGGAACCACGTGACACGGCTTCTGTTGCTTAGCAAGTGCGAAATGAACTTAAGAGTTGAAACCTTCCAACAAGTTGACGACTAATGTAAGTGATAATTCCCACCACATTGATTGCTTTGGTGTTGATGCTTCATTCCACATTGCCCTTGCAAGTATTATTAATATAAGCTGTTTTGTTTTGTAAAGAGAAAGAAGCACAGTGCACGGCTTCTGTTCTTGAGAAAGTGGGCAATAAATTAACAAGGCTGGCTGAAACTTGAAACCTCCCAACAAGTTGCTTCCATGAGCAGGGGCAATCATGTGCTTAGTTGACAACTTTGCCACGTTCAAAGACGCGGAATTTCTTAACAGTGGTTGTCAAATCCAGCCTAGAGTCCTGTGGTCTTTTCCACCTTAAGTGTCACAAGGCAGGCCCTCTCAAAGAGTGACTGTCAACACCATTTGAACAGACCTGGGGCCCGAAAACCGGTAAGGAAACGCACAGCACAGGCTAGATACAGCTGATTAGGTAGCAACCCACCCACCAATTTTATAATTTGATTCATATTCAAAACTAGAAGTCTCTAAAAACTGTAAAGACAGTGAGATTCTTCCAACCACCCACCCCGCACAAAGGGAGAGGAGAGGAGATGACAATGCAATATATCCATTCAAAATTATAATGATTCGACGGAGAAGATACAGGGGAGAGCCACAACATAAAAATAAACAAATTTTATTATAAATGATTAAAAGGAGAATGTAATTTATAGCAACTAAAATTACTCTCAATTTTATTAAGAATTCATGGAGCCATATTTAGTATTTACATTACATAGACGATTTCAAAAGCCAGGAAAAACAAAAACACAAAAACAAAACAGAAAACTAGATGTGGGTAAAATATATTACAATCTTCTTCTTCTTCTTCTAAGGACTAAAGCAGTCTACAAGCATGGAAACTGAAGCATCAGAATAAGGCAAAAAGAGTGGATTAACTCTCATTTCTTGGACAAAAGCGTGCAACTTCCCTGCTAAGAAGTTGCCTTCTTTTGCTGTAGTTGTAGTTGTAGCAGTAGTAGTAGTAGTAGCCACTTGCTGTTGGCTTGACTCAACCTTACTAGGGACCAGGACCGAGCCATTTGATGAAATGGTTTGACCTTTTTCACGCAGCTTGGCTGGGTCACTGGTCCACTTATCCACAAGCCCGGACATTGCCAAAATCACTTGGAGTTGCAGAATTGAAAGCAAAACCAGAAAAGATATTGAGATGTTGTAGAGCGAGTGAAAGATGTTGCTCTGAAATGAGCTGGATAGATATCTGAAGGGGCTTATAAAGGTTAACAGAAGGTTTTGGTCGCTTTTCTAACGGCGCACAAGTGCTCGCATCGGTTTCTTGTATTCAACTGTTCAGTGGCGGAAATCGGTGTGCTCTAGAAGGAAAATTTTTGTTCCCCTTAATGTTTTGTTACGATTTCATTTAACCTCCTTCATTCTTTAAAAACTCTAACTCCTCTCATTATTTTAACTTTCTCGTCTTAACGAAAGTTGACTGTAAATCAAAACATTTTAATTAGAAATCTCCATTACCGTTATAGCCGTTTTATTGTCATTTATTTGGCATAGTTAAATTAGATGAGAATAAAATAATTATATACGATTTAAACCCGAAAATATCATTTTAAAAATTAAACAATTGATAACTATTTTTTTATTAAAAATAGAAGTTTAGAAACAAAAAGGGTTACGTTAAAAGTAGGCAAATTTATGAGATTCCTAAAACTGTAAAAGGTTAAATAGAATTTTTGTAAAACTCAGGGTGGCAAATTAATTACGCAAAAGAGCTTTAAATTAAAATAAAGTTTCGGTAACTTTGTGTCACGGCCGATAAAATAATAAGTCTGAATACCACGGCTGCCGCACCAATATAATAATAGTACTGTAATATCCATTCGATGGATTCCACTGAATTTGAAACTATTATAATATTGTTTACAAAAAATAATGTAAATTAAAAGTCGAAGATATTTTGACAAGTTTTAAGGCTTTACTGTTTGACTTAATATTTTAATTAAACAAAATGAAACTTAATAATTAAATAAAATAACTTACTATTTTGTTAATAAAATGAATATAACAAAGACAGATATTATTTAAGTTTTAATAATGAAACGACCGAAAACACATAATTAAGAATACATTTTTACTGCTTCTAACCACTGCAGACTCCACAATGTAGATGCAATATGCCGTTTCTCCTGCAGCGGTGCAATTGACGAGAACGACAACATTCAACAAAGAAATACTCCTAAGCTGGAAGCGCGAGGCACAGCTGGGACAACATAATCCACTTTCACATATTATTGAAGGGTTTACTAGATTTGAATGCAAGCAAGCTGTAATAGAGAGAAAAGAAGATAAATAAACTAGCTCGTCTACCAACAATTAATATGCTTACCTCGGAGGACTTTCTGGCTCGCAACCACTTAATTTCATCTTCCTTCACGTTTCTTGTTCAGCCTTCTCCCCCTTCTAGCTAGCATGTCCATTCCACGTAACTGTACACTCCAGTAAGCAACTTCGTCAACAACCCACCGAGGCTTTCCTGTAAAGAATACAATATATCCTATGCTCACTCCAAATGCCACTCCACATCCATACCCTGCCAACACGCTCTTCCAACCAAATCCATCCCAGAACTTTGCATCTTCTTCTGATTTTGAGGGAGGTGGTTGTGTATCATTTTCACCACATTTATTGGGTAATGGAAATCCACACAACCCCAAATTTCCACTATATGAAGTAGTTGGAAAGGTAGCAAATTGGTTGCCGGAGGGTATAGGTCCCCATAATTGGTTTTCTGATAAGTTTAGAACTTCAAGAAAATTCAATCTTGACAATTGCCATGGAATATTCCCAACAAGTTTGTTTGATGAGAGATCTAAGGATTCAAGAGCGGCCAAATTTCCGAGTGAGGATGGGATATAACTGGTGAGATTGTTATGGGAAAGATTCAGGAGTATAAGCGCATGAAAATTTCCAATTATATCAGGAATCTCCCCATGAAAGTTGTTGTTTGAAAGATCAATGGTAGTAAAAATTGTGATAACTTTTTCTAGTAGAAGCTCAGATCCTTTAATTGTCACCGTCACAGAATCTTGATAATAACTATCTCCCATATATTCCAAATTCTTTTCAATTTTATCAACATTCACCATAGCTTTCATATTTTCAAAGTACCTTACTCGCAAAGAACCACTAAAGTAGTTGCTTGAGAGATCGAGGATTCTCAACTCAAGAAAAGAACGATTAGATGCCTCCGAAACATGCCAAACAGAACCATGGAATTTATTGCTACGAAGGACCAAAACCCGTAGGTTAGGAAGATTTCCCAACCAATATGGGAAGGTATCATTTATGTTGTTGTTTCCTATATCCAGAACTTCAAGTACCGTACAATTGAGCAGAGATCCTGGGACTTGTCCTTCCAACCCATTGTTGTTGAGGTTTAAGGTCTGTAGAGCATTGTCGTTTGGACATATTTCAGGAATTGTGCCGTAGAATCTATTCTTCTGCAAATCTAACACTTCAAGATTGCGGATAATGTTTCCCATGCATTTTGGGATGTTGCCGGTCAAGAAATTATCAGAAAGATCTAACATTCTTATGGAACTCAGATCGCAGATCACATGTTGTATTGTCCCGGTCAAGTTGTTGTTTGGCAGAAACAAATATTCGAGGTACGGTGGCAAATTTGGAATTGGTCCTTGAAGCAAGTTGGAACGAAGGTCGAGATAAGCAAGATTCTTCCATGGAATCTGCTCTATGCTAGTAAGAAAGTTGTTGGAAAGATTTAAACGATGCAAAGTATCCCTTCCAAAGTCTAGCATCCAGTTGGGAAATTGACCTTTGATTCTGTTTTCAGAAAGGTACAAGGTATCCAGTTTGTTAGAACCTCTTAAGATGTCTGGAAATTCACTAATGTTGCAAGCTGATAAGCTCAACTCGAGAAGTTGTGGAAAAGAAGAGTTGGCTTTAGATGTGGTACGTACTGATAATCTGTTATAAGAAAGATGAAGGAGTTCAAGTTTTTTGAGCTTTGCAAACATATAAAGCTCTATATTGCCACTTAAATTGTTTGAAGAAAGTATTAGAGTGGTTAGATTCACAAGTTCAAAGATTGAACTTGGAATTGAGCCATGCAATCTATTACCACCCAAATCAATGTTCTTCAGCGAATCACTCGTAAAATCTTCAATATGGCCAGTTAGCTGCATATAACTAAGGTCTATGAATTCTAATAATGGTAGAGCGAATAACGAAGATGGTATTGCTCCAACTAGTTGATTACCTCCTAAGCACAAAAAAGAAATTTGCTTTGGGTTGACAAAAAAATCCGTAATTTTGCCATTGAATATATTCCATGAGATGTCAAAATGAGTAAGCTGTCTAAGGTTGACAAGTGACGTAGGAATTGTGCCAATGAAGTTATTATATGAGAGGTCCAAATGGGTAAGTTGTGTAAGGTTGGCAAGTGATGCAAGAATTGTGCCAATGAAACGATTGTGCGAGAGGTCCAAATGGGCAAGTTTTGTAAGGTTGGCAAGTGATACAGGAATTGTGCCATTGAAATCATTAAATGAGAGGTCCAAAATGGTAAGTTGTGAGAGGTTGGCAAGTGATGCAGGAATTGTGCCGGTGAAATTATTCCATGAGATGTCCAAATAGGTAAGTTGTGTGAGGTTGGCAAGTGAAGCAAGAATTGTGCCATTGAAAATATTAAATGAGAGGTCCAAATGGGTAAGTTGTGTGAGGTTGGCAAGTGATGCAGGAATTGACCCAAAGAGCATGCAGTATTCAAGATTCAAATACCTCAACGACTTGAGATTGCCAATTGAATTAGGCAATGCTCCTGACAAACTCGTGAAAGAGATGTCCAGATGTTTGAGAGGACTGCTCCAGTTAACCATTGAAAGATTACCTGTCAATTGGATGTTCGAACCTAAATCAAGAAGTTGTAAATTTGGCAGGTTGAAGATGTGAACTGGGAGTTTCCCTTCCATTCCACAATCATGGAGACTCAGAGAAGTTAGAGAAGAAGATATATTCAACAAGGAATTGGGTGTTACCGTAGCCATGTTCACAGAATCAAGAGTAAGTTCTCTTAATTGTGTTAGATTTTGAATTAACCCTTCCAAAACAGGTGTTTCAATCGTCAAGGACAATGAAGAGAGGTCAAGCAAAACCAATTTAGACAAGTGAGAGATTTCTGACGGAATTGGGCCAGGAGCAAAGTTTAAGTGGGAGAGATTAAGGACTGTCAAACTAGACAATCGACTAAAACCGGAAGGAATTTGAGAGAAAATATCATTGAACGCTAAGTTGAGACTTTGCAAGTGACGAAGGCGAAAGAGGCTACTATTGGAAGGGATGTTGCCGTAAAGCCAACTACAGCTAAGGTCGAGGGCAATCACATGACCGGTCACCATATCACATGTGACTCCATCCCATGAACAACAAGCATTAGCCTCTTTCCAGGACATCATTTTTGGATAAGAAAAAACTTTTAAGTCATCACAATCAGATGAGGACTCCTTGATAAATGAAAAGTGTTGCTTAAACCGGAGGAGTGCAGAACTTTCTTCAAGCAAACAGTGTGATGCAGAAGTAATAGAGTAGAAGAGCAATAATTGGACGCAAAGGAGTTGATAAGACCGAGTTAGATATCCCGTCTCCCCTCAACTATGAAATCACAAAAACATAAGCTAGTATAAATAGAGAAAAGAAACAGAGGCTTATTGGGACTGACAAGGATAAAAAGCGTCATTATTTCCCGATTTATAATTTTATTATTAAAATTTCCAACACTTAATGAAGTTGAGATTGATATCGAGCATGGGAAGAGAAGAGAATATTATACAAATGAAAACTTCTGCTCCAAGTCATGGCTAGCTATGAGATTGGGATCCTTTCCATCAATTAGTGGCGGATACAAGATCAAATTTTTAGGGGGGTCGGATAATGAAAAAAATTATTGATAAATTAAGTTCAAAAAATATATCAATAAAAAATTTATATAAAAAAATAATATTATTATTATCAATAACATGTAAAAAGCATTCTAATTGTATTAAAGTTATATCAACTTAGTCATATATTTAAAAGGAACTAGACGTTCTTTTATATGTCAGAAATTGAAGCTAAATTTTCTTGCAACGCCTCTTTAAATATATGTAATCACCGTATAAAAATTAGAAAAGTGAGAATATTTACTATTTTTCTTTTTATTTAATATGTAAGATAATAATTATTTCTCTAAAAAGAAATTTATCAATACAAAAAGTAATATTTAATTAGGAAGTATTATTTTTCTATTTAAAGAATATTTAATTAATTAAATATGATAAAAACAAAAAAAATTTAGACCTATCAATTCAAATATCAATTATATCATTGCATAGACTTTGTTATATAAAAAATTTGAAGAGGTCGAAATAATAAAACCCGATAGACTCTATTCATTTTATATAACAACTTTAAATAAATTTAATTATATATTTTGAAGTTGGTGGGGCCCGTACCCCTTAGGCCTAACCCACGGTCTGCCACTACCATCAATAGTTGAGGTTTGGACCATAAAGTTCCAATCACTTAAATGTTGACATCAAGTTTCTTGTAGGATCCCAAGCATCAATTTCCAAAGAGTTGACAAAGAAATTAGAAGTGAAATCTTATTTTTGAGGCGACTGGAACGAGGTTTATGGAGATTTCTCACACCGACATTTACCCCTAATTTATTTTCGTTTGACTTTTCTTTAGTGGAAATGAATATAAACGATAACTTCCACCATATTGAATTGTCTTTGCTGAAGAATATCAAAACATATGTTATGGACTCTGTCAAATTTTTATGGAAATATCTAATTGTGAACTGTATTGACAGAGCAAATATGGATTTAGCTTTCTACATCAAGCAATCAATGTAGTGGCAGTTTTCATTTATATTAGTCTTTGCAATTGAAAAATCAAAATGAAATAAAGCGGACATCAATTTCTACACGGGAAATCTCCATCAATCTCAATTCAGTCTAGTCAATAACAAGCTTCCAATTTTATTATTATTTTTTATTGCAACACTTTCGATGTTGATGTTTGGAGTCCTGTAAGGCTATAAGCAGCTTACCATGATCAATCCTAGAAATTATTTAAAGAACGATTGATACTTAGACAAACCAAACTAGCATTATCGATGAAGAATATCCCAATGTCACGGCAGAGCAAGACTTGAGGCAGAGTTTTTCTCTTCTTCTTTTCCCGTCACACAATTTCAATTTCACTTTTCTCTTCTTCTTTTTTCTCAGTTTTTCCTTTTATTTATTTATTTATTCTCAATCTTCTCCTTTATGTATTCTTTTTTTTTTTTCGCATTTTTCTTGGAATATTTTTTTTTACATTTATACAGCATATTTTTGTGTTAAGTTTACAAAAAAATATATTAAAACAAGCAGAAACATCATAAAGAAAATTATAGAAATCTATTTAATTTCATAATGGTTGGAAAATTCAATTTTAAAATCATAAAATAGGAAAGAAGGAGATTTTGTATTGTTTTGAACATGATGACATAGCGACAGTACCAATAAGCCTCTATTTCTCTCGTCTGTTTATACTAGACTACTAGTATATGTTTCTGTGACTTCATATAACGTGGTATATTGCTCCAATTATTGCTTTCGTATTGTCATACTTCTGCAACACTTTGCTCACATGATCAAAGTTCTGCACCCAATTTTAGAAGTGGGATATTTCTAGCAGCGCCTGTTGAAAGCCACATGGGTGCCTAAGATAATAATTATAAATGGGACATTCTAGATTTAATACGGAGCTTAACCCGTTTATTGAAAGGGGTCTTCCACATTTAATATGGGGCCTCTAGTTTTAATATAAGGCCTAAGGCATTTATAGATGGGGCTTTATATATTTAAATGGGCCTATGACACTTGTAGATGGGCCTTCTACATTTAATATGCGGAAGCATTTATAGATGGGACCTTTTATATCTAATATGGGGCTTAAGATACTTACAGATAGGGCTTTCTACATTTAATATCAGGCTTAAGGCATTTATAGATGAGGCATTCTATAATAAAAATTGAAGCAATAATATCTGTTTTTGTTGATATTTATTTTGTAATTATTATTGAATTTCATTTCATTTGATTAAAATTTAAAGATAACTTTTAACTTTTCAAAGCTGGAACATTTTCTAGCATGCTGCTGAGAAGTTTTGAGAGTTAGAACACTTAATGGTAACTATAGCCGTCTTAAGAGAATGACAGGTTATTTGGCCCAAATTCAGTTTACCTGGCAGGCCAACATAGCTGCTTTATTTCTTCCACTGTAGGGATGGTGCCTGTTTTAAACTCGCTCATAGGGATGGCAATTTTTCCCGCACTTGGCCCGTACCCATATTTTCCCTGGACAATCCGGGTGAAAAAAATCCAGATTTTATGGGGAGAAAATCCGGGTGCGGGGATTTTAAAAAAAAATTAATTCGGATGCGGTGCGAGTGTGATATTGCCAATAAACCCTACACCTGCATAACTCAAATTATTTATAGAAAAATATATATATACAACCCATGACTTAAAAATTAGATTTTAATTATTAACCATTAAACCACATATATCTATAAAGCACATCTTTATAACATATTAAGCATCTTATTTTATTTGATTTATTTCAAAGAATTAAAAAAAATTAAGAAAAAAGTGGGAAAAATCCGGAGAAATTCGGGGTTTTTTCTAGGTGCGGTGCGGGTGCGGTATGCACAATCTCAAAACCCGCAAATACCCACACCCAGAAAAACCCAGAAAAATCCGAAGATTTTCCAGGGACCGGGGGGGAGGGATTTTAAGTCCGGTGCGGGTGCGGAAATGCCAAACCTGCACCCGTACCCGGATTTTGCCATCCCTACTCGCTCCATATCAAATGCACAATTATTATTATTTTTTCTTTTAAAGGAAACTAGATTTTGACACTAAATAGCTAAATTGTATGTCAGAATTGGAAAAAGAGTCAAGCATTGTTTGCTATTCTTTTAACTGTATAAAACTGAATAATTCATATTAGTAATTAAAAATGCGTGAGCAAACTTTAGACAACATTGTCGTGGAATTTATGAGAGCAAGACCTTATCTGTGCTAATCAGTTAGTGGAGAAGTCCTCCAGCCCCTATCTCACCCTATGAGGCTAAGATCAAACCATAATTGTCAAGATACTCAAAGTCAAGTTTGAATTGTCTTTGTTAAAGAATATCAAAGCACATGTTTTGGACTCCATCAAATTTTTATTTAAATATCTAACTATAAATTCTATTTACAGAGCAAATATGGAGATAACCATCAACACAAGTATTAATTTCTGTATGAGAAATGTCCTTCAACGTCGGTTCGGCTTAGTCAATGATGACACTAAGACGAGCGACCGAATTTTTCCCCAGTAAAATCATCTCTTCTTTTCCCATTACACAACACATCTCAGTTTTCTCTTCTTTCTCAAATTTTTTCTTTTATTTATTTGTTCTCAGTCTAGTTGCTCTTTTATGTAATTTTTTTTTCCATAAATTTTCCTTGAAAGTATCGTTTATTGTTTCATACAGCATAAAAGTAATCAAAAAAAAAGTTTATAGAAAAAATGATGACACTTTTTATCCTTGCGAACATGATACAACAGCGGTGGTACTAATAAGCCTCCATTTCTCTTGAATCTCTTCTGTTCTCTAGCATTTTTTGGACTTGATAAATTTTTTATTAAAATATCTAACTATAAATTCTATTTACAGAACAAATACGGAATTGCCAGTTGACCATCAACCCTGAGTAATTAATGTGGTTGGGGCCAGTCATCATTTATTTGTCAAAATAAAGCATACATTAATTTCTGCGCGAGAAATGTCCTTCGACGTTGATTGCTTTATCAATTTCTCATGCAGAAATTGATGTCCGCTTTATTTCATTTTGATTTTTCAATTGTAAAGACTAATATAAATGAAAACTGCCACTACATTGATTACTTGATGTAGAAAGCTAAATCCATATTTGCTCTGTAACTACAGTTCACATTTAGATATTTCAATAAAATTTGACAGAGTCCATAACACGTGTTTTGATATTATTCAGCAAAGACAATTCAAACTTAAAAAGTCTAAGTATCTTGATAATCATACGCTCATGGACTTGAGGACTGTAGTCTGTAGTCTGAATATCGCAGCAAGTTGATATATCCATACATTACATGGCATTGCAATTGGATTTGTTTATATTTTCAATAAAAAAGAGCCTGCCCCAATTCTTGGTCTTGCCACGCCATGACATTGTGCTTGATAATTATAGTTTGTCCTTAGTCTCATGGAGTGAGAAATGGAGCTAGAGGACTACTCCAATAACTTAATTACCACATACAAAAGTCTTGGCCTCTTAATCACGCAACAATATCATCTATATTTTCGCTTTCAGATTCTTAATTAGTGATAGAAACTGTTTTGTTTTATAAAGAAAAAAAATGAAACATGCAATTGTTGACTCCTTTTTTTTTTTTTTTTTTCAATTGTAACATGCAATTTCCCGGTTTGGTTTCCAAAGCTACTTTCCTAAAGATAATTACTAATTCCTAGTTCTAAAATGTGACTATAATTTTATAAATATTGATAATTGACCTTAATTTCGATAATCCAAGCAACATTTAATAACTAAATTGATGATAATTAGCTCATTCAAGAAAAAGAAAAAATAAAGAACTATATTTAATATGGAGAAAGCCGAAGAACAGAGTTATATATAACTAAATTAGTGCAAAATGTGCATCCCTCTTAAGATGGCTACTATATATAACCATAAGAAAGTCTTAATAGCCATTTTTTTCCATTTTTCTTCTTTTCATTTGCATTTGATTTTTTGTTTTTCCTTTGATTTTTTTATTTTTGTATTTTTATTTGTTTCATTTTCATCTCACCATTAATGGAGAGGAGAGGAGATGACAATAAAATTTAACCACGCAAAATTAGGGGCAGATAGAGGGGAAGCCCACAATATATATATGAATACAGAAATTTTATTAAAAATGATTCGAAAGAGAATATAATTTAGTAAGTAAAATGATTCTCAATTTTATTAAGAATTCTTGGGGCCACACTTAGGGCCCGTTTGTTTGGGCCTCTGAAATCTGAACCTGAATAAGATTCAGATGTTTAAAAATTTAAACCCGATTGTTTGGGCCTTTCATAACTTATTTTCAGACATATATATCTGAATCAAAAAAGTGAAAAAATACCACTTGAGTATTTACATTATATAGATGGTTTCAGAAACTAGGAAACAAAACAGTAAACTAGAGGTGGGTAATATATATTACAATCTTCTTCTCCTTCTTCTAAGGACTAAAGCAGTCCACAAGCATGGAAACTGAAGCCTCAGAATAAGGCAACAAGACTGAATTTACTATCATTTCATGGGTGAACGCATGCAACTTTCCAGCTAACAAGTTGCCTTCTTTTGTAGTTTAGCCACTTGCTGTTGGCCTGACTCAAAATTAGCCGGGACCTGGACCGAGCTATTTGGGGAAGTGGTTTGACCCTTTTCATGCAGCCTGGCTAGCTCACTGGTCCGCATATCCGCAAGCCCAGACATTCTGAAATCAATTGGAGTCGGAGAATTGAAAGCAAAAACAAAAAGATCTTGAAAGATATTTTCAAATGTTGAAGACTGAAAGATGCTGCTTTGAATTGAGATTGATAGATATCTGCAGGGATTTATAAAGGAAGGTTAATATTTAACTCGTGGCTCTGGCTGGTTTTCCACGGCGCACAAGTTCCCGTATTTGTAAAAGGAATCGGTTTTCTGTGTTCGACTCAGTAGTGGAAATCGGTGTGCTATAGAAGGAAAACTTTTTGTTCCCCTTAATGTTCTGTTGAAGTTTTTTAACCCCCTTCATTTTTTAAAAGCTCTATAACTCCTATTATTATAACTTTCTCATCCTAATGGAAGTTGGTTCAATCCAAACATTTTAATAAGAAATCTCCATTACTATTATACCCATTTTATTGCCATTAATTTATTTGTAACAGCTAAATTAGACAAGAATAAAATATTTATATACGAAATTTAACCCCAAATATCATTTTAATGAATTAAAAAGTTGTTTCAAAAAATTGATGTGATGAATAGTCTTTGGTACACGAATCGATCTATGTTTACTAAAATATTCACATGTTGAACTTATTGAAAGTAGAGGGCTGATGAACTTTTTATTAAAAATAGAATTTTTGAAACAATAGGGGTTAACTAAACAGTAGGTTATTAATTTATGGGATCCCTAAACTATGAGAGATTAAATAGAATTTTTGAAAAACTGGAGGTAGCAAACGAATTACGCGAAAGAGCTTTAAATTAAAGTCGTGTCACCGCCAACATTATGATAAGTTTGCATGCCGTAACCTCCGTACCAAGCAAATGATAATTATCCGTACGATGGATTGCATTAGATTTGAAATTTATTATAATATCACGTTGACGTATGAGTTTTACGTGACTTTCGTATGTACGAAATATCGTCTATTTTGGGTCAGAGTCAGACACAATTTTATCATGAAAAAGACTCGTTGGAGAAAGCGAGCTGTTCCTCCTCTCATAATTTATAAGTCAGAAACCAATATAGTATATAAGACATATGAGACAAAGTCTTCCCCTCTGATTTGAACCCAACGATAATATATTATTAAAAAAATGTAAATTAAAAGTCAAAAATATTTTTACAAGTTTTAACGCAATACTGTTTAACTTACCATTTTAATTAAATAAAATGAAAATTAATAATACAATAGTATTAAAATGAATATCAACAAAAACATATATTATATAAATTTTGATTATGAAACAACCGGAAACACATAACTAATAATACAACTTTACTGCTTCTAGGTTTATAACCAGTACTGACTCCGCAATGCAGATGCAATATGGGGCTTCATCTTCTGCTGCGGTGCAATTGACGAGACAACAAAATTATTAATTCAACGAAGAAATACTCCTGAGCTGGAGGCGCGCGACACAGCTGGGACAACATAATCCACTTTGACATATTATTAAAGTGTTTACTAGATAAGAACGCAAGCAAGCCGCAGCAGAGAAAATAAGATCAAGAAACTAGCTCATTTACAAACAATTAATATACTTACCTCAGAGGACTTTCTGGCACGCAATCACTTAATTTCATCTTCCTTCACGTTTCTTGTTCAGCCATCTCCCCTTTTTAGCTAGCATGTTCATTCCACGTAACTGTACACTCCAGTAAGCAACTTCGTCAACAACCCACCGAGGCTTTCCTGTAAAGAATACAATATATCCTATGCTCACTCCAAATGCCACTCCACATCCATACCCTGTCAACACACTCTTCCAACCAAATCCATCCCAGAACTTTGCATCTTCTTCTGATTTTGAGGGGGTTGGTTGTGTATCATTTTCACTACATTTATTGGGTAATGGAAATCCACACAACCCCAAATTTCCACTATATGAAGTTGGAAAGGTAGCAAATTGGTTGCCGGATGGTATAGGTCCCCATAATTGGTTTTCGGATAAGTTTAGAACTTCAAGAAAATTCAATCTTGACAATTGCCATGGAAGTTTCCCAACAAGCTTGTTTGAAGAGAGGTCTAAGGATTCAAGAGCGGCCAAATTTCCAAATGATGATGGGATATAACCTGTGAGATTGTTATGGGAAAGATTAAGGAGTCGAAGTGCGTGAAATTGTTCAATTATTTCAGGAATCTCCCCATGGAAGTTGTTGTTTGAGAGATCAATGGTAGTAAAAATAGTAAGAAATTTTACTAGTACAGTCTCAAACCCTTTAATTGTCACCATCACAGAATCTTTATAAGCACTATCTCCCATATATTTCAATTCCTTTTCAATTTCATCAACATTCATCATAGCTTCCATATTCTCAAAATACCTTATTGGTAAAAAACCACTAAAATTGTTGTTTGAGAGATCGAATATTCTCAACTTCGGAAAAGAATAGTTAGATGCCTCAGAAACATGCCTAACAGAACCATAAAATTTATTGGAATGAAGGACTAAAACCTGTAGGCTAGGAAGATTTCCCAACCAATATGGGAAGGTATCATTTATGTTGTTGTTTCCTATATCTAGAACTTCAAGCAGCGTACAATTGACCAAAGATACTGGGACTTGCCCTTCCAACTTATTGTTGTTCAAGTTAAGGGTCTTCAAATGATTGCCCTTGACAAATGTTTTAGGAATTGTGCCATTGAATCTATTCTTTTGCAAATCTAACACTCGAAAAGTGTCGCTAATGTTTCCGATGCATTTTGGGATGCTTCCACTCAAGTAATTATTGGAAAGATCTACAATTACTATGGCACTCAGATTGCAAATGAAGTGTGGTATTGTCCCACTCAATTTGTTGTTTGATAGCGAACAAAATTTTCAGTGTGGCAGCGGATTTGGAAGTGCTCCTTGGAGCAAGTTTGAATGAAGGTCTAGAATTTCAAGATTTTTCCATGGAAGTTGCTCTATGCTTGTAAGAAAGTTGTGGGAAAGATTTAAATGTATCAAAGTATCCTTTCCAATGTCCCACATCCAGTTGGGAATTTGACCTTTGATTATGTTGTCAGAAAGGTCCAACCAATGCAATTGGTTTGAACTTTTTAAGATGTCTGGAAATTCACTTATGTTGCAAGCAGACAAGCTAAACTTATAAAGTTGTGGCAGGGAAGAGTTGGCTTTGAATGTGGTGCGGATTGATAATCTATTATGAGAAAGATCAATGGTTCCAAGTTTTTCAAGCTTTGCAAACATCGATAGCTCTAGACTACCGCTTAAATTGTTTGAAAAAAGTACGAGATCAGTCAGATTCACAAGCTCAAAGATTGAACTTGGAATTGGGCCATGCAATCTATTACCTCCCAAGTAAATACTCCGCAATGAAAAACTGTGAAATTCTTCAATGTGGCCAGTTAATTGGTTATAACTAAGGTCTATGAATTCCAATGGTAGAGTGAATAACCAAGATGGTATTGTTCCATTTAAAGAGTTATTATAGAAACTAATATGAACTAAATATGGGAGCTTACTTACAAGAGAAGGAATTGGACCAACCAATTGATTATCTCTTAAGGATAAAAAAGAAAGGCGAGTTAGGTTAACAAAAATATCTGGAATCGTGCCAATAAAACTATTAGATGAGAGGTCCAAATAAGTAAGTTGTGTAAGGTTGCCAAGTGAAGTAGGAATGGACCCAAAGAGTGAGCAGTGAGAGAGAGCCAAATACCTCAAGGACTTGAGATTGCTAATTGACTTTGGTAATGCTCCTGACAAACACATGCAAGAAACATCCAGATGCTTGAGAGGGCTGCTCCAGTTAACCTTTGGAAAGTTACCTGTCAAGTTGAAGTTCCTGGACAAATCCAGGACTTGTAAATTTGGTAGGTTGAAGATGTGATTTGGGAAGTTCCCTTGCATTCCACAATAGAAGAGACTAAGAGAAGACAAAGAAGAAGAAAGATTTGACAAGGAACTGGGTATTACAGTAGCCATGTTGACATGATCAAGAGAAAGTTGTCTCAACTCTGTTAGATTTTGAGATAACCCTTCCAAAACAGGTGTTTTAAGTGTTAAGTGATGTTGAGAGAGGTCAAGCAAAACCAATTTGGACAAGTGAGAGATTTCAGACGGAATTTGACCTTCAAAGTATGAGTAGGAGAGATTAAGGATTGTCAAACTAGATAATTGACTAAAAGCAGGAGAAATTTGAGCGAAATTGAAATCATTGAAAGCTAGGTTGAGATTTTGCAAGTGAGGAAGGAAAAAGAGACTAGTGTTGGAAGGGATGTTGCCATGAAGCCAACTACAACTGAGATCAAGGCCAGTCACATGACCAGTCACCATATCACATGTGACTCCATCCCATGAACAACAATCACTAGACTCTTTCCAAGACATCATTTTTGGATATGAAGGAACATTTTTGTCATTACAATGAAGGGAGGAACGATTGTTAAATGAGAAGAGTTGCTTAAACTGGAGGAGTGCAGAACTTTGTTCATGCAAGCAGTGTCTTGCGGAAGCATGAGAATAGAAGAGCAATAATTGGAGGCAAAGAACTTGATAAGACCACGTTAGACAACCCATCTCTCATGAAATCAGAGAAACATACACTAACATAAATAGAGAAGAGAAATCAGAAATGGAGGCCTATTAGTACTGACAATATTTGACTATGGTAATAGGTTCACACGGACACAAAGATCATCATCATCATCATCATCATTATTGTTAAGTTTTTCTTCTAAATTTCTTTAAAATGTTTCTCTTTGTTATTTATCTACTGACTAACAAAAATATGGAATATAAAAAATAAGTAATACTTTCCTGCTAGATTGCGAATAAATAATATGAAAGAAAAATCGAGAAAGAAGAGAAAACTGAGATGGACATGTGTAATGGGAAAAGAAGATAAATTGTACAGGGGAAAAATTCTGGTGCGAGCTTTGGTTTTTATTATTGACTAAACTGAACCAACGTTGAAGGGCATTTCTCACGCAGAAGTTAATGTATGCTTTATTTTGACAAATAAATGATAACTGCCCCCAACCACATTAATTACTTAGTGTTGATGGTCAACTGACAATTCCGTTTTTGTTCTGTAAATAGAATTTATAGCTAGATATTTTAATAAAAAAATGATCAAGCCCAAAATATACTAGAGAAGAGAAGAGATTCAAGAGAAATGGAGGCTTATTGGTATCACCACTATTGTATCATGTTCGCAAGGATAAAAAGTGTCATCATTTTTTCTATAAACATTTTTTATTATTTTTATGCTGTATGAAACAATAAAAGATACTTTCAAGGAATATTTATGGGAAAAAAAATTACATAAAAGAGCAACTAGACTGAGAATAAATAAATAAAAGAAAAAAATTGAGAAGAAGAGAAAACTGAGATGTGTTGTGTAATGGGAAAAGAAGAGATGATTTTAGTGGGGAAAAATTCGGTCGCTCGTCTTAGTGTCATCATTGACAAAGCTGAACCGACGTTGAAGGACATTTCTCATACAGAAGTTAATGCATGCTTTATTCTAATTTGGCTTTTCTTTTGCAGAAGCTAAAATAAATGATAACTCCCGCCAACCACACTGATTACTTGTGTTGATGGTTATCTCCATATTTGCTCTGTAAATAGAATTTATAGTTAGATATTTTAATAAAAATTTGATGGAGTCCAAAACATGTGCTTTGATATTCTTTAACAGACAATTCAAACTTGACTTTGAGTATCTTGACAATTATGGTTTGATCTTAGCCTCATCAGGTGAGAAAGGGGCTGGAGGACTTCTCCACTAACTAATTAGCACAGATAAGGTCTCTCTCTCGTAAATTCCACGACAATGTTGTCTAAAGTTTGCTCACGCATTTTTAATTGCTAATATGAATTATTCAGTTTTATACAGTTAAAAGAATGGCACACAATGCTTGACTCTTTTTTCAATTCTGACATACAATTTAGCTATTTAGTGTCAAAACCTAGTTTTCTTTAAAAGAAAAAAAAAATAATTGTATTTGATATGGAGAGAGTTTAAAACAGGCACCATCCCTACAGTGGAAGAAATAGAGCAGCTATGTTGGGCTGCGAGGTAAACTGAATTTGGGCCAAATAACCTGTCATTCTCTTAAGATGGCTATGGTTACCATAAGTGTTCTAACTCTTAAAACTTCTCACCAGCGTGCCAGAAAATGTCCCAGCTTTGAAAAGTTAAAAGTTATCTTTACATTTTAATCAAATGAAATGAAATTCAATAATAATAATAAAATAAATATCAATCAAAACAGATATTATTGCTTCAATTTTTATTATGCAATGATCCAAAACATACTTAAGAATACATTTTTACACACTTTTAACCAGTCGATCATCAATGTGGATGCAATATGTCGCGTCTTCTGTAGTGTCATAATTGAGTGGAATTGTTCTGTGAAGACAATTCACCATATTAAGTTATGCACACCTCAAATTCTACCGGGCTGGAACCACAAGACTGCTTCTATTCCTCAGAAAATGGGCGATGAATTTACAGGAGTGAAACTTGAAACCATACACGAAGTTGCTCCCCATTGGCCAGGGGCATCATGTGCTTAGTAGTCTTCTTTGTAATTGTAGGGTTCGAAGCACAGAAAAGGCGAGCAGAAGTCCGTACAGTGGTTGTCATATCCAGCCCAGTGTCCCGTGGTATTTTCCACCTTAAGTTCTCACAAGGCAGACCTGTTAAAGAGCAATTGTCGACAGTATCGGAACAAACCTGGGGTCCTTAAAACTGTCAATCCCGCTAAGGAAATGCACAGGCTAGATAGATCTGATTAGGTAGCAACTTGTCAAGCAGCTCGCACTGATTCACTGCAGATCGATTCCTCAACAGAATTCAGAAATGGCCATACCAAAGTCCTCAAGCCAAAAGATAGGCTTTTGAGGAAGGCTTCCTCCCAAAGCAGGAAAAGAGTTTCAGACACAAGGTCCAAGTCTGGTCTCCGAGAGAGAGTAATTGATATAGCTCTCAGTGACTCAAGACTGTTGATTCACTTTAGAATGCACACGCTTCACTTATTCAAATCCATGGTGTCCATCCTTCATACATGTTGCAAAGGTTATCTACACTTGATGCTTGCTTGAGCAGATAATCTACTTGCTCTGCAATACTAATCTCTCTGGAAAAAGCATAAAAAATGTCAAGTGTTAGTATATAGTTCATCCAAAACATATTACCAATTTCCCAAAAAAGCTGATACCTGTTCTCAGCAATATCTCGGCCTTCTAGTTTCATCTCAACACGCCTTAGGACCGATATTGCATAAGGATTTTTAGCTGCACATAAGCAGTAACGTAGATCTATTATGTAATCTCAAGTTAATAAAAACAGTAATTGTGAAAAGCATGCAAGAATCTTGAATAGGAATCAAAGCAGATCTATTTCATCATGATCAGACCCTAAAGACTAGAAAAGAGTCACTGAGATTCTTCCAACCACCCACCAACTCCTCCAAGGGAAAGTAGAGGAAATGGAATGAAATTTATCCATACAAAATTATAACGATTCAAACTGGGAGAGGCGAGGAGATGGCATATAATTTATCCAGTAATTTTTCCTTTTGCATATTTAAAGATATTAAAAAGGTTAACAAAAGGAATGCTAATAAAAAGTCCAAATAAAACAGATTTTGTACTTACTCGTCGCCACTCTGGTAACTGCAGGTACATTATTAATAGGATCTTCATTATTTTCCCTTTCAATCTTGACCTTGTTTATTGAGGACACTACATCTTTAACCCCAAAATTCACCTGTGAGTCCGCATTCATTGGTTGTGAACTACCAACAGGCAAACTTGCAGCTTCACCAATTTGGAATTCCTCACACTCCAGATTTTCATTTGGTTCATTAATAATAGATTTGATAGAACCACTATCACTATCGTTAACCTCCATGTGCTTAAACACTGATGGCTCAGAGTGTTCATGTAAATCAGTTTGGGAAAATGGAATAGAATTTGACTGATATGTTTCCTCAATCTGATTAGACCCATGTGACTGCTGTCCCATTACTTCTGCTAGGTTGTTCTGGCTGTCTGCAAGACTTGCTTCGCCTGAGGTAACACCACCGTCTGAGCTGCTACTATAGACACTATCTGGAGCAGATAGCCATCCTTTATCTTGCAAAGAGAGTCCAGTAACACCAAGAAAATCATCTTTGGTGCTCCCACTGTCAGATCGGTAGATGTCCTCTCTCTCTTTGTCGTCAAATTGACTAGTATCAGAAGCAACAATATCTGGCCTTGACAGACTAATTCCTTGTGATTTTACATCTTGGCTTTCTCCTAGTCCTTCAAGAGCCTAGAGAGAGAGAGAGAGAGACAGAGAGAGAGAAACCGAGTTTATGAGTTCTGTTATTTTGCAATTATCTACAAACCTGAATATCATGATTAACCTCATAGACAGGAATTTACTTTATGAAGATTGCCGGCGTGGAGACTTGCAGTTCGTGCAAGCCTTGTAAGCATCGAATACAGTCCCTTGACAGAAAACGTAAGTGATGGAAGCAAGGGCTTAAAGATCTGACATGCCTCCCTAACTCTCAGACAATAAGACTGGTATATAGCTTGTCCATGGATAGGAGAAACTTCCATCTTGGTCTCTCTTTCACTAGTCATAGCATCACTCATGGCAGCCACATCTTTCGACAAAACAGATTCCAGTGGAAGAAGGATTGAATTTGCCTGTCCAGAAATTACCAACATCAGCAGATATACTTGTGAGTCTAGAGAAAATCCAGCATCAGCAACACTTTTGTAAAATTTTCAAATCCAATTAGAAAGTCATCAGAGACAACAAGAAAATATCCAGATAAGAAAGAAAAAGCTCCAATAATACGTGAGTTGAGAGACAAGGAAAACCTTGGAAAGGTCCTCCGTAAGAGAATGGTGTATGGCAGCAGCCTCCTTCCCCAAACCGTGAACATCATGCAGATCTTCAGTTATTGCCAGAACCTATAGAGAAAGTACCGAAATATTTAGCTACAAAATGATACCAGATATGATACAAAAAAATTATTCCTCAAGTTAAAAAGCAAGTAGAGGCCAGGAAAACCCTATAACCTGCCCTTTGCAGATAAGAGAAAAATAAATCTATATCCCAAATTGGGAAACTAAGGTAAAGGTTTTGGGTTGGGGGGGGGGGGAAGGGGCGGGCGCGGGGCGCTGCGGAGGCGGGGTGGCGAGCGTGGGGTTGGGGGAACTTCAGTACTGGTTATATTTTAATGAGTTAGGAAAACAATAGTTTTAAAATTTAAAAAGCCAGAATCACATTGGAAATTCTGCCAAGCCAAGCAACATCTTTCCAAATTAAAACAATAAAAAATTTTATGTTCTAAGTTTTTGAGTGGAATTTATAATTTTTGGTTCAAGATAACCCAGCCTTTTTGCTCTTGTATATCCCATGTTGCTTGTGTGGGATACCTTGTCCACTTTCATGTAAAACTACTTCTAATTAAGAAGGTTTAAACAGTTTCTTTTATGGTTTTTCTATAGAAAATAAAAGAAAGATTATACAGTTTCTTTTTATATGAAAATTTATATAGTTTACTTAAAAAGAAAGAAAGTTTGTTAGTGCCAAAGACGGTATAAAGCATACTTCTTCAAGCATGGAACCAGATTCAGAAGTCAAAGCAGTATGGCCCCTTGATACACGACCAAAAGCAGATAGCGCAACACTAACTTCATATGCACAATCCCTCATAGCAAGCACAGTGCTTTGTAAATCACCTGAAATAAATGTATGTATATCAATTAGCATATATATAAAAAGGAAATATGAGTGTCTCCATGTTTGAGTAAGACATGACCACATGCAAGTGTACAGGTGTGTAAGTTAACGAAGGACACGCCACCTGAAGCCGACTTTGCTTTAAGAGAGGCAATGCAAAGTTCATTAGTAGCAGAATATAAGCCATTGGAAGCAGCTTCCATGCTGCTTTGTGCAAGCTTCCACTCTTGTTCAGTACCTAATACAGGACAAATAAGACCATGCATTCAAGAAGACAAAATATATTGTTATGCAAAATAATTAAAACATTGAGTAATATAGAAAACTCACGTTGGAATGAAAGATAAGAAACCTCAAGTTTTGCTAGTGCATTCAGGTAAGCCTGCTGCCATGTCCTGCCATCGCCACCACCTCTCATGGGATAAACCTCTGCTGAAATCTGCAAAATACCATCTCTTGACACTTCAAATTCCACAATCGACTTGCATATTCGAAGAATATCTGATGCCTTCTCTCCAGCTTCCTGTAGTAGTTGTCGACGCCTCATCAGATGGTCATGGAATTCATGTGGAATTCCTGAAGTCTTGGTTGAAGAATTTCCAAGTGCACTGGAATTTGGCCCACCACAAGCCCATCCCATTGCTCTCTCGAGCTGCCCTTCAGCTGTGAGAGAAGTTCGTTCACAAGATTGCAGGCCCTCAATTGACCTATCTAATTTGGACACAGCAGACTGTACAGTTTCCAGCAGTTTAGGTCTGCTGAGATTTAGCATAATTGGATATAAGCTATCATCACAGGAAAAAAATTTCTGATATGTTATCCTGCTATTATATGAGTGTGTCAAACCAACATCATGCATCCATTCCATTTGAACAATCTCTAGGCTAGTCTTGAGAAGAGCCTCTCTGAGCTCACTAACCTGCCTTTTCATAAGAGAAGCTGCTGACCTTGCTGCTCTAGCTGTTTCATGTGCATTGCAGTATTCCTCAAGCATTAGTTGGACCCTTCTCACAGCCTCAGTTTCTTTTCTGACTTCTTCATCAGTAACTTCTTTTGTTGCCTCATCCAATTTCTTCAAATTCTCAATTTCTTTATCTAACAAAACCAATAAACTTGGAGCAACTCGTTCTTTAAAGTAAAGAACAACATGTTCTTGAAGTTGTAGTTCAAGCTTTTTCTTCACAACATTGAAGAGCTGGTCAAATCCAAAATTTTGATCCACAAATGAAGCTACATCATGTATGCATGAATCAAGAAAAGAATCCACTATACCCATTTTCCAAATAAAGAAGGAGTGGCAGTTCAATAGGCTACCAAATTTCCAGATGCATTCAGATAATGAGCGTCCAGAACTTTCCAGATCTGCTAATTTAGGAATCTCATCCTGGTTGGTGTCAACAGACCTGCTAATAGAAGCTAAGGTTTTATCAACAGATTCCAATTCAGAGAAAGGCTTAACTAGTATGGCCAATAGTGCTTTGCTTCTTAAAACATGCGACACCTCAGCACTAATTAAAGATTGAAAATGGCGATCAAAAGAAACTAAGGCATTTCTAATATCAGCTTCTTTCTTCATGAGAGAGGAACTTCGCACATCCCTCTGATTCCAAGTTTGATGGAGTTGGTTCAGCTCTGCCCTACAGGCTTCTTCTTGTGAGGCAAGCTCCTCTGCCTCTTCCCACGACAGATGATCCCTACCCTTCACAGCAGCTTCTTCAAGGGCTAATTGCTGCTCAGTAATGAGACCAACCTTCATAAAGTAGTTCTGTTCCAGTTCAACCAAGGATGCTCTCTCTAATTCAACGTCCACAAGCTGTTCTAGTGCGGTATCAATGGACCCTCTTATCTGTGAGATTGAACCAAATGCATCCATGACTTCTGAATTGAATGAAATAGCTGATCTCATTATGTCTGGTAAAACAACTTCAGTCATCTGCCTAATCAAGCTCTTACATGAAAGTAAACTGTTTTTGAAGATAGATGCCCAGTTTCTTTCAACATGATATTGTGGAAAGTCTTTATCTGCATCATCACTTGAAATGTCCCTGCCAATAATTTGCCAGAGTTCATTAACAAACCCTGCTACAAGTATACACTTCTCTACTTGCTCTTCAAACTCACAGAAAATAGTTCCAAAATCAGATGGCGACCTACTGCTTCCTTTCATTCCTCCAGTAGAGTCACTAAAGATGTCAAGCACCCTACACTTCACCTCCTCATACAAGGAACTTATAGCTATATTTAGAACAGATAAGACCTTCTCCTTGTTGTCTTCCTGCTCCCCCTGAAACCTGGCATCCTTAATGCCATCATATTTCAGTTCTCCAGATTGATATGAAGAATTAGCTTGTTCTTTCCTTATAAGACCTGAAGACTTCATGCTTTTCATGAATGCAGATAGAAAACGATCCTTGGCTTTTGATTCAGTCTCTGAGCCAATGGAGTTCACCAGTTCAGCACACTCTTTTTCAACTTTTTCTATCTCTACCCCATACCTTTCCACTTTCAGACAAAGTTCATCATGATTAGATCTGATAGAATCAAGATTATCCCCATGTACTTTTACAATCAGTTCAGCAGCCTGTCTTCTGGCAAGAGAGAGGATATCAGCAGAAAGAGCATTAGCAGATAGTTGCAGAACTTGTGTCCATCCATGCATTGCACTCGTTGTAAGGTAGTTTAGAGGTAGGATTCTTTGCAAAGCCAAAGAATATGCTTGGAGAGCAATAATGGCAGATGAAAGTCCATGATCCATCTCTGTTAGTAGCTGAGAGACTTCCCTATCTATATCATGGCATTGTGCTTGTGTGGGCTCAGGTACAATGGTAAATGGAACTCTAGCCACAAGAACAGCAGATGTAAGAGATAAAGCATCTGACATGCCACGCAGCCTTATGTTGGAATTTATTTCTGGGATTAGGTTGCTTCGTAAAGCATCAAGGATCCTCCCGTGTTTTTCCATCCAAGCTGTTGCCTCTTTAGCTTTCTCAGCTACTAAAGCCTTTGCTTGTGCAAATTCTCGAGCCTGAACTTCAAATCGTGCACGAATTTTCTCTGAATTACATGTTGCTTCAGCAACAATCGTTTTTGCAGAAGTCTCGTGCAGAATAAGATTAGATCTCTCTTGGTCAACCCGAAAAAAAATAGCAGAGGCAAGCTCATATTGATTTAGAACATCAGCAAACCTCTGGAAAACAAATTAAGTCAAAGAAACTTACAGTATATAACAAACTCAAAACTAGTATATAGCCAAATAATTGCAAGCAGTAACTCTTATTACCTCTAGAGAAGACTCAACAGCAGGTAAGGTAGCCAATAAAAGATCGTGATGTTCCTGATAACAATTAAAGTTAGAAGACACCGAGCATTATCAGTATCTTTCTATAGCAAATATAACAATGATAAATCTAGCTAAATTATTTTGTGCAAAGATATCAACACAGACCACCCAACATGCCATTCTATCTTTGATGAAAAACCTTAGACCTAGACAATGCAAGAAATACAAAATCAAGCAACAAAAATGTATCACAAAGACTTTATACTACTCAAGAGACCTCATTGTACGAGCTAAACCATGATATATTCATAAGATACAAGCACTTTAGAGTTTGGGACTACCCAAAGACTACATATTACCATCTTTATGAGCAAGGCATGCATGATAAAATTTTTACAATGATCACATACCTGCAAGGGAACACGGATTTCTTGGACTCTAGATGCAAATAAACTCAAGCTGACCGCCAACTCCATGCCCTTTCTTTCTTCACCACCAATTGCTGCATCATCATGAAAATCTCCTCGTGTCCATTCTACAAGTGGATCCCACACAAACACCTCAAGTAACATCAAGAGTACATCCTTGTTCTTCCTAAGAACACTAACGACTGCTTCACAGTTAGCTCTGAAAGTACCCTCTACACCAGTCAACCCTAAAGCTGCTTCAATTGTCTGGGTAAGACGGAAAGGGACAATTTCTGGAACTTTAAGTCTTTGACCTTTATCAAAACACACATTATAGTCGATATGTACAATTTCCCCACTAGAAAAATCAACTAGAATGTTATCCAAGTGTCTATCACCCAGACCAAGAATGTGGCCCACCATACTCATGGCTGCAACGCTTCCAGAATACCTACAAGTGAAAGAAGGAAATGATTTCCACTTTAAATTGTCAAATGAATACTTTTCCATTAAATTAAATAAGATCATCATCATAACAGAAGAAATAATACATTCAGAGTGCAAAATCAAAATGACAAGTATGTTGCAATCATAAGAAGTTTGATGGGACCACCAAGCTATAAATGACACAAAACGGAGGAAAAATAAAATCATTGCTGAGCAGAAGCAACTAAATATATTTAAGATGCCAAAGATTTACAAGTGTAAAAATAATAATAATAAACAAATAATTTAAAAAAACAAAAAATAAATAAATAAAACAAAGTTGGAGATAAAAGGCATAGTTGCTTAGAATCTAGATAAGAGACTTGAACTGACGATGAAATATATAAAGAATTCAATGGACAAAAGTTGGGGCTAAGGTTTAGTTGGTTCAAGTGGGCCAATTAGTTAACGGGTTCAAGCACAATAAGAGTGAAAACGGAAGAGCTTTTTTGGATACCTTTTCAATTTTGAGCTGAAGGCTTTGAATCCTTCACTAGCGCACCAAAGTTCTTGATAAAGAAGCTGTCTAGGAACTTCCTTCATCAGATCAAGAAGCACCTTACGCTTCACTTCATGAGGCCAGTCTCTTCGCGAAATTACTCTCCTAATGCCTTTCTCTTTCAGTGCAGGTATGATCTTGCCATAGAACATATCACTTGGCCGGGGAATGGGTGGAGGAACTGAATTTTTTGTATTGCTGGCAACCATTGCAGAATACTGTGCAAGCTGGACACGATTTTGCCACAACTTAAAGACACTATATATACTTATTACATTGTCAACCCATTGAATAAGACCAGCCCGACCACTAATTGGAGTCACAGAATAATAGCGAATACCAAGTGAATGACTACGAGTTGCTGGAGATGAATGCAGAAAACTATTTACAGCTTGCAGCAACTGCATGATTCTGGCATCAAGGCGGAGATCTTCACGCCCTTTTAGTAGATAAGTATAATGCTTCCCATCTGAACCCAGTATAACTAGCTTCTTAGGTTTAGTTTTAGTTGATAAGATAGTCAATTCTTCGGAAAAAGAGGCAATCGTGACAATTCCCTGGAGAGTTGTAGTGCGACCTCTGTCAGATTCAGATGCTGTGACTTGCTTCTCTAGACCAGGCATTGGAACATCAGAAGATGATAAGAGAGACAGTTGAGGTGCAACTTCACTTAAAGAAACTTTTGACTTTCTTTGATGAGATGCCAAGGAAGCAGCAATGTTATCAAATGGCCGCCACACATCTCCCAGTGCAGTAGCAGATGCAGGAGGAGTCTTAAAATTTAAGATAGCTGATTTAAGTTGTTCTCCATACTCCTCATGGAACCATATCTCATGAGGAGTTTCAGGTTTCCTAGAAGTGGAAGCTAAACGCCGTTCTAATGCCACAACAATGGGAGCCATCATGGCTGAGTATTTGGCAGCATTTATCTTCTTCTTCTCACTTTGACTCAGAGTTTTATTCTCTGCAATCCTTGCAGCTTCCTCTTTCAGCACATTTATGCGCCTCATTACATCTGAGAAAAAACTATATCGAGAGGCATCAGAATCCTATTTGTCATGTTCTCAGAGCAGAAAGAACTGAAAAAAAGAAATATGGAACAAGATATTCTGTACTCTTGTAACAGACTAGATATATGATTGGATAAAATCACAACCTTGCAAATCTAAATAGGAAAGTGATAATAGGCTGTGTAACAACAACACCACAACGCAGGTCCTATATAAATGCCTTCAAGGTCCCATAGTACTGTAAAAGTTCTCATTTTAAATTGATGATAGCATTTTAGAATCTGACACTTAAAGTCATATCAAATTCATTAAAGTTCAAAAAGAATTTCATCTCCTTAAAAATTTTAATACATCATAGAAAAGCAAACCAAATTAAATGGCATCAAGAAACAAAAAACTTCTTACCTCCATGAAGGTCTTGGAGTGTGCTGAGCCATAGCTCCTCCCAAAGGACAGTTACATTCCCAAGCTCGTTTATCATGAGTTGAACATCCTGAATTAATCTTGGGTAAAGCTCTCTCTGCACATAAAACAATTATGATCTAATAGTTTCATATTTCATGTAGACTCGGCGAATTCTAGAAAGACCAAAATGAGCAAACAGAATTTTAGGACAGTGTAATAGTGGGTAGCATAAGTATGACATCAAACTTCATATAAAAGGAGTAATAAATGCACAACAGTTTCAAGCAAATTAATGAAAGAAATTTCCATTACCAAACAACCCAGTACATGCTGAAGCTCCTCTGCTGGCTTCTCTTCATAAGCATTTACATCGACTAGTGTTGGGTAAACTATTGACCAAGGAGAATGCTTGGCTAACATAATCAACAAGCCCTCTAACAGCTTTCGGACGATTTGCTCAGGATGAGTACTCAACCGACCAAATAATTGTGGCACCACTTCCTACAAAAAGATTTTTAGCCATAATCCCATTTATTTATCTTCAGGTACTTAAAATCTAAAGAAATGTTTCTCACCTGCCATGCAAACAAAGGAACCATAGAAAGAGCATGTTCAAGTGTATCTTTTAACTCCACACCATAATTCAGAAGAATGTGTAGGACATATAGTGTTGCCCTCAATATGTAGCTGCTGGTTTTTTGTTTCAATGATTCGCTATCAGCACCAGACAACTGATTATTGCAAAGCTTTGCAGATGAATATGATAGGTATTTTATAAACCCATGAGCTGCATGCCCAAAAAGAGAGACTCTTCTCTTTCTCAAAGACCACCACAGACCAGCTAATCTATCAACTACAGATAAAATGTCAGTTTCTTCTAAGCCAACATCTGCACGTCGAAAGCAGAGCTGCAACTGAGACACTATAATGGTGGAAAGGCATTCACCATTGGTCATTTCTGCACCAGGCATCCCTGCTGTGGCTTCAATTATATCAACCACTTGCTGTTTCAAAGCCTTGACAAGGTTGTCATTTCTCAGATGTTCTACAGAATCAAGAAAAACATTCAGCCCATCCTCTTCATCCTTTAAGCCCTTTTCATCACCCTTATTCTGTAAACTCTGCACAATCACATCTTCCACTCTTACAATCTCATCCTCAGTCAATTTGAATCTTTCTTGTGAAATCTCTGGAGAGAGTATGGAAGAAAAAGAACAAGAATGGAGGACGCCTTCAGCTGGGGTAAAAAGAACATTTTTGGCCTGACCAAAACACCAAGATGCATAAGAAATCCATGACTTCCCCATTGTGGAGCAAAGACACGTAGACAATTTAGTAGCTGTACCCACTATTTCCTCAATAATAACCCCCACACCTGGGTTCAAGCTCAAGCTGTTATCATTAGAGGGTCCACCTCTGGAAAATGAAGAGACATCAGCCAAATTAAAATCTGAACACATTTTGAGAACAATATTTTCCAAACTGAAGTCAGGATAATCCTTTCTCAGCCAATTTGAGAGTTTCAGGCATGCTTTGGCCTTCAAAAAACCATCATTAGAATCAGAAACTATTGATGCAGAAGAAAGCATCAAAGGACGGACAAAGGACCAGAGATTTGCAAAAGCATCTTCATACTTGTTTTCAGCATACATTAGCAGGATCTCCTCGTATTGCAAATTTAAAATCAGGAAATCATGGTCTCTCTCCCCAGAGCAACTTGATATCTGATCTCTGATATAATTGTTAAGACGATTTGCCAACATCATGTTTCTTTGTTTACGAGCCAAACTTGACAAATTCATAGAAAGCTTCAAAGTAACCAAAGAAGATGGGAAAATAGTTCGATAAACACGTAGAACTTTTAGCCATGGATTACAATCTTGACAAACACTGTTAATTACAGTCTGCATCGATTGGACATATGAACTCAAAATAGACGGCCTTTGTTTAGATTCTTTTTGATTCCCTTTAAGACTCTGGCTGTCATCAAAAGCAAAGATGCAGTGCAACTGGGTGGCATGTGCAGCTGCCTCTGATAAACCATCAAGAGGCAGAATAGACAATATTTCATCCAGCATTGCCTTGGACTTCTGTAATTCGTGTGGCACTTTGTCAACCTTGCCCTCAACTAGAAGAAGCAATGCCTGTAAAAGCATTTGATCACTCCTTTGCAAGGCCAGTTTGGGATCAAGTGTGAGTTCGCTGCTACTTTTTGGTGTCAGATCAAGGCTTGCCCAAGCTGCCTGAAAATCACCCTCATCAAAACGTGCCAAGGCATGAATTGCATTCATTTCGTTGCCCGCTGTTGTTAAGGCACCAGAATAACTCTTCCCAGCATGCTTGGCACGAAGTGTTTGCAACTCTAATAGCCAGGATTCTAGAGACTTCCAATCAGATACCGAACTGTAACTCTCAATAACACGTGTGATAGCAAACTGCACACCATCAGAACCCATTGAACTGAGTGACTCCTCACTCTGTAACAAATGAGCAAAATGAGCAGCAGCCTTTTCATACTGACCCTCTGCCTGATATATGAGCCCAGTGATCCATGAAAAGGGTCCCACTATTCCACTCTGATTTACAGACTGGTGTTCATCCATAAGCAAGGAAGAGAAGGTCATTGAAGCCCACTTTTGTAGGCCTAGTAAAGCCTCTGATTCATGGCACTTGCATAGAGCCAATGCCATGTTCTGTAAAACCCTCAGGATGTCTCCAGAATATCTACTCCTTAGATTATGGAGATTCTCAGATATTTGTGCCCTAGGCTTGTCCTTCAGAGCTGAAGCCACAATATTTCTAAGTTCCTGCAGACGCAAAGTACAGTACTGAATGGTTGCATCATGACATTGTAGTGCCAATCCAGCATTCATCATTGGCTCACATATGCGGGAAAACCACTCCTCACATACTTTCTTGTTTGCCCGAAAAAATAATGAACTCTGGCGATTAGCAGGCAGTAAAACGGCAGAACCCTCATATGCATTATATACATTTTTCTTTAGGGCCTCAACAAAATCTAAAAGCAATCTCATTGGTAACAAGTGAGTACCGGAAGAACCTATTATACTTAAGTTTCCATCAATCTGCTCAGTGTCAAGCTGTAGCACATGTGCAATATCTAAAAGCATTTGCTCCAATGCCGCAAAAGTTTGGGTGGGCCCACCAAGATTAGTCCTAAGGCGCGTAGCAATACAATATCTAGCCGCTTCATGTACAGCCCACCAAGCGCCAGCCAGATTATTTACAGTGAAAATTCTTTCCAGAGTATCCTCATCCACTTTGATATTCGACCATAGGTCATTGACAACAATGCTTCCTGTTTCCTCAAGTTGAACCAAAGTGTAGTCTTTCGAACTCCTGCAGCTATGAATCAGCCGCTGGATCCAAGAAGAAAGAGGCACTTTCCATCTTTGTGAAATGTAGCTCAAAATGGAAACAAGTTGTTGTGAGTGAAGTTGCCAATGTAGTTGCTTCAAGGCAAAGACTTGTTTCCAGTGCAAGTTGGAACTACTGCTTAACATAGAGATCCTAGGCCCATTGTTGCCATATGTTCCAGGGTCATTTAGACCACAAGCATACATCAAAGTAGATAAGACATGGGAAAGCAGCCTAACATACAGATTCTTTATATCAATATCTGGATCCCCAAGTCTTTCCAGAAGAACTTCAGCAAGCGGATAAAAATGAATGGGATGTATGAGTCTTGCTTGCAGAAGCAGCTCCAAGACCAATGCAACATTTGATCTCACTTTTGGTTCCCTGTCAGATGCAGCTCTCAGAACTGAAAAAATCATGTTCCCAGAAATATCAACATCCCCAAATGCTTCATAAAAATAAGTGTTCAGGTTTGAATTATCATAAACAGAAATAAGATTCTCACACAAATGTTTAACCCAATCAAGGACTGCTACTTTAACTGCAAGAGGAGAAGAAAAATAGAGAGCTTTGATAAGGATCTCCCTGTGTTTCCTCGTTTGCTCAACATTCATGGGTAAATGCCCATCTATGAAATTGGTGACACTAAGGACTTCTTTGGAAGCACCAAAAACTGAAGGTTTCTTTCCACTCTGGTTTATTAAGGACATCTTGCTCAAGAATTTAACTGCAGTTAGTCTCTCCAATGTCTTGATAACATTCACTTGCAACTCCACAGAGGCCTGAATGGGTGATTCAAAAGGATTTAGTTCCTCTATAATAAAAGACACCAATTTTTCAGACCTTGTTAGATATAAAGTGGCAACATCTGGTTGAACAATAAAACTGCTACCCTGACCCAAGAATACACAGGTTAACAGAACTTTCAAATCAAATTTAATAAATGCAATCAACTCAAGTTTTGAATATGATTTAAAATCTGTCACACTATCAACCCCATCTCCATGACCCAAAGTTTTTCCAAGAAGACACTTCAACAACCACAGCTCTTCAATCAATGACGTTATTGCCAGTTGAACAACTTCATCATTACCATGTTGAAGCAAGAAAATGTAAGTAGCAGCACAACTCCCTGTGACTAAGTGATTTGGATGCAAACGCAGCTGAGATATCCGTGCATCAAATTGGAGTATTTTCTGCACAGATGATGGAATAAGACCAAGCTTTTGCAAAGATAACAACTGCAGATTAGTTTTCAAAACCCCATGAACCTGAAAGGAGGTAATCTTCCCAGCTCCAAGGGGTTGGATGGTACTGTCCATTTCTAAGCTTTCAAACAAAATATCAACTGCATGTGGATAAAAAGTGGAAAACCTTTCACCTAATATTTCTGCCAAAAGGGTCAAGCATTTCCATGAATCACTAATCCATTTTGACCACCCAAACTTCCGTCCGACCAGTGATAAGCATCCCAACAACCTAGGAAGCATTTTGCTAATTGGCTCACTAATTTGTTCAAGTAGATTCATTTCGAGCAATCCAGAAGCAGTGGACTGCAGAACTGTTGAAAAACATGAAAGAAGAGCAAGCAATCGCCTAAATTGTTGGGGGGTCCCACTACTCCCATCCTGGAGCAACACATCCATGTCATCCAAGAACTTAGACAGAAGTCCAAGAGAAAATTGCAAACTACCGACCCAGTGTTTCTGAAATTGCAAGAAACTATCCATAATAATACGCCTATCTGATTCAGCAAGGTCTGGTACCAATGCCCATCCAAGAAGCAGATCAATAATGTCTAGGAAATGTGGTTGGAAGAATCTAGAGAACTTCAATGAAATCAAAGTTAAAACACCCAGAAGCCGATGTAACAAACTTAAGGAGGTTCTCTCATCCTCAAGAAGTTCCTGACATGCTTTGAGGATTGGTAAAGCATATCTCTCAATGCCAACAACATCCCCAATACTAAGAAACTCACGTAATCCTTCTAATGCCAGTTCTGCAGTCCCATCTCCAGCAGTAACATTGTTAAGCAATGGCAAAGCCCAATTAATGAAGCGATCCACCATACTGCCAAGCACAACATGATTCTGCCGACCATTTGATCCTATAGGAATTGAACACACCACAGCACAGAGTGCCCCATACGCAATTGCTGCAGACTGCCTCACTGCATATGACCTGAGCCACAATTTGCAATTTATCTCAAAAACTGTTTCCTTCAGCACTAATCATCCCTTGTCAATAAACTGGCACTAACTAAGCCACTTGTTGTTTTAAATTCATATGAATAATAAACTTGATTTGCAAACAATCAAAATTTTGGCCTCTAAAATTATAACTGTTATGAAAATGGGGTTCCAATACTGGAATTCCATCTACTGTAAATTAATCTATTCCTATATAAAATCAAATTCTATGTCATTCAAGTTTTTCTAAAATGAGGTAAAAATAAACAGTAAAGATTCAATTGTCTACCAACCATTTCTCAGCAACCAAACAGACCGCCAGGCGCTAGTTTTCACAATCTTTAATATTCAAATTAATAATTAGACAATTAACTACAAAATTTTTGTAATCTTTTTTAAACGAAACTATAGAGAGCATAAGGAGATTACTTGTCGTTCAGAAGCTGAGAGAAGCCTTGGGAGAGAAACGAAGCGGAGTGTGCGATTAGGACGGAGTTAGGAGGATAAAGAATCGCTCGGTGAAGTGAGCTGATGGCGCTAAGCCGAGCCGAGTCATCGTCTTCGGCGTTGGAGCCGGCACCGGAGCTCGAAGTCGTCGCTATTGCTGCTGCCGATGCTGGCGTAGTTGCAGTTGTTGTAGCAGTTGTTGTCGAAGTGGCGTCGTCTTTGGGAAGAGCGACGGAGAGGAGCGCTGCTAGTTGCTGTTGCTGGTGGTGTAGTCCTTGCATCATTGTTTTGGCTTCGCATCTCTTGCTTTAATGCTTCGCTTTGTTGCTGGAGTCTGTATTACTCTACTATCTGTTCCCTCTCTTTCGCATTTCACTGCCTTTGTGCTTGTTTTCACTTCTGTTTTCTTCGCCAACAAATGAAATCGGTTGACGGAACTGAAAGCAAGCAAAGTTTGAGGAAGGAATATTTCCAAAACCTCCCTTTGTTTTTATTTTTTCACAAATACATCCTTCTTCCAGAATTGCCCCCATTTTAATAAACTTCTGACTCTTTTTCTTGTTTTTCTTGAGAGTAAAATGTGAAAGTGTTTTTTTTTTTTAAGTTTTCTATTTAAAATTTGGTAAAGGTGATGTTTGTTATTGTTTTTCAAAGAAACTGAAATTTTTTTAAATTTAAATAATATTTTTTATATTTAAGAGTCATCCAATTATACCTCACATAAAATTATAAATACATATAAAAAAAACTATTGTTATATAATCTTTATTCTTATTCTTGTTTATATTTTATAATGTAAAAAACTTGATGATACTACACAAGTTGAAAAACTTTAGCAAAGGACAATGTTATGTCACCAATGAGTTTTATGCATTAAATTTAATAGAAGGATGTTTACGCGTTAACTTTAAGGTGGCATTGTCTATCAACTAGGAGAGTGATTCTCTTCGAATATAAGAGGATAAAATTATGTTATTGGTTAAATAACATTATTAGGTTAATGACAATTTTTTAATTTGTTAGTATTAAACTAATAGCACTGTATCATCATGTATTATTATATTCGATAATGTTTGGAAGTATTTGCTTTTTTTTCATCACTTTTACTTGTTATGTTAATATGTTCACAAAATTCAATAATCGAAGAATGATGAACCAATTATTCACTTTTGTTATCGTAATTAAATAAGTTTTTTGTGGACATCGATATAAAAAAAATAATTGGAAGTTGATGAAGATTTACAATGTTAAATAGAATCTTGCTAATATTTCTCGACCAATAACACTACTTCTTTTGTAAATATTATTTCAAATAATATCTTAAATTGATGTAATAGACATTAAATAGATAGGAAAATGATTTAGTAAATGATATTATAATTCAATATCATTTGACACATCAATCATATTTACAAAGTTTATATACAAAGTGATATATCGTGTAGCAGATACTGGATGAATATAAAATAGTCAAAGCAACAAATATTAATGAATAATGTGAAATAAAATAAATAATGTTATATCACTTTATGTACAAACTTCGTATGTATAATATTATTTATAACAGAATTATGTCATATCACTTTATATATAAATTTTATATAGGTAATATTGTTCACAGTGGAATCCACTTTCCAAACCATGATCGCGTTGCTCTTAAGTGATCATTTTTATAGTAGCGTTAAACTTATAATTTATATAGAATCCAAAATCTAAAACTTACTTTATAATCTGACGTGACAGTTCACACTACAAAAATTCACTTATTAAAAAAAAACCTAAAAGACTGAAGAAAATTAATCTCTAATAGATTTTACTGTATAAACTCTCATATTAAATTATGAAGTTTGAATTGTATAAAAGTTTTAAGTCTAAAGTTACTATTATTTTTAAAGAATTACCATTTCTAGATTTTTTTTGAATTAGCAAGACAGAAAAGTGGAAGATCTTAGTGGGATAAATGTCAATCCATAGAAGTTAAGAGGCAAAAATGATATTTCTGAAAAAGTTGGGTCCAAGAATAATTTCGAAAGACTATAAAAGCGATAAATAAGTAACAGAACGCAGAAAGTCATCACCGCCTATTCCCACCGTCGTTCTCGATAGCGTTTCTTACTTCCTTCTGACAGCACAAAACCCTAGACAAAGAATCATCTAGCCGAAAACGATGTCGTACGACGACGTGGAGATCGAAGACATGCAGTGGAACGAGGAGCTGCAGGCCTACACCTATCCCTGTCCGTGCGGCGATTTGTTCCAGATCACCAAAGACGAGCTCCGACTCGGCGAGGAAATCGCACGCTGCCCTAGCTGCTCCCTTTACATAACCGTAATCTACAACATGGAAGACTTCCTCGACAAGAAATCCAACGAAAAACTCGAGCCGTCGAAACAACAACCGGTGGCCGTCGCTTGATCGAATCAACTGCTCTCATCACAGGTCCTTATAATTTGTGCTATTTTGTATTGGTAAATAGCTTTCTACTGAACTAAACAATTTGTTGTAGTAAAATGATCTTTATTATATATATGAGAGATAGCTGAATCAGGTTGTTTTGAAATTATTGGTATACATGAAGTCTGTGAGTCATACAAAAGCTAATATCCTGTTGTTTGGCTCTGGAAAGCACTAGGTCATATTAGTTTGCTCTGTGTTGACTTTCTTGAAGCTTTCCAGTAGCTTAATTATTTAGAACTTTTTACTTTTTTGTGATTTATTGAATTGGTTTATGATCTCTATAGATTTGGTAGCCATTTTAGGAATTAGTAAGTTTGATTATTTTTGTGTAAGTTTCAATTGTTGTGGTTTGCAAATTTTATTTCTTTAACGATGCGGAGGGTTGGTTGAGCATATGGGCTTGTGGTTTGCTCCCAAAAGTTTTGGGGCTCAATTTGTAAGGAAAGGAAGCCATGATTTCCCTGCTTAAAATTGTCTTTACTTCATGATTGAATCCAGCTTGCATAATTAATGTACCTTTTGGAAATGATATAACACGGATTCAATCTCACGCATTCAGATGTTTAGATACAGTGGTTGAATAGTTATTTTAAAACTTGAACCTGTATATAAAATAACTGCTAATAGTGTTGTAAGAGGCTTTCGGAGTCAAGGTTTATTCCGTGTTTCATTAGAGTTTTTCATTTAATATTGGCATGGGGTGATCAATCCATGTAATCTTGGTTCCTGTATCCATTTTGCTTCCTTGCTTTGGGATAATTTCTTCAGTTTGCTTGTGTGGTTTTATTTTTATGTGCATGTTATCTATTGACGCAGCGGTAGCCAGAATTTGCAAAATTTGCTACTTGTTGGTTTTATTTCTGTAAGCACTTTATTGATCTGTCTCGCTCATTGCAGATAGCTTGGGTAAAGCATGGATGCTAAATGGCATGGCATCTTTGTAAGGAAGTTTTGTTAGAGATTGCTATTAATTAGTGAGTGATTTTTTTGTATCTGGCGAGAGTGATTGTTACAAGTTTCTTGTGTTGTATTATGAATACACAATGACTTGAGATTTTTCTTAGAAGGCTTTTGTTGGGGATTTTCAGTAATTAGTGAACAAATTTAGGTGGCTGGGAAGGGCGATTGTTTTACGGTTTTATTATGTATTAATTACTCCATTCAACTTCATAATAAGTATACAATTTGATTCAATTTATTTGTCCTTTTAAATTAAATAGTCTTTTATGTGTTGGAGGTGCGCTGGCATAGGAGATATAAGAATTATACCAATTGAATGTCTAAGTGACCAACTCAAATGGATGAACCTAATTTCATGGTTCGGTCAATAATTAATTCAAGACAATATTTCAAGTGTTATTGGAGGAAAAACAGGTGAAATCATTTGTTGAGCATTTTTTTTTATACGAAGCTTGTTTCTTTATTGAGTAGTCATTGGCAGCACAAGGGGATTTCAGAGTTCCTTTGTACGTTTAATGTGTGTCCCTTTATTCAAGGATATTTTCCCTCACCATGTGAGCGCTATGCCTGCTTATAAAAAGGGAAGAATGTGAAATGAATTGAAATTCTAGATGTCAGCTCGTATAAGTACCAAAAATATTAAATATCCTGATTTAACCGTGTCCAGCTTGTGGATTGTTATGCGTAGTGGAAACATGAGTCTTTTAAGTACAAAAAAAAAAAAAAAGAATTGGATTCAATTATCAGTGGAGTTGTGCAGTGAGTTGAATCATAAATTTCTGGGCTTGAGGAACTGAGCACCCTTTCAAAGCAACAAATATGTTTGTACGGGTGCATTTTACCACATTTTACCGAAAAAATTTCACAAGTGTATATGTGGGGGAAATTATTCAGCGGACTGCAACTTTTTATGAGGACTTTTTGAGGAGGTGTATGTTTCTTCAAACTTGCGAGTTTCGGCCAAGCCCCAGGCATTGTCGAGAGTCTGATTTCAGTACAGCAGCTCTAAGCAAAATTTTTATATAAAAATCGTAAACTCACGAATAAAAATTGTAAATAACTATATAAAAGTTGTAAATTATAATTATATAAAAGTCGTAAATAAGTAAATATAAAAATTGTACTATAATTTTTATATTACTTATTTACAATTTTTATATATTTGTTTATAATTTTTATATAAAATGATGTATGGTACATCAGATGTATCACAGTCATTACCCATTATTAACGATCCACTTTACTTTGTGGTATTAATTAGTACCTGACGTATTAACGAGTTGAAAGAGAAAAAGCCAATGCTGCAACTATTAGTCATTTTGTCAATTTATTATTATTATTATTTTAACTAAGAAGTTATAAAATATAATTAGGAAGATGATCATTATTCACCAAACTCCTAATTTATTTTTACCACTAAACCAAATTCTAATTTCTTTAATTACTTTTCCAGGTTCAATATCGAAATTACATTTAGTTTCCCAAATATTGAGGTGTTGAATGACATATTCACACGTTGCTTAGGAGAGTATAAAATGGCTTGATATTCCATAGAGCTCTCATTGTTTGTCTAGATTCCCAGGACACTCAATAAGTGTTCAGTATGATATCAAACTATTGAGTTGATTTATTCAATAATTTTAACAATTTGCTCAACGACTGGACACTTGATTAGGTAATAAAAATATTAACCGATAATATTACATATATAACTAATTTATATAATTAATTTTATAGAACTTCAATAACGAATTATGTAATTGTTTAATAAGAAAAAATCGATTGTATAAATTAGCGCATGTGTGATACTGTTGTTTATTAAAGCTCAAAATTGCTCCCAAATTTTCGGGTTTTTTTTTTTTTTTTTTCCTCCAATTAATAACTCGTTAACTGCACGTCTGAGTCTGGCCCTTCGCCTTGGTCTTCTCTTTCTTTTATGCAAAACCCCCTAAGCTTCTAATATCACTCTCTGGTGTCTGCTACACACGACATACACTCTTCTCAAGTCTCTCTCTGTTAAAAAACACAAAAAAACATTCATTCTTCTTAACATGAAACTCCACAAAGTCTCCCAATTACTCAAACGCCAAAAAATAAAAACTATAATCCCCATAAACCAATCACACTCCTACTCGTTTTTCTCTTCAACTCCACAATCGAATACCACCCAACAAACCCAAACTCTCTCCCCGAACGCTTCCTTAGAAAACCCGCCAGAAATCACCCATGAAAGTTTACTAAGCTACATCCACTCTTCTCAGTGGCATTTCATCAAACACCTTGCGCCTAAACTGACTCCCTTACTTATCTCAACAACTCTTTTAAATCTTCACAAAACACCTGAATTGGCACTCCAGTTCACAACCCACATCGATTTTAGTCACGTGCTTGATGTCAGAACCCATTGTCTTGCTATAGCGATAGTCTCTCGGTTGCCATCGCCAAAGCCGAGCTTGGAACTGTTAAAACAGACCTTGAGTAGTGGCATTGCTGCAATTAAAGTGGTTTTTGATGAGCTGGCACTTGCCCGTGATGAGTTCGGTACTAAAAGCAGTATTATTTTTGATTTGCTGATAAGGGCTTGTTGTGAAATGAAGAGAGGTGAGGATGCGTTTAAGTGTTTTTATGCTATGAAAGAGAAAGGTTTTGTTCCAAAGATTGAGACTTGTAACGGGATGTTAAATTTGTGCCTGAAGTTGAATAGAGGAGAGCAGGCGTGGGTTCTGTATGCCGAAATGTTTAGGATGAGGATTAAGTCTAGTGTGTACACATTTAATATAATGATCAACCTCTTGTGCAAGGAAGGGAAATTAAAGAAGGCGAAGGAATTTATAGGGTTTATGGAGAGTTTAGGAGTTAAGCCTAATGTTATTACGTATAATACAATAATTCATGGGTACTGCTTGCAAAGGAGAATTGAAGGGGCTCAAATGATTTTGAATGCAATGAAGAGTAGAGGTGTTCAACCGGATTCTTATACGTATGGTTCATTTATTAGTGGTATGTGTAAGGAGGGAAGACTTGAGGATGCATCTAACATGTTAGTAAAGATGAAAGAATGTGGGTTAGTTCCAACAGCTGTGACATATAACATGTTGATTGATGGGCATTGCAATAAAGGGGATCTGCAGATGGCGTTTGGTTATAGGGATGAGATGGTGAAGCAGGGTATAATGCCAACTGCTTCCACTTATAATTTGTTGATTCATGCATTGTTTATGGAAACTAAGATGGGTGAAGCTGAAAAGATGATAGAAGAAATGGGAGAAAAGGGGATCGTTCCTGATTCCATAACTTATAATATCTTGATAAATGGTTATTGCAGATGTGGGAATGCTAAAAAAGCCTTCAGCCTTCATGATGAAATGGTGAGTAGAGGCATTCAGCCAACAACTATAACTTATACATCACTTATTCATGTTTTAAGTAAGCGAAATAGAATGAAAGAAGCAGATCAGTTGTTTGAAAAGATAGTTGCTAAAGGGCTGTCCCCAGATGTTGTTATGTTCAATGCCTTGATTGATGGGCATTGTGCTAATGGTAGCATTGAGCGTGCATTTGCAATATTGAAGAAGATGGATGAGATGAAAATTCTTCCTGATGAGGTGACTTACAATACCCTAATGCAAGGGCATTGTAGAGAGGGGAAAGTTGAAGAAGCTCGTGAGCTTCTTAATCAGATGAAAAGAAGAGGGATTAAACCTGATCATGTTAGTTATAACACCCTTATTAGTGGGTATAGTAGGAGAGGTGACATGAAGGATGCCCTTAGAGTTCGGGATGAGATGGTGAGTATTGGTTTCAATCCCACACTTCTCACTTACAATGCCCTAATACAAGGTTTATGCAAAAATCAGGAAGGAGATCTTGCTGAAGAGCTCCTCAGAGAAATGGTTAGTAAAGGAATCACTCCTGATGACAGCACATACTACTCTTTAATTGAGGGAATGGGGAAGGTTGATGACGCTGCAGAGACCAGTAACTTCTAACAATTTGTTAGCCTGCAATATTTTAACTACTAACAAGAAATGGAGTGCTTCAGGAGGAGCATTCTTGTTTGTTCACCATAAAAGGTTCTTTTTGGGGGACTGTAATTACTTTGGTAAACTTGTTTATTTTAGCTCAGAAGCCTAAATACAGTTGGCCAGTTTCTGATAGTCGATTGAAAAATTTTGAATGTGTTAAATAAGAAATTATTAGTAACAGTTGTGGGAGTTGGCGCATTTTGCTGTAACTTGTAAGATTATATGAAATTTCTTAATCTCTTGTTTTCTTCTTTCTTAAGTGGAACTCATTCCTGAGCTATTCAGCTGTATTCATCTTGTATCTTAAAGTTTCTGAATATTTAATTGATGTATTAAGCATACACTCAACAGAGAATACTCTGTTATGCAGCAGAGATATTACCCATTTTACTAATTATGCTTCACAGAGCGTTTGTTAACAATAGTTGGTATAATGAAGAGATTTTGGCAGTCATCAAGATGGATACCCATCAAAGTTAAAGTTTTTACCGAACTGTAAGCTCAATCAAATGCCATATAGTTATATGCTACCTGATTTTCAACGTGTCTTATTTCAGGTTCTATAATATGTGATTTAATTCTGTAACTTTGAGATTTTCAGATACCATTAGAAAAGAAATTATATAACAATTTGCTCGAGAGTTCAGAGCTTAAGTCATAGGCCTGAGCGCATTAGATTTGGCATTTGTTATCCTCAATAAAACCTCAAAAGGAACCCTTTAAATCTCTTCCGTGACTTCTTTGATTTTCTTTAGCTTTATGACCTTTTTTTTAAACAGTTGCTATAAACTCCAACTTTTTGTAGTGCAGTTGGCCTCAAATGCAAACAAACATTTTTCAGAAACCACTGTAATACCCAGGGATATACTCAGAATCTTGGCAACTTTATTACCATTATATTTCTAATTAAATGAGGTCCCATTTAGAATTAACCCTCCTCATGAATAAAAGTGGAAACATCTTATTTGCCACAAATTATATTGGAGACATATCATTCTCCACTACATGCAGATAGGGGGTGATCATGCGCCCCTTTCAATCTTGAAGGGATAAGTCTTTTTTATCTTGCACAAGACAATAATTGGCTTGTTTTTTAATTGAATTGATAAAAATCCAACCAGAAAAAGGAAGTATAAAGAAAAAAAGTTGGTTTTCTTGGTCCTGTAAGTGATAATTATCATAAACTTTTTTAACACTCAGTCTTTTAACACTAAGTTTTGTAACTTTTGTTTCTGATATCCTTCATCTTTTAATTATTGTAACGTGCACGACATGGGGATCTTTTTTCATCTTTCTTTGTGGAAACACATGCACCATGCACCAAATGCTTGTACAGATCACCACCACCTACATTTATTGCTTTTGTTGTTTTCTTCCACGACGTATCTGCAGTTACTCAGGTATATTTAAGTTGAGTGGAATTCACAACAAAGGCCAAACCTTGTTTTCTGAAAGCTTCCATGGGAACGTTTGTAGGACACATAATCCCTGGTTTGGCCCTCACGATTCTTGGCCTATGGCACACCATCAACACAATCGGAGCCTACTGCCTTAAAGGCTCAACCAAATTTACAGTAAGGTTTTGGTTTCCATTCAATAGCCCTCTTTTGAAATTCAAGCACTTGGAACTAATTTTCATCTTATTATTCTCTCTTCTTGCTATCATCATGCAAGTTCTAGACTTCCCTTTGCTTCACTTGGCTTTCAAGCTTGACAACTTTGAGCACGCAACCATGTTTCTCCACCTTGCCATATTTGCAGGCTTCACTCTTTGCGCTGATGTAACTCATTCATCCGATTTCTTGTCTGAAGTACCTGGATTCCTTGTAGCTTCTGTTTTTGGTCAAGAGCTTTTCCTAATCCATTTCCACTCAGCTGATCATGTTGGGCTTGAAGGTCACTACCATTGGCTTCTGCAGCTCATAGTGTGTGTCTCTCTTGTAGCAGCCTTAGCAGCCACAAGTTTCCCGAACAATTTTCTTGCAGCTCTTGTGCTTTCAATCTCAGTTGTTTTCCAGGGATGTTGGTTTGTCAACATGGGATTCAATCTCTGGGCTCCAGAGTTTGTTCCACAAGGATGCACTATGCAGCCTGCAGAGGATGTCAGCAGCAGCATGCACGGAGCAGTCATTTGCGCGACTCATGAGGCAGATTCGAGAGCAAGGGCACTAGCTAACTTGCAATTTAGTTGGATTCTTTCTGGCATACTGATATTCACAGGATCCGTTTGCCTAAAATTAGCTAGGAAACATGCTCCAAGGCGCCAGTCAACAGAATACGAGCAACTTCACAGTAGAGTCTCAGATGTCTCTATAGCCATTGGTGGCTTCAAGCAATTGAATTCTTAAGACGATCATGTACCATGTCAAACAGGACACTTTCGCGTCCACTTAAGGCCGTTCGGGCACTTGGAAGCTGCTATCAACAATAAAATATATTGTAAATGTATTATTGAAATAGCCACAGCGGCAGCACTTCCTGATTACTTTTTGTTGATTAGATTATCTTATAATTTTAGTTCAAGGTGATATAACAGGTGGCTCAACTCGAACTACCAAGTTAATGCCATCAAGGTTCCTCAACTTAACATCAAAATAAAAAGATTAATTACCAAAAGTTTCTAATGATAGATCTAAGAAAATAGAGCTTTTCTATTGTCACATAACGAGATAGAAATGATGTTTTGCTTATTTTTACAGTTTAAACCAGAATATACCTCCAATAATAGCTTTACATGTTTGATATATCAAATGAGAAGACCATTCCAAATTGATCACTTTAGTGATTACCAAGGAGTCCATATACCATATAGCAGAATAGGTTGGCGGACCCAGAAAATTTATTTAGAGGGGGCACCATGTTGTCTAAAATTAAGATAAATATGAGTAACTAAATATAATATTTAAGATATAATTATATTTAAAATAATTTTTAGATAAATTAAATATATATAAGTTTCAAGAAAAAATTTTCTAACATATGTAAAAGTTTTAAAGCTTTTTGATTATAATTAAATTAATATATTTTAAATAATATTGTTTTAACACTTTATATAAAAGCTAAATGTATTTAATATTTAGATTTTGATATTCTATAACTAGAGAAAATTTTTTTGTACAATTTTATTATCTAAATTTAAGATTCTATGTAAATTAATATATTAATGATAAACTAAGTTCAAAGAGGATATATAAAAATTTAGATTGATATAGTATATTATAAATAATTTTTTAAATCCATTATGATTATATATATTCTAAATACCTTCCAAATAAATTGGGGTTATATCTATTATCACATTTTAATCATATAATAACATAAAATAAAGGTATATGAATGACCTACTTAACAATGTAACCAATAGCATTTAACAAAACAATACCTAAAGTTAGAGATGAATCCAATGGTAGGAGGCTATGTTTATTAAAATTATGTATTTTTTAATAAGGGTATATTTATGACTATTGAAACCTAAGGGGCATAACAGAATTTTAACTTTCCAGTGGGGGCCTAGGCCCCCCCTAGCTTGTATGTAGGTCCGCCTATGGGTTGTTGCTCTTCTGGCCTTTCGTTACTCAAATAGCTTGGAGTCTAGCCTTGGGGTAAGGGTAACCTCCAATGGTGCGGCTTTAGGGATAGTCATTCCAGGACCTTCACTCATATCCACCGATGTATCTGAGACTGTCCCCAATTCAAATGAATGAAGCAGCCTTGCCAGGGTCAGGTGCAGGACTTGGAGCCCAAATGAGATTCCTGGACACTTCCTTCTCCCAGAACCAAATGGTATATACTCAAAATCCTGACCCCTAACATCCAAATTGGCATGTTCATTGAGGAACCTCTCAGGTATGAATTCTGAAGGGTTTGACCAGATCCTGGGATCACGGTGCAACTTCCACAGATTGACAAGAAGGTGTGTGCCCGCTGGGATGTGGAATCCAGCTACGGTGCAGTCCTCCATGGCCTGGCGAGGCGCTGAAAGAGGTAGTGCAGGGTACAATCTGAATGCTTCCTTGACAATGGCTTGTAAGTATGTCAGGTTCTTTATATCTGACTCCTCCACCTGCCTATGCTTTCCAACATGGATGTCGAGCTCACTTTGCACTTTCCTTAGCGCATGGCGATGGTTCAGTAGCAGAGATAGTGCCCATGTAAGTGTCACCACCGTAGTGTCATTGCCTCCTAAAATAAGGCTCTGCAGTGCAATAACCACAAGTATCAAGTTTGATGATCAATTAAATCGAAGTTTGTCAAAATATGAAAACAGAATTGTAGAGCCACATATGCGGGACATTTACTTCTTACTGTCTTTCAACTAACAAGTATGAGGATATCTCCTAGAAGCACATAATGCATCGAGACAAACAATACATGAATAAATCACATATCGCACAAAGAAACACAATAATTTAATGTAGTTTGACATCACTTTACTGCATCTACAGATAAGAGAAAAAACTTTTTTAGTTCAAATAATACAAGAGAATAAACACCAAACGCGGTAACCTGATTCTAACAAAGTCTTAAAACTAACTACCACTAACGAGCACCAAGAAAACCTTACATGTCCATTAGGAAAAGGTGATGACGACAATGAAACAGATAAGTTGACTGGTGATATGTTATTAATAATAAGTCACGGAGTTGCTGGGTTCTTACAAAGCAAGTGGCCTTAATGACAGTATCAGCATCAGCTGGAGCAGAAATCCTGCCTTCATCCAAGCTAGACATCATCACATCTATGAAGTCTTTATCCTGCTCATCAATGCTTCCATTGAGCCTTTTTCTCCGATGCTCCTCCACCCAACTACCAAACACAGAATCCAGCTCCTCTGCTGTCCTCTTCATTTCACCAACATACCCTCTCATGACATCAAGCCAACCAAGAAATGGAATAGCATCTGAGGCCACAATCAGCCCCGCCAAGTAAAAGAAATCAGCTAAGGCCTTTTGGCACCGCCTGGATTCCTGATCATCAGCCCCTGCATCAGCACCAAAATATCTTTTACCAGCCATAATTCTCACAATAATATTCATTGCCAAGTCTCCAAATCTCTCCTTCATCTCCACAGTTGCAAGCCCTCCACCTTTTGCACATTTTTCCTGCAACTGTTTTACAAAAAACTTGACTTCTGTGTCACGTACATGCTTAAGCAACTCAAGGCGGTGACTGGAGAGAAGCTCAACAGCAGCAAACTTCCTGAGGTCGCGCCAATACGGTCCATAAGGAGCAAACCCCAGCATGGCATGGTTATAGCCCATGATTTTTGCGGCCAAGTTTCTTGGACGTGTAGAAAAGACCTTGTCATTGATTGTGAAACATTCTTTTGCCAGTTCCCAGCTACTGATAACAAGAACTTCATGAGATCCAAGGCGGATTATGAAGGCCGGTCCATGTTCATCAGCGATGGCTGCAAGTGTTTGATGCAGCAAATGGCTTGAATTTGATCCAAGAAGATGAAGGTGACCAATAAGAGGCCATGCGCCTGATGGCTCTGGTGGTCTCCTGCCTTTTCTCTTGCTTTCTTTGACACCGTTTACAGCCATGTATACGAAGATGAGAGCAAAAAGAAGCACCAAGAAGGCTATGTCCATGCCTTGTAGTTGAAGGTAGAATCCCATATTAATTTGCTTTTCGCAGTTACAGAGAATTAGCCAAATATTGAAGATTCATTCATCTATGTTTATCATAACCTTCCTTTTTTTGGTAATAGATCGTACACGTATTGATATATATATACATTATATCAATACGTATTGATAAGAAGTATTGATAAGAAGTGACAATTTTAATTTGGCTTATAGTGAGATGTACAGATTATTCAACCCCCCAGATTACAATGCATTTGAGCAAAAAGTCATAACAATAAATCTGCACGGAACTCCAAGTGATCTGCAAGGCTAAGAAAAAGGCAACAAACGGGTCAGTCTACAGTATATTCAGGGTACTGATACACCTAAATTTTTCAGTAAAGAAATTGTAAACAGGATTATACAGTATCAAAAATAGTTATTACTGTAATACTACAGTAGCCCTACAGTAACATTTGTATCCATCCTTCAACTATATTGTAGCTATTCCCGCAACAATATCCAATTTCTTATCACATAAGGTTAAATAAACACTATACAGAAAACAACACTTGACATATACTTTTACTGTTGCTTGAATGGTTGCATTTGCACATTGCGTGAGACAGAGTAAGTCTGAGCTCTTATATTTTAAAGAACTTTTTAATTTTTTAAATCCTCCAACAAAACATAGGGTTATTTATAAATAGAGGACTAGCTTGAAACGGGGAAGGGTTCATATGTCCAAAAACAAAGGGCAGAATCCCTTACCAATATAGAAGAAAATTGAAATAGATTGGCCAAATTTACTTTATGATGTAACAATTTTTGTAAACGGATTTCATCATCGGCATCAGTACTATAACTTCTTTGATCATGAGTTCATTTATTCGTAGCAGGAGGCTCTGACCATCATTATCTTTATTGCAAGAGAGAGGAAAGTGGATTATACTTTTGTTACTTGCAACTCACAAAATAAAAGTAGTTTCTATGCGTTAAGTTAAGGCTTGATAATTAAGCAGATAGGTGTTTTCCAATTTATTTAGTATCCTTCCATAAAAAGCTAATTTATCAGGCAAGTTCCTCCTAATAAATACACCAAGTTAAGCAATTGGGCCTACAAATTATAAGGATTTGGACAGCGGGGGCAGCAGCTCATAGGAACTTGGGCACCCTCCCTTATTTTTACAGCCAACATTTAAAAACTCATTTAATCCATTAACAATTATGGCCCACATTCAGAGAAACAATCAGAACTCATTTTATCCACTAACCATTCGGACCCACATTCAGAAAAAATAAGGAAAAAATATATATATATATATATATTATCAAAAGCTTCCAGTGTTAGATAAAAGAAAATAGAGATTTTTTTTATTATAACATAACGAGAATCACAGTAGTGATTACCAACGAGTCCGTATAGTGTACAGCAGAAGAGGCTGTTACTCCTCCAGCTTTCATTTTTTTTCCTTCCCTCACTCAAATAGCCTGAAATCCAGTCTTGAGGAAAGGGTAACCTTCCATGGTCTTGCTCTAGGGACAGTCATTCCACGACCTTCCCTGACGCCAACTAGTGCAACCGATACTGTCCCCAATTCAAATGCACGAAGCAGCCGTGCCAGGGTCAGCTGCAGGACTTGGAGCCCAAATAAGATCCCTGGACACTTCCTTCTCCCAGAGCCAAATGGTAAATAATAAAAAATCCTGACCCTTAACATCCAAATTGGCTTGTACATTGAGGAACCTCTCAGGTATGAATTCCGACGGGTTTGAAATGTTTCTGGCATCACGGTGCAGCTTCCACAGGTTAACAATAAGGCGTGTGCCTTCTGGGACAGTGAAGCCAGCTATGGTGGACTTCTCCATCGCCTGGCGTGGCCCTGAAATTGGTAGTGCAGGGCATAATCTGAATGTTTCCTTGACATTGGCATTTAAGCATGTCAGGTTCTTTATATCCGACTTCCAACTGCCTATGCTTTCCAACATGGATGTGAAGCTCATCTTTCACTTTCTTCAGCACATGGCGATTGTCCAGTAGCGGAGATATTGCCCCTGTAAGTGTCACCACTGTAGTGTCATTGCCGCCTAATATAAGGCTGTGCAATATAACCAGAACTATCAAGTTTGATGATCAATTAAAGAGATGTTTGTGAGGATGTGAAAACAGAATTATAGTTTAAGCAAAGTATCTATGATATTCACTCCTTACCCTCTTGCATATGATATAATGCATTGAAATTAACAATATATGAATAGATCACATATAAGACAAAAAAAATTTAACATGGTTTCAGATCACTTTTTTACCTCCATAAATGAGAGAAAAAACACAAAATCTAATAAATGACCAATAAGCCAATTTCATTCGGATTATACCCTGCAATACCAATTTGAGCAGCCAATGCAATTGATGCTGTGCAGTTGTCAACCCTCTAATTTGGTCCTGCAGACATCTTTCAGGTGTGTGTTTGTTTTATAAGAGCAATCACGTACTACTACTAGTGACATCCTTTTTGAGTTTGATTACTTGGCAATGTTGAGTCTTCATCATTTACCTGAGTCCACAGATATGTAAAAATAAGAAAACAATTTGCGATGAACGTGGATCGAACACGTGACCTTCAAATCTTCAGTCTGACGCTCTCCCAACTGAGCTATCCTCGCATGATTGGAAGTGTGATATTAGAGTTTCTGTTGATCGGTCCAAAACCTAATTTTGTTTAATCTATAACATAGATCTGTTGCATCATTTTACCATTTTAGCTGCTTTGATATTTGCTCCCCATTCACTTTCACTTTCAATAAGAAATAGATTGCTTTCTTGTAATCTAAATTCTAGAGTACAAGAGAACGAACACAAAATCTAATTAATAACAAAACTCCTGAAACTTACCACCACTAATTTCGTATCTTTGCAAGTGCGCCTTTGGTATGAAAGAGAGGTCTCCAGTAAGCACAAACAAAACCATATATGTCAGTCAAAAAGGTGATGTTTATGACAATGAAAGAGATGACCTGAATGGCGATATATTGTATGAATTTACGTTACTCAGTTGCTAGGGCCTAGTTACCAAGCAAGTGGCCTTAATGACAGTATTGGCATCAGCTGGAGCCGAAATCCTGCCTCCATCCAAGCTGGACATCATCACATCTATATATGAAGTAAAACAAATCAGCCAAGCCCTTTTGTCACAGCCTTGATTCCTGATCCTCATCAGCAATTGCATCACCACCAAAATGTCTTTTACCAGCAATAACTCTCACAATAATATTCATTGCCAAGTCCCCAAACCTTTACTTCATCTCCACAATTGCAAGCCCTCTACTTTTTGCCAATTTTTCATGCAACTCTTTCATGAAAAACTTGACTTCCGAGTCACGGACATGTTTGAGCAACTCAAGCCGATGATTTGAGAGAAGCTCAACAGTAACTATCTTCCTGAGGTCGGGCCAGTATGGTCCATAAGGAGGAAAACCTGCGGATGATCCTGAAATGGTCATAGCCCATGATTATTGCGGCCAATGTTCTTGGACAGGTAGAGAAGGCCTTGTCATTGGTTAAAATGACAAGGTCAACATTTGTCGTTTGAGGTGTAGGCATGCACAGAAGTCGAAATATTTATGTTAGCTCCAGTAAGTGACAAATTGAACCCAAGATTAAGATGGGTTATGAAAGCAAGAAGCTGTAGCTAAACGTTTATTAGGTGTGTTCGGTGATTGTTGGGTGTGCAGTTTTGGGAGGACCACTGTCCCAGCAAGGTGGACTGGTGAAGAGGTATAAATATATGGCTAAGAGAGAGGCAATGATATCTCAACAAATTGAGCAGGATCATTAAAGAATTAACATTTGAGTTAATGCTGGGAACAGAAGTAGGAGTATTGTTGGAATCCCATATGGTTTCTTCAAATTTGGAAATTTCATTATATATAATTCAAGTTTTGTATTCACATCATGCAAGTTTCTTCATCGGGTGTATTCGGTTACATTAATCCAAACAGGAAAGGACCTAAGTTTGTTGTTTGACAGAACATTTTGGCTAAGAAAAAAAGCTTTCTTAGGAATTAATATTATATAAGTTTCAATAATCAATTTTTTACTCCCCTACTTTAGGAAACCTCGGATTTTTTAGAAATATTATATTAAATTACTAAACTAATATTGTATTTTCTTTATGTGTCTAAAACTAACCTTATTTAAATAATTGATTAATTTATTTTATAAATAATTAACAAAATAATTATAAATATAAATCATTAATTTATTTTTAAAAAATAAAATAAAATTTGCAAAATTTCTAGGTGATTCAAAATGCCAAAATTGTCCCCCTAAATAATTTAAAATCTAAAAAATACCCTTGAATAATAAAATTTTATATTTATTTAAATAATATACAATAAAATATAAATTTATTGCAATTTATTTTTTAAAATTTATTTTCTGAAAAATGAAAAAGGGGTCCCTAAAGGATAGTTGTCACCGGCCACCGCTGTGATGGCATCTCCGACAACAACGCCGAAACTTTGATCGTTCGATCCTGTATATCGATGATGTAAACAACGAAACCATCAATAAGATATGACTAAGCGATCAACGGCGATCATGGTGGATGTTGCGATGTCGCTAGACGAGCCATCACACCAACGGCTGTCGACAGATGCCCTCTGACTGCCTCTTTTTCATTTCTCAAAAATTCTATTTCTAAATAATTAAATTAATAAGTATATTCAATTATTTGTTTAGAATTAATTTAAATAATATAATATATGATCTTTAATTTTTTTTTCAATTTTTTCTTAATTTTTAATATACAATTTAAATATTAAATTATCTATTTATTTTTAAAAATCTATATTATTTTAATAATATTTTAAAATAATCTGGTAATTTTTTTGCAAATTTGTTTAATCTTTAATAAATGATTATATATTTAATTATTTAATAACTCTCCATAAGTTTATGATATTTTTTATAATTTAAAATATATTATTTATTTTTAAGGAAAAATGGAAATTAACTATTAATAATAAAAAATAAATTGTTTTACAATTAATTTAATAATTATTATTTATTTTTATTTATATATTTTAAAGTTAATATGTGAGTTTAATAATATATATATTATATATTTCAATATTGAGGGTATTTATGTCTAATTAGTTTATAAACTTTTTATTTTCATTTATTATTCTACGAACAACCAAATATAAGAAAATATTTTATAAACTTATTCCTTTCTCTCAATTTTTCCTTTCCATCCACTTTTTATTTCCTGCAACAAAACATACCCTTTTGTGTATGAATAAGGCTCAAATGTTTTCGTTTCGAGAAGTATGTACACATGCTACATTCTCTCTAACGAAGAATGGCGTCTACGAATAATAAAAATGAGGAGGTATTTTGATAAAAATGAAAGGTACACTACGGCTGATTGAGTCCCACATTGCTAAGTTAAAACTTGATAGTTAGATTATTTTTATTTTTTAATGTATTCATAGCAAACAAGAATCAAATTAAAATTTAAAGATTAAAGAGTCTCGACTCTTTTTTTTTTTTAACTTTTTAATATGTTCGTAACAAACAATAATCAAATTAAATAATTAGACTTTTTATTTTTTTTTAATGTGTCCGTAACAGGAATCAAATTAATTTATTTTTAAATAGGGACATTAACAATTTAACCCCCAAGGTTAATCAACAATACAAAGTATCCCTGTAATATTTGAAATTACAAATTGCCCCCTGATTTTTGAATTCTGACGTTAAATTAAACGAAAAAGGAGGAGAGAGAAAAAACACTTTACAATTTTATCAAAATAACCTCATGTTTGGTCATTTGATATTAACAGTTTACCTCATGAAATTAAGCAAAAAGACAAATTCCCCCTGCATATTTTGAAATTGAAAATTGTTCCCTTATTTTTGAATTTCGACATTAAATTAAGTGAAAAAAGATGATAGAGAGGATAACATATGCTATTCGACTAAAATGCTGTTACATAAATACAAATATCTTCACTCACTTTTCTAAAATAACCTAAACACCCTTACCTTTCTTTCTTTCTTTCTCGGTCTCCTTCTCTGTCTCCCCTTTACCAGCAATCTCCACCACCTCTCCCTAGTGCTTCACCAGATCTTCCCCCCACACCGCCATCATCTAAGGGTGGCAATTTGAATCATGACACCCGAACATGACACGAATACGACACGAACACGACACACGATTAATAAATGGGTCGAATTTATGTTGAGAATGTTCAACATGCCAACCAGTTTAATAAAACGAATGGTTAAATATATCTTGTCAATCATTAACATGCAAGCTCATTTAATTATATAATTTTTACCTTCTTACAACATATATATTATAAAACTAAAAATTTTATATTATAAACTAAATTAATTTGCAAATAGTAAATTGTAATGATTTTAATAATTTTTTTATACTAACAATTATTTATATTCTAAAAATAATTTTAATTGATATAAATGTATAAAATATGATATACTATGCATAATTATATTAAATAATTAAGTAAATTATGTTAATTAAATATGACACGATTACAACACGTGGGTGACGTATTTAATAACTATATCGAATCCGCTTTTTATATCTTGTCACGAACAATTAAATGGGTCGACACATATGACACGAATTGCCACCTCCACGATCGTCGCCTCCTTCTCTTCATTGATGAAATTGCTTACGTCACCAATTCCTCCTCTCTCTCCTCTACTAGAACTCGCCGCCGCCCAATTTGGGTTTGTTAATTAAAGCTCGGATTAGATGGTGGGTTCAATTTGGTTCAAATTTACTTTTTATTATTTATTCAATAAAGTTTTCAATATTTTTAATTATTCTTATTGTTTTCATCATAATTTTTTAATTATTTTTATCCTCGGGAGGGGAAAATTTGTATTTTTGTTTAACCTCAAGGGGTAAATTGTTAAATATCCCTTAATTTTATCGCACGAGTTTTATTTCAATAATACCCCTACTCTGTTTAGTTTAATTTAACGTTAGAATTCAAAAATCGGAGGGTAATTTATATTTTCGATTAACCTTGGGGGATAAATTGTTAATATCCCTTTTAAATATGTTCATAACAAACAACAATCAAATTCGCAATAAGAAATAAATTAAAGTTAATTTAGATTTACCATAGGTTTGTTTATATTACACGATCACATCAAATTAACCGGTAAATTTTCCAATGAAGTATGAGAATGGACTCCTATCATAGCCTATATCTCAACAATCTATCCATTACAGTTGGAGCCAACATTCAGAAATCAAACATTCTTGAACTCAAAGGCCACTTTAGCTGGTTTGGGCTTCGGTTAAGATATAAAAAATAATCAAGTTCCCCATCAAACAGTCAAACTTTGATATTTAAAAAAAATAACGCATCAACCAACTAAAGTTTCTGCAATTCTCACTCAGCTTCCTCCACAGATGCTTCAATTCGGAGCAGAACAAAACCCACAGCCACTCAAAAAAGAAGAAGGGTCATTCGTGATAGCTGCAATAATCCTGAAAATCTCAGTGGATGCATTAAAATCAACTTAACATTAAAATAAAGAAAAAAAAAGCCATCAAAAATTCCCAATGTTAGATCAAAGAAAATAGAGCTTGATTTCCATTGTCACATGTCAAGACAGCTCACATTCTATCCCTGCAGGACAAATAATTCCAGCTGTCATTGGTGTGCTGTATGTTCTGTTTTGTTTGTTATTAGAGGTGTGATTATGCTGTAATTTAGTTAGTTAAGTTAGTTACAAATTAAGCCTAGATTAAGCCTACAACATTCTGGAATGTGACATGTGAAATCATCTCATTGGCTGTCACATGTGCTGCCATCAGATTGTTACACCTGGCTGTAAAATTCTTTTCTGAATTCTGTAAGGTACACATATAAATGAAACAGTACACCCAGCTGGTTGGTGAGCTGAGGTTTTCTGCATTCCTGAAATTCCAACTTGGTATCAGAGCCGCCCCATTACAAACACCATGACCTCAAGGTTCTCTCATGGAAGTCCCAACAGTGGTGACTCAGGATTGTCATCTCGGTCAAGCTCCTCAAATGGAAGCTCACCCTTTGGAAACACTCTCAATCAGTCCTTTCCCATCAAGCTGGATGAAGATAACTTCACCCTCTGGAAAGCAATGGTGTTGCCTACACTGAGAGGACACAAGCTTGAAGGCCATGTCCTTGGAACCAAGAAGTGCCCACCTGAATTCATCCCAGCAGCCACTGATGAAGATGGAAGCAGCTCCCAACTCCAACCAAACCCAGAATTTGACAACTGGGTTACAACAGACAGCTTGTTAATCGGATGGCTCCTTGGATCCATCTCAAGTGAGGTTGCAGCACAAATAATCGGAGAACCCACCTCACATGACCTGTGGAAAGCACTTGAAGAATACTGCGGGATCAAAAACAGATCAAAAATCTCGAACCTGAGATTTGATCTTCAAACAACCAGAAAAAGGACAATGAAGAAGAGTGAATACCTGTCAACAATGAAGAAAATTGCAGACAAACTTGCTGTAGCTGGAAGCCCAGTTGAGATGAATGATTTAATTTCCTTTGTCACCTTAGGATTGGATGCTGACTACACACCCATTGTAGTTCAGATTCAATCCAAGGATGGAATGTCCTGGCAGGAATTACAGGCCACTCTGCTGAATTTTGAAAATAGACTAGAGAGGCTCAATAGCTTCTCTAATCTCAGCCTCAATCAGATCTTTGCTAATGTGGTTTTAGAAAAACAAAATTACCACAACCGAAATCAGTTCAAGCAAAGCAACAATAGCAGCAGAAACTTCAATCAAGGCTATGAGAGAGGGTCCAGCAACAATCCAATTAGAGGGAGAAGTGGTGGCAGATTCGGAAACTCAAGACCAATTTGTCAGATATGTGGGAAGGTTGGTCATCCAGCCTCCATCTGCTTCTACAGAACAGATATGAGCTACATGGGCTCAAACAATAGAGGCAGAAATGACAACAACACTAGACAAGGCCAACCACAACAAGCTTATTTTGCCACACCTGAAACTGCTGTAGATGACTCATGGTTTGCTGACAGTGGAGCAACCAACCATGTTACTGCAGAGCCAAGCATTCTCAATGCAAGGAGTGAATACAATGGTAATCAAACTCTCTCTGTAGGTGATGGTAACAAACTGAATATTTCTCACATTGGTCACTCTAAATTACCTGCTGGAAATACTATGTTGCATCTCAAAAACATCTTGTGTGTTCCTAGAATAACTAAGAATCTGTTGAGTGTGTCTAAGTTGACTAAAGACAACAAGATATATGTTGAATTTCACTCAAATATTTGCCTTGTGAAGGACAAAAGAACCAACCAAGTTCTGCTGCAGGGGAGAGTTAAGGAAGGGCTGTATCAACTCAGTCCTAGTCCTAAAGTTCAGTCTAGTGTCTTCGAAAAAAATAAGAGGCTTGCAAGTCTGACAACTTCTGTTTCTTGTGTTCCAAATTCAAATCAGCCAACCAAGAACCATTCCAGGTTGTTCTCGGACAAGTCTATGTCAAGCAGTCTCCAAAAGTGTCAAGGCCTAGTTACTTCCTTGACAAGTACCTTGCCAAATGAAGAGAAATTCAACATTTGGCACAGAAAACTTGGTCATCCTTCTGTAAAAATTTTGAGTCAGATTCTGAAAATTTGTAATGAAACAATTAAATTCAATGAAAATGATAGCTTCTGTGATGCTTGTCAGCTAGGAAAATCTCACTCTTTGCCCTTTAAAAGTTCAAAAAATCAAACAAAACATCCCTTGGAACTTGTCCATACTGATCTCTGGGGACCAGCACCTATTTTTTCCACTTCAGGCCACAAATATTACATACACTTCATTGATGACTATAGCAGATTTACATGGATCTATCCTCTTAAAACCAAATCTGAAGCCTTGACTGCTTTCAAACAATTCAAACACTTGTTGAAAACAAATTTGAAAGACATATCAAAAGCATTCAATCAGATTGGGGAGGAGAATTTAGAGTGTTTACTGATTATTTAAACCAACATGGCAAGAGTCTAGAATAGCATGTCCTTACACACATGAACAGCAAGGCAAAGCTGAAAGGAAACATAGACATATTGTTGAAATGGGACTTACCTTGCTTGCACAAGCCAGCATGCCCTTAAGGTATTGGTGGGAAGCTTTCCACACTGCAGTGCACTTGATAAACAGACTGCCCACTCCTGTCCTAAATGGAGTCTCTCCTTGGCAGAAACTCTATAATCAGATTCCAGATTACAACCTCCTCAAGACCTTTGGATGCTCATGCTTCCCCTGTCTGAGACCTTATCAAAGCCACAAATTTCAATTTCACACCACAAAGTGTGTGTTTGTAGGCTATAGTGATTCACACAAAGGCTTCAAGTGTAAGTCCAACCGGGAGGATTTATATTTCTAGACATGTCATCTTTAATGAGATAGAGTTCCCTTTTAAACAAGGTTTTATCAACACAAAAAGCACCCCCAATTCACAGCAATGCATCAGTGACTTCACTGGTGTATTTCTCCCTTTGTTCAACAAGCTGTCATGTCAAAATTCCAAGTGCAAGCTATCAGAGTCTAGTAACAATCCAGGAAAAGAAACCTCTCAATTTCTCTCCACTGCAGCAGAGCCTGACCTAAACACTCAACCAGTAGATAACTCATCACCTCTAGTTGAAATCCCTTCACCAAGAAACACCTCAAATCCACCAACACCACATCATCAAAGTGAGCAAAACACTGATAATCCTGATGAACTCACAGATCACCACCCCACATTCCTACTGTGCCACACCATCCAATGATCACTAGATCAAAGAGTGGAATTTACAAGCCCAAAGTGTTCAATGCTGAACAGAATCCGAATGAGAACACTGAACCATTGACAGTCTCAGAAGCTCTCAAATCAGAGTGCTGGAGAAGTGCCATGAATGAAGAATTTGCAGCTCTGGTGAGAAACAAGACCTGGACATTGGTGCCATTCTCACCTCACTACAGCCTGGTAGGTAATAAGTGGGTGTTTAAAGTCAAGCTGAATAGTGATGGAAGTGTTCATAAACACAAAGCCAGGCTAGTAGCCAAAGGCTTTCATCAAACACCAGGAATAGATTTTACAGAAACTTATAGTCCTGTAGTCAAAGCTGGAACAATCAGAATCATCCTAACTCTTGCAGTGACAAAGAATTGGAGAGTAAGGCAGTTGGATTTCAACAATGCTTTCCTAAATGGGAACCTGGAAGAATCTGTGTATATGATGCAACCTAAGGGATTTGTAGACCCTTCTAAACCCACCTATGTGTGTAAATTACACAAGGCACTCTATGGACTTAAACAGGCACCAAGGGCCTGGTTTGAGAAGCTGAAAGGCACTCTACTCAGCTGGAATTTCACCAATTCTAAGTCTGATTCTTCCTTGTTCATTCTCAAAACAGAAGAGATTTTAATCTACGTCCTAATATATGTAGATGACATCTTAATTACAGGGAATAACTCAGACTACATGCAGGGCCTAATCTGCAAGCTAAATAGCCTCTTTGCTCTCAAGGATCTTGGAGATCTTCATTACTTCCTTGGCATAGAAGAAAGGAGGGATGTTACAGGTATGTATTTGAATCAATCCAAATACATCTCTGACTTACTGAAAAAGTTGAAGCTGGAACATCTGAAGCCATGCTCCACTCCTGCTGCTGTTAGTAAGAGCAAAGATGTTGAAAACTCAGAAGTCTTTCCAGAACCAACCTTATACAGAAGCACAGTTGGGGCTCTCCAATATCTCACATCCACAAGGCCTGATATTGCCTTTATAGTCAACAAACTCAGCCAACACTTGCAGTCTCCAAAAATGGTGCACTGGCAAGGTGTTAAGAGAATACTCAGATATCTCATGGGAACCAAATTTGTTGGACTGCACATTAAGCCTCTCATGACATCAACCTAACTGGCTTCTCGGATGCAGACTGGGCATGCAACTCAGAAGACAAAATCTATAGGAGGCTACTGTGTTTTCTTGGGAGATACTCTAGTGTCATGGCAGTCCAAAAAGCAACCTGTAGTGTCCAGATCAAGCACTGAATCTGAGTACCGAGCATTGGCTCTTATAGCAGTAGAAACAGCCTGGATAGAATCCCTCCTATCTGAACTTCATTGCTCTCCCTCTCAGTGTCCAGTTACCTGGTGCGACAACACAAGTGCAAGTGCTCTAGCATCAAATCCTGTATACCATGCTCGAACAAAACACATTGAAATTGACATTCACTATGTTAGAGACAGGGTTTTGCAGAAACTGCTTGAAGTCAGATATGTGCCCTCCTGTGATCAACTTGCCGACTGCCTCACCAAAGCTTTGTCAGCTCCTCAATTTCATCTCCTTCGATCCAAACTTGGAGTACTCGAACTGCCCTCCAGTTTGAGGGGGGATGTCAAGATAGCTCACATTCTATCCCTGCAGGACAAATAATTCCAGCTGTCATTGGTGTGCTGTCTGTTCTGTTTTGTTTGTTATTAGAGGTGTGATTATGCTGTAATTTAGTTAGTTAAGTTAGTTACAAATTAAGCCTAGATTAAGCCTACAACATTCTGGAATGTGACATGTGAAATCATCTCATTGGCTGTTACATGTGCTGCCATCAGATTGTTACACCTGGCTGTAAAATTCTTTTCTGAATTCTGTAAGGTACACATATAAATGAAACAGTACACCCAGCTGGTTGGTGAGCTGAGGTTTTCTGCATTCCTGAAATTCCAACTTCACATAACGAGATACAACTTATATAAGAGTCAGTATTCTGCTTATTCTAGAGTTTATTCAAGAACATAACTCCAGTACATAGCTTTACATGTTTGATACATCAAATGAAATCACTTGAGTGATTACCAAGGAGTCCATTTACCATATGGCAGAAGAGGCTGTTACTGACCGTCTTGCTTTTTATTACTCAAATAGCTTGGAATCCAGTCTTGGGGTAAGGATAACGTCCAATGGTGTGGCTCTGGGGACAGTCATTCCAGGGCCTTCCCTCATATCAACTAGTGCATCCGAGGCTGTCCCCAGTTCAAATGCATGAAGCAGCCTTGCCAGGGTCAGGTGCAGGACTTGGAGGCTAAATGAGATCCCTGGACACTTCCTTCTCCCGGAACCAAATGGTAGAAATTCAAAATCCTGACCCTTAACATCCAAATTAGCATGTTCATTCAGGAACCTCTCAGGTAAGAATTCTGTAGGGTTTGACCAAATCCTGGGATCACGGTGCAACTTCCACAGATTGACAAGAAGGCGTGTACCCGCTGGGATGTGGAAGCCAGCTACGGTGCAGTCCTCCATGGCCTGGCGTGGTGCTGAAACAGGTAGTGCAGGGTACAATCTGAATGTTTCCTTGACAACGGCTTGTAAGTATATCAGGTTTTTAACATCTGCCTCTTCCACCTGCCTATGCTTTCCAACGTGGATGTCGAGCTCATCTTGCGCTTTCTTTAGCACATGGCGATTGTTTAGTAGCAGAGATATTGCCCATGTAAGTGTCACCACTGTAGTGTCATTGCCGCCTAATATAAGGCTCTGCATTATAACCACAACTATCAAGTTTGATGATCAATTAATTAAAGAGATGTTCGTGAGGATGTGAAATCAAAGTTGTAGTTTAGGCTTATTTTAATTGCGGTTGAAAAGCAAAGTATTTATGATATTCACTTCATACCCTCTTACATATAACAAGTGTTAGGAGATCAGGCAGAAGCATAGAGTGCACTGAGATTAACAATACATGAATAAATCACATACAAGAAAATTTCAGATTATACCCTGCTCTATAAATTTCAGTTTGCTCAAGTGTTTCGCAAAATTACGTTTTAGAGAATAAGAAAACATTCTGCGATGAACGTGGATCGAACACGTGACCTTCAAATCTTCAGTCTGACGCTCTCCCAACTGAGCTATCCTCGCATGATTGGAAGCATGATATTAGCGTTCCTGTTGATCAGTCCAAACCTAACTTTCTCTACTCTAGCATAGATTTGATGTATCATTTTACTATTTTAGCAGATTTGATATTTCCTCCTCATTCACTTTCACTTTCAATAAGAAATTGATCGCTTTCTTATAATCTAAAGTCTAGAGAACAAGAAAACAAACACAAAATCTAATAACAAACTCCTGAAACTGCAACAAATTTCACATCTTTGCAAGTGCGCCTTTGATATGAAGGAGAGGTCTTCAATGAGCACGAACAAAACCATTTATATCAATCAAAAAGGTGATGTTTATGATAATGAAATAGATGACCTGAATGGCAATATATTGTATGAATTTAAGTTAAGTTGCTATAGGGTCGTACCAAGCAAGTGGCCTTAATGACAGTATCAGCATCAGCTGGAGCCGAAATCCTACCTTCATCCAAGCTAGACATCATCACATCTATGAAGTCCTTCTCCTGCTCATCGATGCTTCCATTGAGCCTTTTTCGATGATGCTCCTCCACCCAACTACTAAACACAGAATCCAGCTCCCTTGCTGTCCTCTTCATTTCTCCAGCATACCCTCTCACAACATCTAACCAACCAAGATATGGAATTGCATCCGAGGCCACGAATAACCCCACCAAATAGAAGAAATCAGCCAAGGCCTTTTGGCACCGCCTTGCTTTCTGATTATCAGCCGTTGCATCAGCACCGAAATATCGTTTACCAGCAAGAACTCTTACGATAATATTCATTGCCAAGTCTCCAAACCTTTCCTTCATCTCTACAGCTACGAGGCCTCCACTTTTTTCACATTTTTCATGCAGCTCTTTAATGAAAAGTTTTGTTTCTGTGTCACGGACGTGCTTGAGTAACTCAAGCCGGTGACCCGAGAGAAGCTCAACAGCAGCAAACTTCCTGAGGTCACGCCAATAGGGTCCATAAGGAGCAAGGCCCATCATGGCGTGGTTATAGCTCATGATAGTTCCGGCCAAGGATCTTGGACGTGTGGGGAAGACCTTGTCATTGGTTGTGAAACACTCTTTTGCCACTTCCCAGCTACTAATCACAAGAGCTTGATGAGTTCCAAGGCGGATGATGAAGGCTGGTCCATGTTCATCAGCCATGGCTGCAAGTGTTCTATGCAGCAACTGGCTTGAATTTGATCCAAGAAGATGAAGGTGACCAATAAGAGGCCATGCCCCTGCTGGCTCTGGTGGCTTACTGCCTTTTCTCTTGCTCCCTTTGGCAGTGTTTAGAGCCATGTATAGGAAGATGATAGCAAAAGGAAGCACCACGAAGGCTATGATCGTTTCTTGTAGTTGAAGGTAGAATTCCATGGTTCTTTAGTGTTAGAAAGAAGAAATTAGCCAAACATGGAAGATTCATCTATCTGTATATCACTTTAGGTTTGATGCCAAACTAACCAAAATTATACTGTTTCTTTAAAAAATATTTGTACTTTAAAAAAATTTGGATATCATAATAATTGATTGCATAATTTGACATCTCAATAAGTCTTTTTGACTGCAGAAATGTAAAAACGTTTGTCAAGCTATCAAGTTATGGAACTTGATAGCCAAAACACTGATTGAACTATTGAGTTCTCGAAATTTTTTTGATAATATGATTATTATTTTAGAGGCCCCTTATGATTTTATTACCTTTCTATTATACTCATAAATTTTACTATTTATGTATCGCCTTCGTATAATCTCATACATTTCAAACTCTACAACCTGATAAACTATTTATGTGATAAAAATTCATTGGAAGAGGAAACTAAAAAGAACGGGAAAAGTTATATCACTAATAGGATATTGCTATGTAAACTACTATATTAAGTTATAGAATTTGAATTATATGAAAGATATAAACCTAGCATTACTTATAGAGAAAAATTTTCTTATTTTTTTAATCAAAATATTAGTTGGGTTATAGTTAACTCAGTCAAAACCCTTGTATTATCTGACATTATTTATAAAATGAAGATAAGAGTAGGTGAGATTAACCATTTATTTAATAACATCTCATAACGTAGATATTAACTTTTTTATTAATTATTATTATTATTTTTGGTTTATGTTAGAATAAAATAATGCTCATACGAAGAAACGGAAAAAAATATTCTTGATATGATATGACAGCTTCCAGTTTAAATTATTTAATTCTCAATTATTTACTATTATAATTTAAATTAAGAATATAAAATTATTTTAGACAGATGAATACGTACGTTAAGTTACTAATTTTTAAAATTCAACTTAACAAAAGAATCTTTGTGATTATTTTTAAATCAAAATTATTACTTTATACTTTTTTAACCTTTGAGGATATTAAAAGAACTTTATGTTTGAATTATTTTTCTTTTCCAAAACGAAAAAGTAGATAAAGGAAAGGATGTTAACTTGAAATAGGAATAATATTAGATGAGAATAACAATCGATATCTCATAAAATCTCATAAAATGCCCCTGGACAATTCTTGATCAGATTGACGACTTAGATTGGCTTCTTGTTAGATTGATATTATACTTGCGATGAATGAGAGCAATAAGTCAAAACAAAAGGCTTCATATAACTGGAAGTAAATAGCATGGCCCAGAAGAAGGCAAATGACATCCAGTTGCTTATCCCATAAGGTTAAATACAAGAGTAGGTCTAGCTAACCTCCAATTTTTTAATTCGTCGGGCCTCATTTTTAATTTTTAATTTTTTAAGAATCTTACCCTTAAATAAAATTACTAAAAGCAGTCTTTTCTGCTTGCTGATTTTGTTGTTCCGTGACTCTAAGGCTTTGTTCGTTTATGAATCTAAATCCTGTTTTCTATGTTGTACATTTTCTAATACAATCTACATTCAATCTCAACCACATATCTTTTTTAAAATTCAAAATAATTCAAAATCAACCATATATTCCTAAATTCAATTGAAAACAAAAATACTGGATTCATAAACGAACACAACCTAAGAGTCTGCCAAAAAATAAAAAAATTAAGGATAATAAAGAAATATACCCTCCTTTTTGGGTCAATTCAAGGATTTGGTTTATTATTGCTTCCTCTTCTCCAGCAATAAACCGAGGAGTAGTAGTTTCTTAAGCAAAAAATTGTAAAAGTCCAAACTGTTGTTATACTTGGAAGATCCAAGGTTTCTGGGCTGCAAGTTCTTAGTAATGGCTTCAGCATATGCACTCAATAGGTTAGTTGTGGCAATTATTGTAAAATTAATAATTATAACGATAATTTTTATAAATGTTTTTCCTTCTCCATCTAAAAGTTCAGCTATGCAGATTTTACAGAGGATAGAGGACAGAGCCATGAAAGTCGGAGGAAAGTGATTGAAAAAGCATTATTTTATTTGTTACTTTTTTAAAAACTGAAAACTAAAAGCTTCCTGTAATTATATAATAAAATAAATAAATAATAAGAATTAATTGAGAACCGATTGAAAAAGGGGCTGAATAGAACCACTATGGATATAAACATGAAACATGAAACAATCTCGATGTTGATTGCATATGCACTTCAATTACGTTCTAGTAAATGAAATGAACTCTTATATTCTAAAAGCAACTTTTTAATTCTATAAATATTTCCCTTCTTTTTAATCCTCTTCAACAAAATATTTCGTTAATTATTTGCTGCAGCAAAATCAAGTTAAAAGGAAAAAAAAAAATAGACGAAACAAATAAACAAACCAAAATTAGAGAAATTAACTAAATTAAGTTAGATGGATCATTTTGAAATTCAGTAAAATCATAATTTCTTTTAATTAGAAGATATTTCTGACGAGTTGACAAGCTGACGAGCGCAGTCATGACAATCCAATAAGCACAGATTAAATGGTTATTGATCTTTTAATGAACAAAAGAGCAGATTCTTGTCATTATTAATGAGCTAATGGGCAATCACTCGCCATCGGATACTATGGCCAACTGACGACTCGTTAACTTCTTAAATGCATATTTCAACGTGATTGAGAACCTATCTAAAAGGGCATTTTTGTCTTCAACGTTAAATTCTCATTCAGTCTCTAGAGATTCTTCGTTCGGAGCAGAACAAACCCTACAAACACAAACAACAACTCGAACAAGAAAAAGGCCATTCATGATAGCTGCAATCCTGAAAATCTGACTGTTCCCAACGTTAGATCAAAGAAAATAGAGCTTTTCATTATCACATAACGAGATACAACTTATATAAGACTGTCAATATTCTGCTTATTCAAGGTTTGCTCCAGAATATGACTCCAAGAAATCAGAACGACAGAATGAAAGGGTTCGTTTTGACCGTTAAAAGTAGGTAACCCGGAATACATAGCTTTACATGTTTGATATATCAAATGAATCACTTGAGTGATTACCAAGGAGTCATACAATATAGCAGAAGAGGGGGTTACTGATCTTGCCTTTTATTACTCAAATAGCTTGGAATCCAGTCTTGGGGTAACTTCCAATGGTGTTGCTCTAGGGACAGTCAATCCAGGGCCTTCACTCATATCAACTAGTGCATCCGAGACTATTCCCAAATCAAATGCTTGAAGCAGCCTTACCAGGGTCAGGTGCAGGATTTGCATCCGGAATGGGATCCCTGGACACTTCCTTCTTCCAGAACCAAATGGTAGATATTCAAAAAAATCCTGGCCCTAAACATCCAAATTGGCAAGTTCATTCAGGAACCTCTCAGGTATGAATTCTGAAGGGTTAGACCAAAGTCTGGGATCACGGTGCAACTTCCACAGGTTTAAAAAAAACCCGTGTGCCCATGGGACGTGGAAGCCGGCTACTGTGCAGTCCTCCAGGGCTTTGCGTGGTGCTGCAAGAGGTAATGCAGGGTACAATCTGAATTTTTCCTTGACAATGGCTTGCAAGTATTTCAGGTTCTTTAGATCTGACTCCTCCAACTGCCTATGCTTTCCAACGTGGATGTCGAGCTCGTCTTGTGCTTTCTTTAGCGCATGGCGATTGTTCAGTAGCAGAGATATTACCTGTAAGTGTCACCACTGTAGTGTCATTGCCGCCAAATACAAGGCTCTGCATTATAACCACAACTATCAAGTTTGATGATCAATTAAAGAGATGTTTGTTAGGATGTGAAACCAAAATTGTAGTTTAGGCTTACATTAATTCCGGTTGAAAAGCAAATCTATGATATTCACTCGTTACCCTCTTACAAATAATAAGCGCTAGGAGATCAGGCAGTATAATGCATTGAAATTAACAATAAATGAATAAATCACAAATAAACAAAAAAAAAAAAATACAATAATTGACATGGTTTCAGATCACTTCTTTACATCCACAAATAAGAGAAAAAACACAATCTAATAAATGACCAATACGCCAGTTTCAGATTATACCCTGCACTACCAATTTCAGCAGCCAATACAATTGAAGTTGATGCTGCGCAGTTGTCAACCCTGCAGACATCTTTTAGGTGTTAGTTTGTTTTATAAGAGCAATCACGTACGATTAGTAGTGACATCCCTTGAGTCTTCAATCTTCATTATTAACCTGAGTACGTAGTTTGATTACCTCGTTTGCTTAACGTGCACGTAAGTGGCAAGGGACCAATGTAATGTCGGGGAGCAAGTATTGTGTAAAATTAAAAAAATATTTTGCGATGAACGTGGATCGAACACGTGACCTTCAGATCTTCAGTCTGACGCTCTCCCAACTGAGCTATCCTCGCATGATTGGAAATCAGACTTGGCGTTTTATCAATCACTGGGAACTTAAGTTTCTCCAATGCATAATATAGGTTTTGTGTATCATTTTACTACAATCGATTGCTTTCTTATAATCTTGATTCTAGAGTACAAGAGAATGAACGCAAAATCTGATTAATCACAAACCCCTGAAGCTTACTAATTCACATATCTTTGCAAGTGCGTGTTTGATATGAAGGAGATGTCTCTAATGAGCACAGAGGAAACCATATATGTCGATCAAAAAGGTGATGTATATGAAAATGAAATAGATGACTTGAATGGCCATATATTATACGAATTTAAGTTGCTAAGTTGCTAGGGGTCTTACCAAGCAAGAGGCCTTAATGACAGCATTGGCATCAGCTGGAGCTGAAATCCTGCTTCATCCAAGCTAGACATCATCACGTCTATGAAGTCCTTATCCTGCTCATCGATGGTTCCAGTGAGCCTTTTTCAATGATGCTCCTCCACCCAACTACCAAACACAGAATCCGGCTCTCTTGCTGTCCTCTTCATTTCTCCAACATGCCCTATCACAACATCTAGTCAACCAAGAAATGGTATTGCATCTGAGGCCACAAATAACCCTGTCAAGTGAAACAATTCAGCCAAGGCCTTTTGGCACCGCCTTGATTCCTGATCATCATTAGCATTTGCATCACCACCAAAATATATTTTACCAGAAATAGCTCTCGCAATAATATTCATTGCTAAGTTCCCAAACCTTTCCTTCATCTCCACAACTGCAAGCTCTCCACTTTTTGCACATTTTTCATGCAGCTTTTTTATGAAAAACTTGACTCCCGAGTCACGGACATGCTTGAGCAACTCAAGCCGATGATTTGAGAGAAGCTCAATGGCAACTATCTTCCTGAGGTCGCCCCAGTATGGTCCATGAGGAGCGAACCTGATCACGGCATAGTCATAGGCTTATAGCCCATGATTGTTGCGGCCAATAATCTTGAAAGGGTATAGAAGGCCTTGTCATTGGTTGTGAAAGATTCTTTTGCCACTTCCCACCGACTAATCACAACAAGAGCTTGATGAGTTCCAAGGCGGATAATGAAGGCTGGTGCTGGTCTATGTTCATCAGCCATGGCTGTAAGTGTTTTATGTAGCTAGCAACTGGCTTGAATTTGATCCAAGAAGATGAAGGTGACCAATGAGAGGCTATGCCCCTGCTTGCTTGGGGGCCTGCTGTCTTTTCTCTTGATCCCTCTGGCTGTGTTTAGAGCCATGTATGCGAAGATGATAGCAAAAGGAAGTACCACGAAGGCTATGACCATTTCTTGCGGTTGAAGGTAGAATTCCATTAATTGTTCTTCAGTGTTAGAAAGAAGTACCCCATATATGGAAGATTCATTTATATAAATAGATTGCTCGTTTGTAATAGATTATTCGCATGTCAAGATCGATGCTCTCATGATCTGAACTATTCGAGTTATTAATGATGTAATTAATTCAAATTTTATTATTTATGAATGGCTAAAATTTGTTTATATTCTCTCTTAATAATTTATTTTCTCTTATAACAAATCACATTCTTACAGTAAATTCAATTAAAGATTAGAAGAGGATCTTATCTATCTTACACATCCATAGTCTTTTATGTGTAAAGTGAGTAAACTTTAGATATTTCCATAACGTTGAGCAGTGTCATGATAGTTACCAAGGATGCCCATCTCAGTTAGAAAGTGACTAATTCAACCCAAGATTAAGATTTGAATAATAAGAAGAATAAGTCACACATAGCAGGATCTTTTAGGTGAACTGATGAAGATGTATACATATATGGCCACGAAGATGGCAATGATATCTCAACACAACATGAATTGAAATTTGAATTAATGCTGGTAACATGAGCGTTGGAATCCCATATTGGTTTCGTCAAATGTGGTCAATGCATTCATTATTTACATATATTTACATTGACGATTATACATAGTAGTTGCTAAGCATGCCCTTCTCATAATTAACATTATTCCATCTTGCTATTAGTAATAACATTGTAATAAAGCTATACTAATTTTGCAGTAAAATCTCATCGAGGACTTAGCCCATTGTATGAAAATGGTCCACCCCTATTTGTGAAATAGAAATATGTTGAGAGTGCGACTAAAGTCCCATATTGTTTAGACATAGGAAGTATCATGGACATATAAGTATAGACAAGATCTCTATTGGTATGAGACCTTTTGAGTAGAATGCAAAAACAAAGGATCATGGACATATAAGTATAGACAAGATCTCCATTGCTATGAGACCTTTCGGGTAGAATGCAAAAACAAATCTATAAGTCTCGGTTAGACTAACATTCATCTAATAAAATCACATTAAATAAAAATTGACTTCTTTTTTTTTTTTATCAATTACTGTATAATTGTTCATTTATCATCGAAGACTTTCTCAATGCAATAATGCTCAAGCAAAGAACTGGGACAACAGGACAAGTATTGATAAGAAGTGATCATTTTAATTTGGCTTATTGTGACATGTATAGATTGTTCAACCCCAGATTACAATGCATATGAGCAACAAGTCATAACACACCAAATCTGCACGGAACTCCAAGCAAACTGCAAGTCTAAGAAAAAGGCAACAATTTCCATTTCTTATCACGTAAGGTTAAAACAAACACGATACAAAAAACAACACTGTATTAACACAACAAGGACAGAATTGGAATTAGAAATAGTTCAAGGATAGAATAGTAAAATCAAGATAAAATTCTGTTAGAGGAATGGAATAGCTTGCTGTGTAAGCTTCCGGTTAGTTAAGAAGTTAGTTAGAGTTAGAGCACTGTAATGTATATATAGAAACTGAATGTACTGATTTCATTAATCAATTCAAGTATACACAGAAACATTTTGCTTCCAGAATATCCATTTCTATCTTGGTATCAGAGCGTTGCAACGATCCAATCAACCTCAGTCTGTATTTCCTAGAAATATTCGATCAAACTTTCCTGGAAACAATGAAGGAAACTCAGCTCCTGTTTTATCAAATCCAGTGTTAACTTCCACAAATCCTGATCTTTCTTCTTCTTCATCTTGTTTGGTAAACTCTTTTTCTTCAATGCTGCCTTCAGTTCTTCCAAGCTCATCGATCAAGCTACAAAGAGGAAATTATGGTTTCTGGCGCACTCAGGTTCTAGCAACTCTCAGAGCATTTAATCTGGAAGAGTATGTTACTGGCGAAAGATCCTGTCCACCAAAGGTACTCACCACTCGATCCTCTCAAAGGTCTGATGAAGTTTTAACACAAATTAACCCTGAGTTCTTGAACTGGAAAAGAGTTGATCAATTTATTCTTAGTTGGATGCTGTCATCAGTTTCGGGATCTATTTATGGTTATGTAGTTCGTTGTACTTCATCAGTAGAAATTTGGAATGTGCTTGAAAGATTGTTTCTGACAAAATCCAAAGCTAGATCCATGCACTTGACGCAACAACTCCAGAATACCAAAAAAGGATCCCTGTCTATATCTGATTATGCGTTGAAAATGAAAGAAATAGCCAACACTCTAATTGCTATAGGTCATGATGTAACTGATTTAGATCTGTTGTTTCATATACTTGATGGTCTTAGACTAGAGTGTGATGCCATTGTTGTTAATTTGACTTCAAGAGCTGATACTATATCCTTGGAAGAAGCTCAATATCAGTTGCAAAGTTATGAAATGAGACTGGAAAAGTTAAATGTCACACAGACTTTAACCATGAATCACTGTGCTAATGTTGCTAACAAGCTGCCTCAATTCACTTCAAATCAATTTACAAATCTTGCTGGTTCAAACTCCTCATTTCCAAATAGCACTAGGCAGAATTATAATCAAGGATTCAGAGGAAGAGGAAGAAATCGTTATTCAGGCAAAGGCTACAACTTATTTCAAGGCTCTCAAGGCAGCAAACTTGTCTGTCAGCTTTGTGGGAAGCAAGGTCACACTGTGATAAAATGCTATCACAGATTTGACATCAGCTATCAAGGACCACAGGCTTCTCAATTCTCTCAGGTCTTCAATGTCAATCAGGCTTCTCAAGCTCTTAATATTGGCTCTTCAAATTGTTCATATCCTCAGCAAAAGCAAGCTTTTCATAGCCTCTCCAGCAGTCATTCAGGATCCAGCATGGTATCTTGACACTGGAGCTTCAAATCACATTGCATCAGATCTGAGTAAGCTCATAAATGCACAAGCTTATACTGGTTCTGAAACAGTTCAGGTTGGAAATGGTACTCCTCTATCTATAACTCACTTTGGTTATAGCATTTTAAATTCTCCATTTTCTTCAGCCTATTTGAAGCTTAATAACATACTATGTGTACCTGCTATATATGACTAAGAATCTACTTAGCATTTCTCAGCTTGTTAAAGACAATAACATTACTGCTGAATTTCATGAATATGGATGTTATATAAAGGACAAGGATACCAGGCAGGTCCTGCTGGAAGGATTTCTCAGTAATGGACTGTATCAAGTCCCTTTCATCTCAAGCAAAACTAATTCAAGAAGTAAGCCTACTCATTCTGTATCTTCACAAGCTTACTTGACTTCCTTGACTTCCATATCAACTCCGATCTCCTTGTTTTCTTTACTGTCAAGCTCCCAACAACCTTCAGTTGCAACATCAACAATATCATCAACTACAAGTGATCAGATTCTCTGGCACAGGAGGTTGGGACATCCACATTTTTAAACACTCCAGAAGCTATCCTCTTCAATTCAGATGTCTAAGTGTGTTAATAATACTGAGTGCTTTTGTGAATCCTGTAAATTTGGCAAGCAATGCCATGACTCTTATCCAATTTCTAATAATAGAGCTGCAAATCCACTTGACATTGTACATTTGGATCTCTGGAATCCCTCTCCAGTAAAATCTGTTGAGGGCTATACTTATTATGTGAGCTTTGTAGATGACTTCAGTAGGTACATCTGGATTTTTTCCTTAAAATCCAAGGCTGAAGTTTCAACTGTGCTTAAGCAGTTCTTAACACTTGTTGAAAGGCAGTTTGATAGAAAATTAAAATGTTTGCAATCTGACTGCGGGGGTGAATACAGACCACTTGCACCATTTCTTCAAGACCTTGGCATTGTGTTCAGACACCCTTGTCCACACACTCATCAACAGAATGGAATTGTGGAACGCAGGCACTGACAGATTGTAAGCACAGGTCTGACTTTATTAGCTCAAGCTTCACTGCCTCTAAAATTCTGGTGGTTCTCATTTCACATAGCTGTATTTTTAATCAACAGGTTACCTTCCTCAGCCTTAAGCTTTCAATCTCCTTACTTTACTTTATTTCACATGACTCCTGATTACAAAATGCTCAAAGTATTTGGCTGTGCTTGCTATCCTAATCTCAGACCATACAATTCACACAAATTTTCATTCCATACTGCTACTTGTGTTTTCATTGGCTATAGTGCTTCTCACAAAGGATATCTTTTCTTGCATCCTTCTGGCAGAGCATATATTGCCAAAAGTGTGTCTTTTAATGAAAGTGAATTTCCTTTCAAGACAGGTTTCCTCACAGATTCATCAAATTCTTTCCACTCTTCCACTTTCACTTCCATCAGTTCAGGTCCTTGGATATTTCCTGATTCTGTTTTTACATCCAAAACACACACACTTACCTCTCCTACATCTCATACATCATCAATCTCATCTAACCTTGAGTCTAGTCCAGCTCACTTACTTGTTTCACATCCCACTACTAATTCTATTACTCAATCTGCCAACAATATCAATCCAGTCACACAAGTTCCTTCTACAAATTTACACTTAACTAATACTCACTCCATGACTACAAGATCTAAAGCTGGTATCTTCAAGCCTAAGTCACATGCCTATACAGCCATCACTACAACTTCCTCCTCTTTATCTCTTGAACCAGCATCAACACAAGAGGCTTTAGCAGATCCAAAATGGTTTTCTGCTATGCAGCAAGAATTTCAAGCTTTACAAAGCAATAAAACCTGGACACTTATACCTCCATCACCTGATATGCACATTGTTGAAAACAAGCGGGTTTTCAAAGTTAAATTTAATCCGGATGGTATAGTTCAGAGGTACAAAGCCAGATTAGTTGCAAAAGGTTTTCAGCAAATTGCTGGTTTGGATTATTTTGAAACCTTTAGTCCAGTCATAAAGCCATCCACAATCAGAGTTATGTTTTCCTTGGCAGTCACATTCGGATGGGATATTCAACAAATTGATGTTAACAATGCCTTCTTAAATGGTGATCTTCAAGAAACTGTTTTCATGGTTCAACCAGAGGGCTTTATTGATGCATCTCAACCTGATCATGTTTGTCATCTTCACAAGTCATTGTATGGCTTGAAGCAGGCACCCAGAGCCTGGTTTGACAAGCTCAAGAGTGCCCTGCTTCAGTGGGGGTTCATCTCCTCTAGTTCAGACACAAGCCTATTTGTTTACAAGTCTGGTAACACAATTATATTGCTACTGGTCTATGTTGATGATATATTGGTGACTGGGAATAATAGCAATCAAATACAAAAAGTGATTTCTGATTTGAATCAGACTTTTGCTTTGAAAACTCTTGGATCAGTCAGCTATTTTTTATGATTTGAAGTAGCAAGGTTTGAAAACTGCATAATGCTCACACAAAGGAAATATGCAGTTGATCTTTTAAAAAGGTGCAAAATGCTTGAATCAAAGAGCATTCAATCTCCTTTGGAAGCCAACTACAAACTGTCAATGCATGACAGTACAGAATTTGATCAACCTAGCTTGTATAGAAGCACAATTGGAGCATTGCAGTATCTCTCTATGACCAGGCCTGATATATCCTTTGCTGTCAACAAGTTAAGTCAGTTTCTGCAGCAGCCTACAGTCAAACATTGGCAGGCTTGTAAACGGGTGCTGAGGTATATCAAAGGGACTTCAAATCATGGTTTAATATTTAAACCAGTACAGTCCTTTAAACTAAAAGCCTATAGTGATGCTGACTGGGCAAGCTCACTAGATGACAGGAAATCAACCTCTGGATGCTGTGTTTATCTAGGAGACAATCTGATTTACTGGTGTTCAAAGAAGCAAAAAGTTGTAGCAAGGTCTTCAACAGAAGCTGAATATCGGGCCATGTCACTTGCTGCAACTGAGGTACTCTGGCTGCAAAGTCTATTGCATGAAGTTGGTGTTAAACTAAGTGAAGTTCCAGTTTTATATTGTGACAATAAAGGAGCAGAATCTCTAGCATCTAATCCTGTTTTTCATGCTAGAACAAAACACATTGAAATTGATGTGCATTTCATTAGAGAAAAAGTACTAGCAAATCAGTTACAAGTTCAGCATGTGCCTTCAGAGTTCCAAAATGCTGATATTCTTACCAAAGCTCTAGCTGGAACAAAATTTGAGTTTCTTAAAGAAAGATTAAAAGTTACTTCTGGAGAGGACACTGATACAATAGTAGAAGAAAGCAACCTGCAGGATTGATGCAAGTTTGCTAGGACATAAACAAATCACCCTAGCTACACTTGAAGGGGACTATTAACACAACAAGGACAGAATTGGAATTAGAAATAGTTCAAGGATAGAATAGTAAAATCAGGATAAAATTCTGTGAGAGGAATGGAATAGCTTGCTGTGTAAGCTTCCGGTTAGTTAAGAAGTTAGTTAGAGTTAGAGCACTGTAATGTATATATAGAAACTGAATGTACTGATTTCATTAATCAATTCAAGTATACACAGAAACATTTTGCTTCCAGAATATCCATTTCTATCTCACTGGATATATACTTTTAATGTTGCTTGCGTGAGACAAAGAAGTCTGAGCTCTTATAATCTAAGGAAATTTTTAATTTTTTTTTAAATTCTCCATCTCCAACAAAGCATAGGGTTACTTGTTGCAGCAAAATGTTTTTGTTTTTAAATTTAAATAGAGGACTAGCTTGAAACCGGGAAGGTTTCATATGTCCAAATACTGAAGGGCAGAATCCCTTACCAAAGTAGAAGAAAATTGAAATAGATTGGCCAAATTTAGTTTATGATGTAACAATGTTTGTACATGGATTTCATTGTCAGCATCAGTACCATAACTTCTTTGATCATGCCTTCATTTCTTCTTAGAGGAGGTTGTTACCATCATCAATATCTTTATTGCAATAGAGAGGAAAGTGCTGTATATTTTTATTGTCGCAACGTAAAAGCAGTTTCTAAGCATTAAGTTAAGGCTTGATAATTAAGTATAGAATATTTGGTAACCTTTTTGATAAATTTCTATATTAGTATGATATTGTCCACTTTGAGTCTAAACTATCATAGATTTGTTTTTGGATTCTATTTAGAAGACCTCAAATTAATAGAGATCTTGTCCATACTTATATGCCCATAATCCTCCCCATATTATGCCGATGTGAAACTTTCATCGCACACCCAACAATCTTTCCCTCAAACAAAGAATCATATTATTTTGTATTTTTTTTAGGCTTCCTATTAAACAATCATCTATCCATCCACTCCGTTGAGGCCTAGCCTACCTCGAGAGCTTGCTCTATCTAGTTGTCAAATAGAGCCCAACTACGGATCCAGTCATGAGCTTAACTGGGGACCACCTCTTTTATTTGGCATTCAGAAAAATTTCCTTCATGTATTCTCTTGGGTAAGTCTGAGTCTGGGCTCTGATACCGTGTTAAGTTCGTCACTTTTTTAAAAGCTTAAGCTTATAGAGGTAATTAAGCTTAATTATTCTCTAATACCTTCCATAGGGCTAATTTTTCAGGTAAGTTCTACCTAATAAATATACAAGTTTAAGCAATTGGGCATGGATTTGGACAGTTATGCCTATAATTTATTGGTATTTGGGTATCCTTCCCTTTGTGACCCACATTTAGAAACTCATCTGATCCATTAAACACTCACATTCAGAAAAACAAACAAAAACTCATTTGATCCATTAAACGTTATGACGAGGGATGACAATGGGGCGGGTTGGGATGGGTATTGCCACCCCCATCCCCATCCCCATCCCCATTTATAAAGAACATCCCCATCCTCACTTATATCCCCAAACTAATAATGCGGGTCGATAATGGGGATTCCCCAAATTGAAAAGATCATCCCCATCCCCTACCCTCCCTAAAACCATGTCATAATATTTAAAATGTATTATTTATAAATAATATAATTCCAAAGGTTCAATGATAATTAACAATTCAAAATATAGAATAACATAATTCTAACAAGTTTCGAGTGATAGTCAACAATCCAAAATATAAAATAACATAATTCTAACAAGTTTCAAATGATAATCAACAATCCAAAATATAGAATAACAGAATTCCAACAAGTTTCAAATGATAATAAGCAATCCAAAATATAATAACAAAATGGACCACCAAAATGCTTGATAAAGAAAATTAGACAACTCAAATATTCTTTTTTAATCCTCCGCATTAGCAATATTTAATAATACAATTATTTTCAATTTTAACAGGTATGCATGGCAAGGCGAATCAGGGGGTGTAATTCCCATCCTCACCCCATTTAAAAACGGGTATTATATATTTATCCCATCGCCACCCCATTCATATATCATAACTCTCCATCCCTATCCCTAATAGGTTGGATCCCCATGGGTCTCCATGCCTAACGGTTTTTTTGTCAGTTATGATCCACATTCAGACAAGGATAAGAAAAAAAAATTAATTAATTATAAAAAGTTTCATGTGTTGGATTAAAGAAAGTAAAGCTTTTTTGTTATCGTATAACGAGAATCACAGCAAAAGAGGCTTTTACTCTTCCATTTTTTTCCCGACTCAAGTAGCTTGAAATCCAGTCTTGGCCAAGGGTGCTGCTCTGGGGACAGTCATTCCAGGACCTTCCCTCATGTTGACTAGTGCATCCGAGACACTCCCAATTCAAATTCATGAAGCAGGCGTGCCAGGTCAGGTGCAGGACTTGGGTCCGAATAGCATCCCTGGACGCTTCCTTCGCCCAGAGCCAAATGGTAAATACACAAAATCCTGGCCCTTAGCATCCAAATTGGCATGTTCATTCAGGATCCTTTTAGGTATGAATTCTGCAGGGTCAGCTTCCACAGGTTAACAACAATGCGTGTGCCCGCTGCCCGCTGGAATAATGTCTGGGAGAACAAAAAGGTGATGTTTATGACAATGAAATAAATGACCTGAATGGCGATATATTGCATGAATTTAAGTTACCAGGTTGCTAGGGTCTAATTACCAAGCAAGTTGCCTTAATGACGGTATTGGCATCAGCTGGAGCCGAAATCCTGCCTTCATCCAAGCCGGACATCATCACATCCATATATGAAGTAAAATAAATCAGCCAAGGCCTTTTGTCACCGCCTTGATTCCTGATCATCATCGGCAATTGCATCACCACCAAAATATCTTTTGCCAGCAATAACTCTCACAATAATATTCATCGCTAAGTCCCGAAACTTTTACTTCATCTCCACAATTGCAAGCCCTCCACTTTTTGCAAATTTTTCAAGCAACTCTTTTATGAAAAACTTGACTTCCGAGATACTGCTCATGCACACGGCGATTGTCCAGTAACAGAGATATTGGGCATATAAGTGTCAACACTGTAGTGTCATTGCCGCCTAATGTAAGGCTTTGCATTATAACCACAACTGTCAAGTTTGATGATCAATTAAAGAGATGTTTGTGAGGATGTGAAAACAAAATTATAGTTTAGGCTTATATTAATTAATTCCGGTTGAAAGCCAAAGTATCTATGATATTCACTCCTTACCCTCTCACGCATAATATAATGCATTGAAATTAACAATATATGAATATATCACGTATAAGACAAATAATAATAATAATAATCTAACATGGTTTCAGATCGCCTTTTTTACCTCCATAAATGAGAGAAAAAACACAAAATCTAATAAATGACCAATAAGCCAATTTCATTCGGATTATAACGTAATTGAGGTTGATGCTGTGCAGTTGTCAACCCTCTCATTTGGTCCTGCAGACATCTCTGAGGTGTTAGTTTATTTTATATGAGCAATCACGTACTACTAGTGACATCCTTTTTTGAGTGTTCATTATTAACCTATAGTTTGATTACTTGGCAGTGTTGAGTCTTCATCATTAACCTGAGTCCACAGTTATGTAAAAATAAGAAAACATTCTGCGATGAACGTGGATCGAACACGTGACCTTCAGATCTTCAGTCTGACGCTCTCCCAACTGAGCTATCCTCGCATGATCGAAAGTACCCTATGAGAGATTTTGTCAGTCAAAAAGCTAACTTTGTAAATCTGTAACTTAGATTTGATGTATCATTTTTACTATTTTAGCTGCTTTGATATTTACGCCCCTTTGACTTTGACTTTCAATAAGAAATAGACTGCTTTCTTATGATCTAAATTCTAGAATATAAGAGAGCGTACACAAAATCTAATTAATAACAAACTCCTGAAGCTTACCAGCACTAATTCCACATATCCTTGTAAGTGCGCCTTTCATATGAAGGAGAGGTCTCCAATAAGCACGGAAACCATATATGTCGATCAAAAAGTTGATGTTTATAACAATGAAATAGATGACTTGAATGGCGATATATTGTGTGAATTCAAGTTGCTAAGTTGCAAGGACCTTACCAAGCAGGTGGCCTTAATGACAGTATTGGGATCAGCTGAAGCCGAAATCCAGCCTTCATCCATCCAAGCTAGACATCATCACATTTATGAAGTCCTTCTCCTGCTTATCGATGCTTCCATTGAGCCTTTTCGATGATGCTCCTCCACCCAACTACCAACTACCAACACAGAATCCAGCTCCCTTTGCTGTCCTCTTCATTTCTCCAACGTACCCTCTCACAACATCTAACCAACCGAGAAATGGTATTGCATCTGAGGCCACAAATAGCCCTGTCAAGTAAAACATATCAGCCAAGGCCTTTTGGCACCAATAATCTTGGACGGGTAGAGAAGGCCTTGTCATTGGTTGTAGAACATTCTTTTACCACTTTCCAGCTGCTAATCACAAGAGCTTGATGTGTTCCAAGGCGGATGATGAAGGCTGGTCCATGTTCATCAGCCATGGCTGCAAGTGTTTGATTTGGCAACTGGCTTGAATTTGATCCAAGAAGACGAAGATGACCAATAAGAAGCCATGCTTCCGCCGGCTCTGGCAGCCTCTTGCCTCTTCTCTTGCTCCATTTAGCAGTGTTTAGAGCCATATATAGGAAGATAATAAGAAAAAGAAGCACCAAGGCTATGACCACCATCTCTTGTATAGTTGAAGGTGGAAATATCCACATTATTATATTGTTTTTCAGTGTTAGAAATATTTAGCCAAATATGGCGATCATATATATATAACTTATGTGTAATGGATACAACAAAAGTACATCACATGCATAGTCTTTTCTGTGGTCAAAATGACAACATCAGAATTTGTCATTTGATGCGTATGCATGCACAGAAGTCGAAATATGTATGACAGTTTCAGTAAGGAAGTAACAAATTGAGCTCAAGATTAAGATGGGTTATAATAGCAGGAAGTCGCAGCTAACATTTATTAAGGTGAACTGGGGAAGAGGCAAACATATATGGCTAAGAAGAATGCAATGATATCTCAAAAAATTAAACAGCATTATTAAAGAATTAACATGTGAATCGATACTGGGAACAGGAGTATTGTTGGAATTCCATATTGGTTTCTTCAAATTTGGAAAATTCATTAACTCTTTAATGTGTTCGTAACAAAAACTAATCAAATTAAATTATTGGACTTTTTATTTTTTGATGTGTGCGTAACAAGAATCAAATTAATTTATTTTTAAATATGATCATAAAAAACAACAATCAAATCAAAGAGTCAGGCTTCATTTTTGAGTGTGTGCGCGATAAGAATTAAATTAAAGTTAATTTAGATTTACCTTCTGTTCGTTTTATATTGCATGATCACTTAAATTTACAAATTAGTTGGTAAAATTTCATATCAAGCATGGGAATGGGCTCCTATAGTAGCCCATTCTGAAAAATCTATCCATTACATTTGCAGCCCACCTTCAGAAATCTAACAATCTTTAACTCGAACTAGTTTAACTGATTCGGACTTCGGGGGAATGTTTTAAAAAAAAAAAAAAAAAAACCAAGTTCTTCATCAAATAGTGAAAAATTGTAAATATACAAACTTTGACATAAAAAACTAACACATAATAACCAACTAAAATTTCTGCAACCTTCCTCCAAAGATGCTTCAATTCAGCGCTGAACAATCCCAACAGAAACTCCAACAAGAACAAGGGTCATTCATGGTAGTTGCAATAATCCTGAAAATGTCACTGCGGTGCATCAAAATCAACTTAACTTTAAAATAAGAAAAAAAAATTGCCAATCAAAAGTTGCCAATGTTAGATCAAAGAAAATCGAGCTTAATTTTCATTATTACATAACGAGATACAACTTATTATAAGAGTCAATATTCTGCTTATTCTAGAGTTTATTCCAGAACATAACTCCAGTACATAGCTTTACATGTTTGATATATCATACGATATCAGTTGAGTGATTGCCAAGGATTCATATACCATATGGCAGAATAGTTAATGGATCAAACGAGTTTTTTTATGGTTAATGGTCCAATTTTATGATGTAACAATGTTTGTAAACTGATTTTATCATCAGCAGCACTGTAAATTCTCTGATCATGGGCTCATTACTTTATTGGTTGCAGAAGGCTCTTACTACCATTATGTTTGTTGTAAGAGAGACAAAAGCCAAGCACTCGTTGTCCTAATATGGAAGCTACTTCTATGCACTAAACGGCTTGTCGTCCATTTCTCAAAAGCATGAACGGCCTGTCTTCCTTCTTCAGAACGGAGATGACACAACTTGTTGCCTCCTGAATATATAAACGTCTCAATATATATCGTATATTCTCTCTAACAAAGAACGGCATCTGGTGATTAATAAAAATTACAGGTTATTTTAATATGAATAAAATGCAACTGACGGTGCAATTGAGTTCCACATTTTGCTAAACTAGGATTTGATAATTGGGTTTATAAATATTAGGAATACGATTTATGCATTAAGATCTGGGCTTCAGTTCAACTGGGCTTTGATCCATTATAAATATCATTCTTTTATTTTTCTAATATCAGATTAAAGAGTCGGACTTTAATTTTTAATTTCTTTTTGTCTCGTTTAAATGTGTTTGTAAGAATTAAATTGAAGAGAAGAGTCAGACCTTTTTTTATTTTTTAATGATTGCGTAACAAGAATCAAATTAATTTATTTTTTAATATATTCGTAACAAGCAAAAATATGGTTATTTCTTTTAATATCTAATTTTTTCTACTGGATGCGTGATAAGCATGAAATTAAAGTTAAATTTACATTTACGTTGGGTTTGTTTATATCGCATTAAAGGCCCGCATCCAGAAATCAATCCATCTTGAACTCGAACAGTTTACTAAATGGTATGTCGTTCCTCAGTTTACTAAACGGCATGTCGTCCATTTTTCAATAGCATGAACAGCCTCTCTTCCTCTTTCAAATGCACGAACGACATACAGTAGAAAAGTTTAAAAAAATTAAAAAAAAAAAACTTCGTTGCGATATGAAAGAAAATGTAACTGATAAGGTTGGTTGCTCTAAGTTGTCCTAAGGAAATATATTTTCGGAAAAACAAAATTGCTATTTAGAATCAAATCAAAGTTTGAGTTCAAGTATTGTCACTCTAATCTGGGTTTACCTTGAATTTGTATTTTATTGCATGATCACCTCAGTTTCCAACTTGTAAATTCTCATACATATCAAGCGTAGGCTGCTATAGTGCCCATAATTTGATTTCACTATGACTTTTTTTACTTGTAACTATCTATCCATTACATCCCATATCCAGAAATCAAACAATCTTGATCTCAAACTCAGTTTATTGGTTTGAACTTTGGTTGAGATGGAAAAAATAATCAAGTTCTACATCAAATGGAGAAAATTGTGAACATACAAACTTTGATATAAAAAATAACACATATAAAACAACTAAAGTTTCTGCAATTCTCACTCAGCTTCCTCCACAGATGCTTCAATTCGGAGCAGAACAAACCCAACAGCAACTCCAACAAGAACAAGGCCATTCATGATTGCTGCAATCCTGAAAATCTCAGCAGCTGCATTGCATGTAGAAGTCAGTGCACCCCCACTTCTACCTTTCCCTTTTGCTGGGGCTCTCAATGAGCTCACAATCTTTGCAAAAGACTGCTCAGTGCACACAGGCATGCCTAATGATGTCACAGTGTTGTGTGCTTTCAGCCCACCAAATGAGTTCAGCCCTGTTATGTAATTCACTGTCATGCTTTTTCTCCTCCTGCTGGAGCCTGCAACTGTGGCAGCAATAACTGGAGAGAGTGTAGCTGAGGCTGAGGCTGAGGCTGTTGCCATTGTTGTTCTTCACACACAACCTAAAAGATTAACAAAAGAAGATTACAAAAGGAATGTAAAGTTATAATTTTTATTATCAGTAGTATTGGAAAGCATGGTTACCTGTTTGCGGTGGTGTTGTTATTTTTGTGGCTCTTGAATGTGGGTAGAATTGCAAAGACGATTGGAAGGAAGGAAATGAAAACTTGTATGTGAAGGATAGGATAAGGTGGGGAGAGGATGGATGGCTGAAAAGCAGATTAGATACATGTGCACCTTTTAAGTAAGATGCAGGACTTGCAAATAAAGATTGACCACAAGTTTGGGCCACTTTTATGTTAGGGAAAATTGAGAAAATAGACAAAATTAGGGGGTCTCATTGAAAAATGGACACGTTCTCAAAAATTTTCATGTCATAGACACTTTCTTGATAAAAAGACTAAAATACCCTTTGAAATTACTTGCATGTGATTACTTGCATCCGACACTCTTTTTGGGGATGAAATTGTTAAATTACAAACTATGGGGACTAAAAAGAAATTAAAAGTATATCACGCGGAGACGACACTCGACACAACTCGACACTCGATATTTCACCACTCGAAAACACTCGAAACTCGACATTTCACCACTCGAAAACTCGAAACTCGACATTTCACCACTCGAAAACACTCGAAATTCGACATTTCACCACTCGAAAACACTCGAAACTCGACATTTCACCACTCGAAAACACTCGAAACTCGATATTTCACCTCGATATTTCACCATTCGAAAACACTTGAAACTCGACATTTCACCACTCGACAACACTCGAAACTCAATATTTCACCACTCGAAAACACTCGACACTCGACATTTCACCACTCGAAAACACTCGACACTCGATATTACATAACTCGACATGACTCGACAGGTTGTTTTCGAGTGTCGAGTGTCTTCTTTTTTGCAGGAGATGGGTTTCGGAAATAAGCCTTTGGAAAAAAATTGAAAAATAAGGGTAATTGGGTCTTTTTATCAAGAAAGTGTCTATGACATAAAAATTTTTGAGAACGTGTCTAAATTTCAACAAGGGTTCCTAATTTTGTCTATTTTCTCAATTTTCCCTTTATGTTATCATCTTCAGGTCCCAGTCTTTGTTGGAGCAATCAGAGCCGTTGAAATAAATCACTGATGTGCCAAGAGGTCTTTTTCAATTTTGTGTTTCAGGATACTAATGTATGCAACCAAAGATTATAATTTATAAGATTGCGAATCAACAACTTAGAGAGCAGAAATTGTACAAGCTCAGAAATACCATTTTAAAGTACTGTTTATGTTTACTAATTTGACCATTTTATGAAACATCTTTGCCTGGTGACTACTTTGAGCTTGGACCAAATTAAGCACCCATAAATGCAAAACGGCAATACACCTTAGTTGTAGAAGGAATAATACACCACTGACTACAAAATCCATGGCTTTTGCACGCAGGGCGTAGCTAAGAATTTTTTCCTAGTCGGGTTGGATTAAAATTTTGTAAAGTTGATTTTGTTTAAGAAATTGAAGAAGTTAATTACTAAGTGTTTTAATTCCAATTATTCTAAGAAAAAGTCAAAATTTTTTTAAATAGAAAAAAATAATTGCAGCTAGGAAGAGAAAGGATTGTGTATCCCTCAAAATATATTAAAAAACAAACATTTTAAATGTGCTAAGTTTTTATTTGTAATTTGTTCTAATAATTAAATGGTTCTAATATTAATGTTTTGCAATTTTTATTAATACTTTACCAAAACAATTCAAACCAACTCCGATTATACCAGAAACAAAAAAAAAATATATTAAAAACATATATAATAAAATAGCACAACCCTTCAATTTCATCTATATTTCTTTACAAAGGTTTAAAAACTATGCAGGAAGCATTGAATTATCAAGATCATTTAAACATCTTCATCTATTTTTTTACCAACAAAATGCGATCTCACAATTGTAAAAAGAAAAAGAAAAAAAAATGTATTGAGAATAGAGAAGAATTAGGAAAAAAAATTAAAACCTTTAACTTTCATAAGCGTCTAATCTTTACATATGACTTTACATATGAAATTTGTTTTAATATATAACCCAACAAAGTTGGAACCAATTATGAAAGAGTAATGATAAATATACAACTAAATTGTATAACTCAACGTATATAATCTGACTTGTCACATAGTCATCGGATCAATGGATCCCTCTTTATTTATTAAAGCTTATTTAGTTTATACTTTATTTTTACCAATCCCGTAAATTTGTAAGTTATATTAATTATGTTATACAACTCGATTGTGTATTATTACCTATAATGAAATATTTAAGCCTATAATTCATTTATATCTTGTTTTTATATTTTTAAAACATAATAATTTAACAAAACCTACAACTAATATTAATATATTATAAATCGAAAGGAACATTAAACAATTTAAAAATTAAAAATGGGAGAATTAAAACAAAAACAAAAACAAAATTTATCATAATATTAAATAGAAGCTTAATTTCCAAATAATATTTTAAAAATAAGAAAATTCATTAAATAAAAGTTTGGAAATAACAAAACAGCTGCAAAGATAAAAATGGAGAATCAGTACATTTAGAAAGAACTGAAAATTAAAAGAAAAGTTGGCAGTGGCAGTTTCGTAAATAATAGGTTTCAATTTTGTAAATTTATCTATGACTGTTTAGTAAATATAACATAAAGTTTAGGGTCGTTTAGGAAAGTTATGAAATTTTTTCATCAAATAGCTACGCCACTGCACATGCACATTGCTAATTGTGTATTTGAAAAGGGACCTTAGAACAAAACAGCGCAGAAGCCAACATACACGGAAAGTCAAATGATCAAGTTAGAAGAAGAGTCTACAAGTTGCATTACATAACAAAGTAACTAGTTGAGAAACCGTTTGCTTTTACACTACATACCTAAATCACTCTATTAAAAACTTACATGAACCCAAAACACAATCCTTGACTAACACTGAACTATAGAAAAATTCTGAAGCTGGTTAACCATGAATAAGTGAATGAAATTCCTGTCCTTAGTTTAAATACATAACATATACAAAAACATGATTTAAGTCCGATGACGAAACTTTTAACGAGCTTTGGTGTCTTTATGTTCTTCAGTCTGAAACAAAAAGAAAAATTGTAAGGCCAAATGATCAATAGCAGGAAAGACTATGAATTGTTATAACTAACTAATCTGAGAAACCACTTTAAATTCCATATCAGCATCACTTACTATGTCCTAGTAAGTTGTTATAAATTCCGATGCTAATTTACCATGATTTTGTCTTTGCAAACATGAGATATACATATAAGTTTAAGATGAAAATTTAAACAAGCCTTACCCTTTGCTTCTTCAGTTTGCTTGGCTTCTAGCTTAGCTCCTTGAACCAACATCACGAAGAATGTGCACCTTTATGATATCTGGCTTTCTCGCCATCTCTCCCATAAATTCACAAATGCAACGGTCATCTTTTTGCACATTGTTCCAGCGGCAAACAGCTTTCCACCCTTTAATCATTGTTCGGCCATCCTTCCAACAAAGAACTTCTCCTTCCCATGTTCCACCAAGCTCATCGTGAAAGGTAACACTCTTAGGTAATTCAAGTTTAAATTCTTTCTTGACGTATGATGGAACAAACTGAAATACGAACAAAGAATTCCATTGGAAGCAGCAATATAGAGACATAAGAAAAATATCACTCATGTAAGACCTAATAAATTCAAGCCAACCAAAGAAAATAAGTCATGATCAATTAAGGTCCACGTGCTAAGAAACATCTGCTTATATATTAACATACTTGTGCTCATCTCTACATGAGGAAAAGAATTCCAGACATGCACTGAGACAACAACTGTTTATGCAAACAAGGATAATAACTCTTGGCTTAGCTCAAGACCGCCTTAGACAGTATAAATGGGGCAACCAACAGCTCTCCACTCCCCAGGAAGAACAATTCTAGGGCAGCATAATGTTAACAGGGTGCTTGATCATGGCTATACAGGACAAATAGGTGAAGCATCCACATCAAGCAAGTGGGACAGATTTTATCCAAAACACGCCAATCACTATCACTTATTGTCTACTAAGCAAGATCAGGTCTTTGGTAGTAAAGAATATTCAAGGTATTAATAGGTAAAAACACCATGTAAAATCGGAAACAACTATTGCCATAGCAGTCGTTTACAGGAGTCTAAAATTATTTAATCTTAACAGGGAAGTAGAACATAACATGTGAAATAATAGACAATCATAACCAAAGAAAGGTTTCAGATGAGCTGAATCATTACCAATAAATCTTTCTTTTGTTCGATTGTTCTTGCCACGAAGTAAGGATTTTGAGATTTAACATATTTTCTCACTTCAGCATTTGTCAAGCCATCACGAAATCGAGGCCGACGAGTAGTCCTTATCATAGATCCTCCTGAATCAAATAAATAAATCTCACTGATCACACATCTGCATGACATTCAAACATGCACAGAGAATAACTTTTAAATGGAGAAGAGATAAGAGTAATATTACCATTTTTTCCTCCACTCTTTTTGCCCTTTTGCTTCATGATAGTAGTTGCTTTATATTTTTCTTCTTCGGCATCCTCCTCCTCCTCCTCCTCCTCCTCCTCCATCTCCTCTTGTTCATAATTAGAATCTTCACTGTCATCGCAGCCACTCTCATCCTCATCATCAATAACAATTTCACCATCATCTTCTTCCTTTCCCTCCTCTTCCTCTTCATTCTCCTCCTTTATGTCACAACCCTCCATAGCACTTTTTTCTCTCTTCTCAGCACCAGTCATCGCAAAAAATTTAACTTTAAATGCATCTTTACCATCATATCGAAAAACTAAAAGATCTCCATAGACCATGGAGTTATCCAGAATAAATTTCTGCCAACCATCCAGAAAACACATGGCATTATCGGTAAGACCCATCTTTACACGCCAAACTTTTCCTATTGGATTCTGGAGCCTAGCAATCCTTGGAAGTTCTTTGAATTGTTCCACAAATGCATCAGGGATTTGCTACAAAAGAAATTAGCAGCATGTCAGTCATAAAATGTCAATCATAATTACATAAAAAAGAAAATTGGAAAATTTTTGACACAAACTTCTTTGTGTAATTTTTAAATTGGAAAATTTTTGATACAAACTTATTTATGTAATTTTTACCCTTTCATTAATCTGAGTCTAATCAATGGAGTGATTTTATTATTTCACATCCATGGATTTTTCAAGTACATGAGAAAGATGTAATTTCTCTCTCTCTGTCAGAGATGTAATTTCTCTTTCACGGTCAATACATCAATGCATTAAATCTATATAACTCCTGGATCAACCCATTAAAGCCACTTAAAATATTTGCCGAACACAATTATCTCAGTACTGATAATCACCTTACCCAAAGAATAGGCAGGGAGGGGTTCTAGAAATACAACATTGATGAATATTTTCCTTTTTCATTCTCTAAAATAGAATCAAATTAGATCATATTTAAAATTGTAAACTCAACAAACCTTCATTCAACAGAAACAAAACTCTAACTCAAAAAGCTAAAAAATTTATGTGCTTATACTATCTATCTTTGCAATCTATCAAACAAAAACCGGTAAAGTACCAAATTTTATATCGTGCAAGTCAAATGTAAACCCATAAAAAAATCTAAGAATTAAAACAATTAAAAAAACCCAGATCAGATCAGAAGAGCTGAGAAACACAGAGGGTTAATCAAATTACCATTCGATGGAGGCTGTTACGTGGTATATAAACCTTGAAGAAGTCACGGAATCTCTTGTCCTGTTTCGTGGGCGCCATTTCATTCTGTGTTTAAAGTGACCAGAAAATAAAAAAAGCAAAGTTAGTACTTCTTGTTGGGAAGAATGAAATGAGTTCTCATAAGCAACTATTGATGAAACAGAAGAATGGTTTACTGTTAACTCTGTCACTACTTTATTTTTAGTGTTATATCAGTACTTCTTCAAGAAAAATTCATCATTTTGATGCTTTAAAATCAAGTCTAATCAAAATTTCATGTTTTTTTCCTCTCTGTCTTCTGTAATATCAACTTTAAAACTCACCCTAGTTTCAGAAGCATCGAACAAAATGTCTCTTTGGACGATGGCTAAAAGTACGAACACAAAAGCAACAAAGAAAAGCAAAAAGGCGTTGAATCAATACCAGCAGACTTGCAACTTCAACAGATCTCTTGCTTGCGGGTGCTTGCTCAGTGCTCACTGTTTCCTGCGTTAAGGGGCAAGGGGGAAATGAAAATGTGAGTTAGTTTTGTGTTTTGTTTTACAGTTTGGATAAGTTCTTATTTCTGGGTAACTAGTTTAGTTTCTTACTATATATTTCTTAGCTTCTAACAAAAGCATCGATCATCTAACTCAATGCTAATGATTATTTTTCATCCAAAAGAGAAAAGAGAAACAACATTCATTCATATACATGTACATGCAAAGCGAAAATTGCAGACAAAGAAGAGAAAGAGCAGATGGTGAAGGAGGAGAAGCTCACGATATGTCACAAACTTAGAAGAACCACAACCGTTAAAGACTTAAATTCGTCTTCAAATCTCCCTCTTGAGCTCCTAGCACGGTAGCTTAAAGAAAAGAAACTTTAAGTTTGTCGCTCTTTTAAACTTCTGTGAAGCCACTGAACCACACAAAAAAGAGAAGCGAAAGAAGAAGAAAATAAACAAACTAGAAAGGAACGTGGAAGCTGAACCTCCGAGTAAACTAGAAGGAATGGGAAAAGAGACAAGAAGAGACAGGGTTGAATAACAAAAAATTTGGTGCTATGAAATGAAATGAAGATGAGTCCGATAATCTTCTCTTGTCTCTCTTCTCTTTATGTTTTTAAGTGGAAAACTAAACCTCCGAGTAATATTTGATTCTTCGGTCAAACATTGCTAATGTTTTCAGACTGTTATCAGTCTGCAGAAGTGGTTTCGTGTTTCAGAGATTATTTGGTCAGGGCCGGTGATCGTACACACAGCATGCTGTTCAGCCGTGTGTAGGAAAAATTCGCTGGAGGTCATTAAATTTTGAAAAATTACTTAAACATCCACAAATTTTACAAACTAAATAAATATCCAAAATCTTTGACCAATAAAATGCCGATTTCACCCTTGTATTCGAAGGAAAAATTGGAAACGAGTTCGATGATTTAAATATTCATCATTTAAAAAAAAATTCAGAAAATGATCATGCAAAATGCAAACCCATTATTGAATCCAAAAGCCTGCAATTTGAACATGGTTTGAGTGAATCAAAATCCAAATACTTGACAAATGAAAATAAAAAGATCAGTGATTTGATTGTACAATTTCACAAAACATCTTACTTTCAATGTAAAATGACTGCAATCAGAGAGGCAATACATTTCATTATATAGTGGGAAATAAAATAAAATAAATAAATTGATGGAAGACATCCAGCCTTCTTTATTAACGAATTCAATCCTCGTAGGATCTTTTAACTCTTAATAAAAAAGAAGTGATACACACTCATATATATAGACATTCAGCTTGTTCTTTTACAATAAAAATGACTAGTGCAGAAAGAAGAAGTAGATTTCAATAGCATGCAACCCAAGTAATTTGTTAAATAAATACTCAGCCTAAAATCTAAAAACAAAAACTTCAAAACAAAATATTACACTTCTCCACTCTATTGAACAAACCCATCTTAAATTTCCATTTTTCGACCAAAAAAAATTATTAAAGAGAAAAAATAAATGTGTCTTAAGGGAAGAAACTTACCCAAGTGCTTGCCTCCCTAAGTGCTTGCCTCCCAAGTGCTTGCCTCACTCATTCACAACTGATCGCTGAATGCACTACTCCAACGTGAGCCTCAGCTTTTCCGCTTTCCAGCTTTGCTTTTAAGTTTGGTATTAAAAAAGCTACTGTTACATTGGGGAGCTATTGACTGTTGAGATTATGGGTGTTTTGTCTGCTCCGAAACTATCAATACAGTAATTTTATCTTAGTACCCACTAAAGCCAGTTAAAATATTTGCTAGACACAATGATCTCACATGTCCGTACAAATAATCAAGCAATCACCTTTAAAAAAAAAAAAAAAGGCTGAGAAGGGTACAGAAAATGCAACATTGATGAAAAATTCCCCTTTCACGAAGCGCTCATTCAACAGAAACAAATTCTGACTTAGAAGGCTAAAAAATTTATTTACGTAAACTATCTGTCTTTGCAATCCATCAAAGACAAACCAGTAAAGAACCAAACTTTATATCATGCAAACAAAAATGTAAACCCCTTAATAATTAAAGAAATAAAACAATAAATAAGCCCAGATCAGAAGAACTGAAACATAAGGAGTTAACCAAATTACCATTTCATGAAAGCCGTGCTATATGGTACATACATTCTCCAGAAGGCAGCGATCCTCCTATTCTGTCACTCGGGCACTTTACTCTGTGTTTAAAGAGCCCAGAAAATGAAACAAAGCAAAGTTTAGAACTTTAAAACTCAGCGAAGATTAGTTTCAGAAGCAACAAATAAAATGTCTCCTCGGAAAATGGCTAAAGCAATATATGAAAAGCAACAAAGCAAAGTGAAAAGGTTGAATGAATACCAGCAAACTCGAAATCACTCTCACTATGCAACTCTCTTCCTTCCTTCCAGCTTCTATACATACGTCTTCAAGTTCAACATCTCTCTTGCCAGTGCCTGCCCTGTGCTCACCGTTTGCTTCTTCGGTTTATACTTTTACCGCATTTGCCTGCCAGTCTGTCAGTTTTGTTACTAGGGGATGTTCATCTAGTTTTTACAAAAACTCGCCGACAATATGATTTTACCTGTTCCACATAAGTTTTCTTCAAACTATCACTTTGGCAATTCTAGAAATAAGAAAAGTTTTATGTACCTTCAGGACATTGGTCAACAATATCGACTACATAATTAAATCTTCATTTCACTTTATAAATTATTAGAAATATAAATACATATAATAAAAAATAATAATTTAAGCTTATACTTTAAAAAATTACTATAAATCAAAAAATTGTTCAACCTATATGATTTATTAATAAAGACAACTTTTTTTAAACATCATCTGTTTGGCGATTTAATGAAAATTTTGGCATTTTAATTGTAATGTTCATGTAATAATTATTAATTTATTAACTTTATATTAATTTTAAATACTTTTTTTAAAAAATATTTACATATTTTAATTAAATTTTAGATTAAAAAGATAATAATAAGTGTATTTAAAAAAAGGGATGATAGTGGAGATTTTATATGTTTGCACCAACCATCCAAGAATAAGAAATATCGAGACACCTTGGAAGTATTGGCTAGTCTCTTGATATACGCCGTTGTCAAATACTAAATGGGGCACCCCAAAAATTGAATAGCCTGACACTCTGAGAAAGAAACTGCAACCCATTACAGGCACAAGTTCGGATATTAAATATTCAGATAAGAATACCTTGAAAGGATGTTGACCGAGAGCCAAAAATTGATAGCTTATGCAAAGGCCAATATTTCACATGTTAAACTGCACCATCTTCACAGAACACGTAGATTCTTGGCTAGAAGCCATGCCTATTTGCCTATGCCTTTCGATAGCCATGATATGTTCCTGTAAACATTCACCAAATCTACACGCGCGCGCGCGCACAAAACAAAAAAAAAAGGCAAAAACAATCTGCTCAACTCCATCTTTGATAATTCAATACACAAAACATCTCCTATTATTATACAACAAAAGCCAAAAACATCTCCTATTAACAAATTGCATTGTATACACCAAAAGTCAAAGACATATATTGTCACAATCCATACTAGACATACAAAATATAGCATTTATACAGTCATTTAAATGTGAACTCTAATATTTTCTTCAAAAATTAATATAAGTATAACCCAAATAGAGTTCCTAATGACAACCATCTCATTCTACTACATTTATGTACATTCAAAAATCAAAAGAAGTTCTACAGTATGGCTATGCTAATATAGAGCAGCGGTCTATGGTTGCCAAGGGAACTCTGTCAATAATGACAAAAGTCCTCCATTCCTAGCTCAAACTACTGATCACCTGAGGCACACAACAACTTTCATGAGTAAAACTCAGTAAGTAAGCTGGGTGAATATACAGTAATAAACAATAATAATAGAATTCAGTCCACAGTATGAAACTATCAATTTCTAACTACACAAGCATTAGCTAACTCGTTAAAGAAAGAATGCCCCAGAGTTCACTTCGGTTACATTTGCGCTCCTGCGCCGATTTTCTTTCTAAACCTCTATAGGTCGATTCAGCCTCACATAAGTGAGTTCACATTTCTCTAGTCATCGCTTTTTCATGTACAATCACAATCACATAATGAGGAAGCTTCCACAATATCAATTACAATCACCTAGGGGAAAAGGCTCTCTAATCAAGGTAGGACTTTTCATTTCACAGTCAGTTCCCATATATTAGCTCAAGGCTAGTCTGACAATCCAGGTGATACCGGGCCCATGCTACCGAATCTCGTCTAGAGAAACACATGGTCCAGACCTCCCCTCAAGCCATGGGAGTACGAAATGCTCAAGGCTAGTCTGACAATCCGGGTAATACTGGACCCATGCTACCGAATCTCGTCTAGAGAAACACATGGTCCAGACCTCCCCTCAAGACATGAAACAGTACAGAACAGTACAAATACATTTAGATGCCTACACTTGAAATAGCTCGAGGCTAGTCTGACAATCCGGGTGATACCGAGCCCATGCTACCGCATCTCATCTAGAGAAACACATGGTCCAGACTGTTGACCCAGGTATGGCAACCCAAGAAGGGGGGTGAATTGGGTTTTTATTTATCAAAACGAATTTATAAAACTTTTCTTGAAAGATCAAAATTAGTTCACTCTTTCTTTGAGAATAAAGGTGAAGAAGATGAAATTAGAAGTTATCAAAGATGCAATCAAGAGAATAACAATAATGAGCTATCACAAGTGCAAGTAAATGTAGAGGGGATAGGGATAGAGAGAGTGCAAACTCGATGTACGTGGTTCGGCAAACCTTGCCTACGTCTACGGGCTCTTAGCTCCACGAGCTAAGCTTTCCACTAAGTTGTAGAAATCTTTACAACTTGCTTGATGAACAACCTCACCAAGACTTTTTCTTCCAACTCTTGATAACACCACACAAGAGTTCTTCTTGATGAACAACCTCACCAAGGCAACTTCCTTCAACTCTTGATAACACCACACCAAGAGTTCTTCTTGATGAACAACCTCACCAAGGCAACTTCCTTCAACTCTTGATAACACCACACCAAGAGTTCTTCTTGATGAACAACCTCACCAAGGCAACTTCCTTCAACTCTTGATAACACCACACCAAGAGTTCTTTTTGATGAACAACCTCACCAAGGAAACTTCCTTCAACTTTTGATAACACACAACAAGAGTTCTCTTAAGGATAACTATTATCTTTTACAAGAATATCTCACTCTCACCACAATACAAGAACAAGGATAATTTTTACAACAAAAGTACAACTCTCTTCAAAGAGTAGATGAAGAATATAAAAGCTCTCTAGACTTGATATTTCTCTTGTTTTTTGCTTGACAGATGCTTCTCTTGCTCTACTTGAATGCATGGGAGAAGAGCTCCTTTTATAGGTAAATGGGATGAACTTAGTCAAGTGAAAACACCAACTCCAAAGTTTCTACCCACCATAAAAAATGTAATCTTGTCTGACATTTTTGTCAATATTCCGTTTGAAATTTGAAAATCTGCAAAACATAAAAGATCTGAAAATTTGAATAACCTTTCCAACGCATCAAGAATCAAGTCATTTGGATATCTGTAGCTCAAGATATGGCTAAAACACCATTCGATGCTCATGTGACTTGATTTTTCTTCCTTGTGTCAGTCCACCAAATTGAATGATAATTCTGTCAGCATTCCGTTTGAAATTTGAATTTCTTCAAAACATAAAAGATCTGCATATTTGAATAAGCTTTCCAAAACATTAAGAATCAAAGAATTTGGATATCTCTATCTCAAGATATGGCCAAAATACCATTTGGTGCTCATGTGAGTTGATTTTTCTTCCTTGTGTCAGTCCACCGACTTGCATGTCAATTATGTCAGCCTTCCATTTGAAATTTGAATTTATTCAAAACATATGAAATGTGCCTCATTAAGTCCTCTTTCCAATGCCATAAGAATTAAGTCATTTTGATTTTTCTATCTCAAGATATGTCCAAAAGAGTATTCAGTGCTCATATCAGCTGCTTCCATTTGTCTTTCAAATTGCATGATAATTTGGACAACCTTGCACTTGAAATTTGAATTTCTTTAAAACATATGAAATGTTATAAATTGAGTAAGATTTCCAAAGGCTTAAGAATCACATCATTTGGACATTTGTAGAGATATATATGACCAATTGATTGAACATTGCTCATGTGTCACATTCCTTGAGTCAATCCTTGTTCTTAAACTTTGGTGCCTTTAACATGTAGTCTTCTCCTTAGCTTCAACACTTCATTTTAATAAGCCTTTTCTTGATTTTACAATTATTTCAATGATATTACTCTTGCACATAAATAAACATGTTAGTAAATCTCAATGAATCAATGTGCATTGTTATCAACAAAATTATCATGTAGTCATAGGGCTAACACAAACCTCCGCTCCAGCTATGAGAGCTAAACTTCCTAGGTCTTGGCATGCTAATCACTTTTCATCATTCACAATCAGTCACATAAAAGAAGCTCTATATCAGGCTTCCAAAACAGTCACAATATCTCACATTTAAGGATCAAGTTGCTAGCATTTAATACTGTTACAATCCACAAAATTACATACATACAGTACATATTTTATTGTGGCCTCAGAATAGTTAGATTATTTACCTCGTACAGCTGCTTTTCGATGCTTGTGATTGACCTAAAAATAAAATAAAAATCTCTTTTTAGGTCATCATACACTTGTAAAATATTTTCCCTTTTTGGCTGTATTTCTATACTTACTTTGACAAACAATTTACAACAACACTTGTCTACTTTCAAAATTCGCACAATTAGGTAGCATCTTTTAGACACATACCTCATGTCTCCTTAAAATTTTTAGAGCAAATTGTGGTCATTAGGTCACTCAAAATAATCAAATTGATTACCTCAACAATTCTGCCACTGCATTCACTTCACTAAGTACTATCAACTTAAAAATTTGTAGGAATTTCAATCCTACTCAAATAGCTACAAATATTTACAGGCTGGTATATAACATATATATATATATATCTCCATACCAAAAATCAGGGCTTTTCAAGATGTTTAGCCCATTCAAATCCATTTATTTCTAACTGCCCTGTTTTGGAAACTAAAAATTCCAGTTTTAACAAGCCAATTTTAAAAATCTATAACAATTCACACAGAGCTTCAATCTCAGTGAAAATTTACAGTCTCATATATGACACATAGAAGAACTTTCATACAAAAATTCAGGCACTTTTACAAAGATTTGCCCCCTCAAATCGAGTTCACTCTCCCTGCCCTGTTTTAAAACAGGGGAAATTCACAAATTTCGAACCAGAATTTCAAAATTCATTATAATTTACACACTATGAATTTTTAAGTGATTCTAATTTCTATACACTCCTGGATATGTCTATTTTCATGAGTAAAATTTTCAGAACCAGAAAATATTTCCTTAAATTTTAGGAATTTTCGAAATAGATACTGTTCAGTGTCAAAACACTGCAGTATTTGAATTAATCTATCATTTTCCCACTTAATCTCCTTCAATTCTCATCCTAAATCATGGTTCCACACAAATTCCAAGCATACATGGCAGTGATTCTTATATCCACATCACAACCCAAGGAAATTTTTTGCACAAATAGACTATAGCACAAGGTATACTAATTAGAAAATTGATTCTCACCTCTTTCTTCTTTCTTCTTCCTTCTTCCTCATTCCTGCCTTGCCTTGGATTGTTGATGATTTGGTGGTATTTGTGAAGAAAAATGGAGAGAAAATAAGGGCTGGATTGTGACCTAAGAGGCCAAATTGATGGAATTCTAAAATTCCTCTTATTTATATAGTAAACAAGAATTTCATATTAGCCCTCCTTCTTCTCATTCTTTCAATTAAGTCCACCATTCTTTCATTTACTACACTATAATTCATATACATCACATATACATTAATACATATTACTACATATGTAATTATTATACATCATGCCATGTACATTAGAAATTTAGGATGTTACAACTCTCCCCCCCTTAAAAGAATTCGTCCTCGAAATTCAGTACAATCATTCGAATAGAGAGGGGTATTTGTTACGCATTTCTTCCTCTAATTCCCAAGTTGCTTCTTCTATGGAGTGATTTTCCCAAAGTACTTTCACCAATGGTATGTTCCTCTTCCGAAGTCCATGTTCTTTGCGATCTATGATTCAGATCAGTCTCTCCTCATATGTAAGATCGGCTCTCAACTCCGGAAGTTCGGAACTCAGCACATGGGATGGATCGAAAACATACTTCCTTAACATGGAGATATGAAAGACATCATGCACTCCAGACAATGAAGGTGGTAAGGCAAGTTTATATCCTGCCTCTCCAATCCTCTCCAGAATCTCATAAGGGCCAATATATCTTGGACTCAATTTCCCTTTCTTTTCAAATCGCATCACTCCTTTCATAGGAGCAACTTTAAGGACAACTTTATCTCCTGTTACAAATTCTAACTTCTTCCTTCGCTGATCAGCATAATTCTTCTGTATGCTCTGAGCTGCATTCATTCTGTCCTTCACTTTTCGAATGATATCACATGTTTGTTGTACAATTTCGGGCCCAAGTATCTTTCTTTTACCAACCTCATCCCAATGGATGGGTGATCTACACTTCCTCCCATACAAGGCTTCATAAGGGGCCATTCCTATTGTGGATTGATAGCTGTTGTTGTATGCAAATTCAACCAAAGTCAAGTGCTTGTCCCAGCTATCCTTGAAGTCCAACACACAAGCTCTAAGCATATCTTCCAGAATCTGAATGGTCCTTTCCGATTAACCATCTGTTTAAGGATGAAAAGTAGTGCTGAACTTTAGTTTAGTGCCCAAAGCCTTATGTAAACTTTTCTAGAATTGGGAGGTGAATATTGGGTCCCGATCTGAAATAATAGATACTGGTACTCCATGTAGTCTAACAATCTTATCTACATAGAGCTGGGCATATCTGTCCATAGTGAAGGTAGTGCGCACAGGAAGAAAATGCGCTGATTTTGTCAATCGATCCACAATCACCCAAATTGCATTATATCCATTCCTCGCCCTTGGTAGACCCACAACAAAATCCATAATGATGTGTTCCCATTTCCATTCTGGTATTGATAGTGGATTTAGTAATCCCGATGGCCTTTGATATTCAGCTTTAACTTGTTGACAAACTAAGCATTGTTCAACAAATTGAGCTATTTCCTTCTTCATACCAACCCACCAGTAGTTATTTCAGAGATCCCTATACATCTTTGTACAACCAGGATGTACCAAATAAGGAGAATTATGTGCTTCATTCAATATTTCTCGTTTCAACTCTATCACATTAGGCACACACAATCTTCCTACGAAGTATAATACCTCGTCGGAGGAGATAACAAAACCTGGCCTTTTCCCCAATGGAACTTCTTCCCTCACCTTCTTCAAAAAGGCATCTTCACATTGACTCTTCTTGATTTTCTCAATAATGGTGGGTTGCACTATCAATGAAGCCAAGTGTAAGCATTTATTCTGCTGAACAATCTCAATAGCAAGTTTCTCTAGATCTTACATTATTGACCGTTGTGTGGTAATTAAAGCAGCCATATGTCCAGAAGACTTTCTACTCAAGGCATCTGCCGCCACATTCGCTTTTCCAGGATGATAATTAATGACACAATCATAATCCTTGACCAATTCTAGCCATCTCCTTTGCCTCATATTTAATTCCTTTTGAGTGAAGAAATATTTAAGGCTCTTATGGTCAGTATAGATCTCACATCTTGCTCCGTATAAGTAATGCTTCCAAATCTTTAATGCAAACACCACTGCTGCCAGTTCTAGATCATGGGTAGGGTAATTCTTCTCATAATCCTTCAATTGTCGAGATGCATAGGCTATAACCTTGCCATTTTGCATCAAAACACACCCCAACCCGTTCTTAGAAGCATCACTGTATATCACAAATCTTTCTGAACCAGAAGGAATGGTCAGTATTGGAGCTGTCACTAATCGATTCTTGAGTTCTTGAAAACTCTTCTCACAGTCCTCTGACCATACAAAAGATATTCTTCCTGGTCAATTGTGTTAAGGGCGAGACTATCTTGAAAAAGCCTTCAACGAATCTCCTATAGTATCCAGCCAATCCCAGAAAGCTACGTACTTCAGTTACATTAGTCGGTCTCGACCACTTCACAATAGCTTCCACTTTGTTTGGGTCCACTGAGATCCCATCATATGAAACAATGTGACCCAAGAAGGAAATCTGGTTGAGCCAAAACTCGCATTTCTTGAATTTGGCATACAGTTTCTTCTCTCTCAATAACTGCAATACCCTTCTCAAATGCTTTTCGTGTTCTTTAGAATTCTTAGAATACACCAAGATATCATCAATGAACACAATAACGAATTTATCCAAGTAAAAACACGGTTCATAAGATCCATAAAAGCAGCTGGAGCATTCGTGAGTCCGAAAGGCATCACCAAGAATTCATAGTGCCCGTACCTCGTTCGAAAGGTAGTCTTGGAAATGTCTTCCTTTCTAATCTTTAACTGATGGTATCCGGATCGAAGATCAATCTTAGAAAACACACTTGCCCCATGCAATTGATTGAGTAGATCATCAATCCTTGGAAGTGGATACTTGTTCTTTATAGTCACCCGATTCAACTCACGATAATCAATGCACAATCTCATTGTCCCATCTTTTTTCTTCACAAACAGAATTGGTGCTCCCCAAGGAGAGACACTGGGACGGATGAAACCCTTACATCCTTTTCGAAAGAAATTTTGAGCTTTCAAAGCTGAAACAATCTGTGGCAATGAGACTATATCCGCCTCGACAAAGCTGCACTCCAATCCGAGTGGAGTATGGAAGACCACTTTCTTCTCAAAACACTTGATATCTGCATGATATTTAGACAGCCAATCCATACCCAGAATCACATCAAAATCACTCATCTCTAGGATGATTAGATTGGCCTCTAACTCTTGGCTAACTATTTTAATCGGGCAGGATTTCAACTCTTCTCTAGCACACAATGCCATCCCCGAAGGAGTAGAGACACACATCTCAACCTCCATAATTGAAGGCTTTACCTCCACTTTATGAGCAAAAGTACGAGACATAAAGGAATGAGTGGCACCCGAATCAAACAATACATGAGCATTATGACCAAGAACAGAGATAATACCAGAAACAACCGATAGAGCCTCCCGTGCTTTAGTGGTGGTAAGGGCATAGACTCTTCCTTGAGCTCGTGGTTCTCTACCTGGTGTATTCAGAACTCTACCAGGAGTAATAGGAGCTTGACTGGCTTTAGGACATGATGCAACAAAGTGTCCAGTTTTTTTTTTTTCATACCGGAAGCACGCTCTAGTCTTGAAATGACACATTCCTTTATGTGGTCTGTGGCATGTGTCACATACAGGAAATTCTTTCCTACTCATATTCTGCTTCTTTTTTCCTTTGCCTTTCTCGAACCGTTTGCTATTATTCCTCCATGGTTTCCTTAGTTGAGAACCAGAACCCTCTTCTTTAGATTTGCTAGCTTCAATCATCTCTTCATCTCTGGCCAATATCTGAGCCTTCCTTAGCACTGCACTGTAGCTTTTCAATTCAAAAACTGCCACGTGCCTTTGAATTTCTGGTTTCAGGCCTCTCTCAAAGAACTTGGCTTTCTCCTCTTCTATACTAATGAGGTGTGGAGCAAATCTGGAGAGAGCCTCGAACTTCCTTTCATATTCTGTAAGGGACATGGACCCCTGAGTTAAATGAAAAAATTCAGCAATCTTCTCATTCTTCAATGACTGAGGGAAGTACTTGTTATAAAACAACTCTTTAAACTGAGCCCAAGTAAGCACTCTATCTTCTCCAGTGTGAGCTCTCTTGGTCATTTCCCACTAGTAACTTGCACTATCGTTTAGCATAAAAATAGCACATGTGAGACGTTGTGTATCAGTACACCCCATAAGCTCGAATATTTTCTCCATTTTACGAACCCATTCTTCTGCAGCTAATGGGTCTGTTGAGCCTGTAAAGGATCGAGGGTTAAGTCTTCTAAACTGTTCCACTACTTGTATATTTTCAGAAGTGGTGGTGGAACTAGATTGTGCAGCCTCTCGTCTCACATCTGTCAGAATCTGCACCAACTCCTGGACTGTAGTGTCCTGAGCCCCTGAGCTACTACTAGTCCCAGCTTGCCTCTTCGGTCTTCTATTTCTGACCAAAGTAGGTTCATCCAGCTGTGAAGTTCGTTTCACTCTGGATGTGGAGTTAACCCTTCTCATTTCCTCCACAGTGGGGTTATCGGCTCTCCTGGGCCCCCTCGGTCGAGACATGGCTATCAATTCTGATCATCAGAACAGAATGAGGCACTATATAATAACAATAATGCTAATAATAATAATTAGCACTCCTCATCATATACAACCATTTCAGAGATTTCAATATGGAAATCAAACAATTATCAATCTTACTTACTATGGAGGATTTGGCATGGACTTTGTTCCCTTAACTGCTTGCAACAAAAGTGTCTACAGAATCTTAAACCTATGATCTGATACCACTACTGTTACAACCCATACTAGACATACAAAATATAGCATTTATACAGTCATTTACATGTGAACTCTAATATTTTCTTCAAAAATTAATATAAGTATAACCCAAATAGAGTTCCTAATGACAACCACCTCATTCTACTACATTTATGTACATTCAAAAATCAAAAGAAGTTCTACAGTATGGCTATACTAATATAGAGCAGCGGTCTATGGTTGCCAAGGGAACTCTGTCAGTAATGCCAAAAGTCATCCATCCCTAGCTCAAACTACTGATCACCTGAGGCACACAACAGCTTTCATGAGTAAAACTCAGTAAGTAAGCTAGGTGAATATACAGTAATAAATAATAACAATAGAATTCAGTCCACAGTATGAAACTATCAATTTCTAACTACACAAGCATTAGCCAACTCGTTAAAGAAAGAATGCCCCAGAGTTCACTTCGGTTACATTTGCGCTCCCGCGCCGATTTTCTTTCTAAACCTCTATAGGTCGATTCAGCCTCACATAAGTGAGTTCACATTTCTCTAGTCATCGCTTTTTCATGTACAATCACAATCACATAATGAGGAAGCTTCCACAGTATCAATTACAATCACCTAGGGGAAAAGGCTCTCTAATCAAGGTAGGACTTTTCATTTCACAGTCAGTTCTCATATATTAGCTCAAGGCTAGTCTGATAATCCGGGTGATACCGGACCCATGCTATCAAATCTCATCTAGAGAAACACATGGTCCAGACCTCCCCTCAAGCCATGGAAGTACGAAATGCTCAAGGATAGTGTGACAATCCGGGTGATACCGGGCCCATGCTACCGAATCTCGTCTAAAGAAACACATGATCCAGACCTCCCCTCAAAACATGAAACAGTATAGAACAGTACAAATATATTTAGATGCCTACATTTGAAATAGCTCGAGGCTAGTCTGACAATCTTGGTGATACCGGACCCATGCTACCGAATCTCATCTAGAGAAACACATGGTCCAGACCTCCCCTCCAGCTATGAGAGCTAAACTTCCTAGGTCTTGGCATGCCAATCACTTTTCATCATTCACAATCAGTCACATAAAAGAAGCTCTATATCAGGCTTCCAAAACAGTCACAATATCTCATATTCAAGCATCAAGTTGCTAGCATTTAATACTATTACAATCCACAAAATTACATACATACAGTACATATTTTATTGTGGCCTCAGAATAGTTAGCTTACTTACCTCGTACAGCTGCTTTTCGATGCTTGTGATTGACCTAAAAATAAAATAAAAATCTCTTTTTAGGTCATCATACACTTGTAAAACATTTCTCCTTTTTGGCTCTATTTCTATACTTACTTTGACAAACAATTTACAACAACACTTGTCTACTTTCAAAATTCACACAATTAGGTAGACATCTTTTAGACACATACCTCATGTCTCCTTAAAATTTTTAGAGCAAATTGTGGTCATTAGGTCACTCAAAATAATCAAATTGATTACCTCAACAATTCTGCCACTGCATTCACTTCACTGAGTACTATCAACTTAAAAATTTGTAGGAATTTCAATCCTACTCAAATGGCTACAAAAATTTACAGGCTGGTATATAACATATATACATACCTCCATACCAAAAATCAGGGCTTTTCAAGATGTTTAACCCATTAAAATCCATTTATTTCTACCTGCCGTGTTTTGGAAACTAAAAATTCCAGTTTTAACAAGCCAACTTTAAAAATCTATAACAATTCACACAGAGCTTCAATCTCAGTGAAAATTTACAGTCTCATATATGACACATAGAAGAACTTTCATACGAAAATTCAGGCACTTTTACAAAGATTTGCCCCCTCAAATCGAGTTCATTCTCCCTGCCCTGTTTTAAAACAGGGGAAATTCACAAATTTTGAACCAGAATTTCAAAATTCATTACAATTTACACACTATGAATTTTTAATTGATTCAAATTTCTATACACTCCTGGATATGTCTATTTTCATCAGTAAAATTTTCAGATTCAGAAAATATTTCCTTAAATTTTAGGAATTTTCGAAATAGATACTGTTCAGTGTAAAAACACTGCAGTATTTGAATTAATCTATAATTTTCCCACTTAATCTCCTTCAATTCTCATCCTAAATCATGGTTCCACACAAATTCCAAGCATACATGGCAGTGATTCTCATATCCACATCACAACCCAAGGAAATTTTTTGCACAAATAGACTATAGCACAAGGTATACTAATTAGAAAATTGATTCTCACCTCTTTCTTCTTCCTTCTTCCTCCTTCCTTCCTTGCCTTGGATTGTTGATGATTTGGTGGTATTTGTGAAGAAAAATGGAGAGAAAATAAGGGCTGGATCGTGACCTAAGAGGCCAAATTGATGGAATTCTAAAATTCCTCTTATTTATATAGTAAACAAGAATTTTATATTAGCCCTCCTTCTTCTCATTCTTTCAATTAAATCCACCATTCTTTCATTTACTACACTACAATTCATAGACATCATATATACGTTAATACATATTACTACATATGTAATTATTATACATCATGCCATGTACATTAGAAATTTAGGATGTTACATATATCCCCAGTAGCTCAGGGGTGTCAATGTAAAATTGTCACTAGAATAAAAGTGGATTTGTAAAAGGGGGGCTAAATAGCATAACTGAGATGATCATTAAGTGTCTTTATGCTACACTTTATTTCCTGCACATGTATCATATATTGCATTGGCATGCCTTGTTTAAATTTTGAAGGGAGTGGCCATTCCTGCAAGTTCGATATGGCCAAGCTAATATTTTCCAGGCTCTCTGTTAAATGCATTAGTTGAAGCCTTGAAGAGTTGATGTGGTTAAGAGGCAATTGCTGCTGCAGATTAGAGTTAAGTGAGGCATATGCAGAAAATATTGATAATTCACATGATTGCTGTGCCATATCTACACAATTAATAGTCCAAACTAATGAACTTATATATCTATTTGACTCATAAATGCACAATATTAAACAGCAAAAATTTGAAGACCATTATATTGCTGATAAAGATTTGCAACTCACATGATAAAAATTTAGTGCTGACACAAGTTCATAATTGCTTAAATTCATTCTACTTCGCATGAAATATTGAAAATTTTAGAGAAGCATTCTTCATCTCAAATTTGATCAGCTCAAAAACACAAATGTCTCCTAACACCAAATTTTTGTCATTACCAACTGTAGCCCATCTTTCTAATAAATACTGACCTTGGCTCTATTGGTGTCGCTTTGGCAACTTCTTTTCATCTTAATCCGAGAGGATGATACATTACACTTCACTAAAATACTTCCTAGCAAATTTAATCAGAACATACTACAAAAGCATAAAAATATAATAAATAAAGAAATTTTATTTAAACATTACCTACAAAGAAATAGCACACAAATAAAAAAAAGATTAAATCTAATTCTCATCATTTTTTATTCAACTATATTTTTTGTTGTAAAGATCCTCGTAAATTGTTTTTATATACCATCTATATTTAATTTGCCTTGCCTTGATTCATTCACATTACCTGATTCATGTATCTGATCCAACTGCTCTTCCTTCTTACATTTCTTGCTTTGCTTCTTATAGCCATGCAATTTTGATCTTTCAAAGGAAGTAGCACATTTCTGAGTCCTCGACGAAGAATACTTACTGAGATTATGCATTGATGGAGAAGCTCTGTTTTCCAAAGTGCTAAAATGTGCGTTTGGAGCAGTTAAATCCACTATCTCAACAGAGTTGTCATTTTCCATTTCTTCCTGTTTAACCATGTTCTGCTGCTCATTTTTTGTTACTTCATCATTATATGGAAGTAGTCAATTTCACTAGCAGAGTTATCAAATATAAGAACTTTAATTTTGAGCCCTTTCCGTGTCTGAAAGCCAGGAAATATCCGGCAACAATCGAATGATACTCTACAAATTCATGCTAGCCATCAACAAACCAAATCTTAATTCTTTCCATCTTTTGTCAACCCCATTTCCCACACATAACCATTAGGACCATTGAGTGCAGCAACATCACCAAGTTCATGCCCAAATTTTCTCACAAAATTTGTTGGAATTGTCTACACATTTATACAATTAAAGTTAGATAATGATATTCTCAAGAGCAAAAAAGAACAAAAAGAAGCAAGAACATAAACTTGTGCAGAGAATTACCAGCTTATTGGCTGCAAGTATAGCACGATTGATGATCTAATAGAAAGAAGTTGTCACGATGTGAATTTGGGGTCTGAGTTTGGTTTCCAGAAATAGGTAAACCACCACTGAGATAAGACCATAAATGATGTGTCATTGTGCTAAATGCAACCCTGTTTGCTGCATCAGTGAACGTTTTTGTGGTTGTTGTTTTGTGATAAATGCAACCCTCCTTCCCACGTACTTCAGTGGATACTGATAAGGATTCCAAGGCTTAGAAGTGTGTCAAACTTGCGTTGCAACCTGCTTTTTTAACCATTAAGAATATTACGAGAAAGTAACGGGAATGAATTTGAGTTGCCTTCCACATGTGCAGTTAGAATTACACTAGTGACAAGTTAAAGAACAAACGTTAAATATAAATAGTTAAAAATTATAGTTTCTTTATAAAATAAAAATTTATTTATTGGCAAAAATATTTTTTTAAATAAAATAGTTATTTTTATTTTATATAAATAGTTATGTTTAGAATTTTTTTCTCTCTCTCTCAATCTATCAAAACTGTTGAAAACATTAAAAAATTACAAGTACTAAACTAACAGAATTATAGTCGACATGTTGAACTTGAGCTTCGTGATACTTGAATTATATGTAAATCGCATTAACATTGAGACATCTATAACACCCTAAAAAAAACAAAGAAGTACACTTGAAGATTTCAATCCATGTAGAATTGCAATAGCTGAAGTGTCTGCTGAGAGAATACCATAGATGAAAGTGGCTAATTAGTTAAAAAAAGAAAAGGGTTACCCAAAGGACAGTAGGGACAAATGCTCCCACTAGGTTCGTTCTTTGCTGGGCTGCTGGCGGCGTCCAATTTAACCCTAACTTGAAAGTCTTAGGCCTGTAGCATAATTAGAGTGGCTTTGTGAATCGGGGGCTAATTACCATCCGTGAGATGATCATTATGTGTCTTTATGCTACAATTTATTTCCAGCACATGTATCATATATTCAATGGGCATGGGTTATTGAAATTTTAATGAGAAAGTGGCCATGCCCGCAAGTTCAATAGGTCTAAGCTAATGTTTCCAGGCCATCTGTTAGCTGCTTTAGTTGAAGCCTTGAAGAGTTGATGCGGCCAAGAGGCAATTGCTGCTGCAGATTAGAGTGAGGCATATGTACGAAGTCTTGATAATTCACATTATTTATGTACCATCTACACAATTAACTCCAAAGCAATGAACTTATCCATCTATTTCCCTTATAAGCTCACAATATTAAACAACAAACATTTGAAGAGTATTTGATAAGCTGATAAAGATTTGCAACTCACACATGTTAAAATTTAAAAATTACATTAACTGCTTAATTGCTTAAATTCATTACACTTTCGCATGGAATACTGAAACTTTCAGAAATGCATTCTTCTTCGTCAATTGGATCATCTCGAAAATACAAATATCTCCTGCCACCAAATTCTTGTCATTGCAAACTCCAGTCCATCTTGTTAATAAACACTTACCTTGGCTCCACTTGTGCTCCATTGGCAACACTTTTTCATCCGAATCCAAGATGATGATACCTTCCACCTCAGTGAAATACTTCCTAGAAAATTTGATCGGAACATACTACACAAGCATAAAAAATATAAATAAATAAACTAAACAATATATCTGCAACTAAGCATTTATCAAAAACTTCACAATAACATTTTCTCCTCTATAAAACCTCACCACAAAACCTTTTTGTGCATCAGTTTCTGTGACCACAAGAAGGAATGAAGGATTTTTAGGCTTCAACAATCTTGCAACATTGAGTGCTCTCTGTCTCTGACTTAGTGTAAAACGTCTAAATGATTCACTAATAAAGATCCCCATGTGTTTAAGCGAAACAAAGAACTCATCTTTCTCTGCAATTTTCAAGATTAGTAATGAAAAAGATAAAATCAAACACTGACCACAAATGGCACGAGAATAAGAACAGATTAAATCTAATTACAAGCATTCTTATTCATCCATATTTTGAGTTGTAAAATACCTGTGAATTTTACATACCGTAAATGTTTAATTTGCCTCGCCTTGTGTAATCCACATAATCTGATTCATTTATCTCCACGTGCTCCACCATTTTAAATTTCTTGCTTTGCATTTCATAGCCATGCTTAAATTTTGTGCTTTGAAGGAAAGTAGCACATTTTTTACTCCTCTTCAAAGAAGACTTACCCACATTCTGCGACGAATGAGAAGTGTACATTTTGTTACGCGACCTCTTCTTTGGACACCCATCAAAAACTCTGTTTTCCAAAGAGCTAATTGGTGGGCTTGGAGTAGACGTTAAGTCCACTATCTCAACAGAGTTGTCATTTTCCGTTTCATCATGGTCGACCAAGTTCTGTGGCTTATTAAACGGATAGTCAATCTCAGTAGCAGAAATATCAAATATAAGAACTTGAAATGTTGAGTCCCCTCCATATTTGAAAACCAGGAAATGTCTAGCAACAATTGAATGATACTCTACAAATTCATGCCAGCCATCAACAAACCATATCTTATTTTTTCCATCTTTTGCCAACCCCACTTCCCACATATAACCATTAGGAACAGTAAGTGTAGCAACATCACCGAGCTCATGCCCAAATTGTCTCACAAAATTTTCCGGAATAGTCTACACATTTATACAAATAAAGTTAAGTCAATGATATTTTTGAGAGCAAGAAAGAAACTTTGATGTTGCAAAAACAGTAAAACAAAGATTTAAATGTCAATTTTCTATAAAGAAGACTACCAGCAATTAACTTAAACTAGTATTAGTAAAAATAATATCAGTTAAATATTACAAACAACTGAAGAAGGGTAACTTGTTCAGAAATTTATCTAAACAGAAACTTGCTACCTATTACATACCATGGATTATTAGATTGCTAAACTATCAAGATTTTATGTCTCTTTCCTAAACCGAAGTCCCTCTCAGAGAAAACAAGAAACAAAACTTATGCAAAGAATTTTGAGAGACCAACAAACAATAAACAAAAAGGAAGAACAAAAAGTTATGCAAAGAAATTACCAGCTTCTTGGCTTCAAGCATCGAAGGACGGATGATAACATAGAAAGAAGTTGACATGATGACGGGTTTGGGGTCTCTTGTCTGGTTTGCAGAACTAGTGTTTTTGATGGGCAGATAGGGCCATAAATGATGGCCTTGTGTCACAGAAAATTGACCCTAAACTTGATTGTTGCACCAATGAACCTGTTCGTAGTTGTTGTGATGTGATAATGCAATCCTCTTGCCCTGGTAGTTTGTCGGATATTGTTTAGGATTTCAAGGCTTACAAGTGTCTTTTAACTACTAGAGGATGTAACGAGAAAGAGTTGGGGTTGGAGTTGGGGTCGGAGTTGGAGGTGGAGTCGATTTCCACATGCGCAGCTAGAATTGCCCTAGTTACATAGCATTAAATATAAAATTTATATTATTTTTATAAAATAAGAGATCATTTATTAAAAAAGTAGAAATATTATTTATATTATTTTTACAAAATAAAGGATCATTTAGTGAAAAGTTATTGGTGCATTTGATGCACTGCATGGCATAGCATAAATTTCTTGACATTAGATAACATTTGATGGAATAGAAAAGAATTGGATATATATAGTACAATATTGTGTTTGTTGTGATGTTAAACCGTACAAAATCATTTATGTTAATAAGTTCGAATCTTGAGGTTGGGTTGATTTAAACAACAAATAAATTTTAAATTAACACATTTAGTTAATTTTTTTAATATTTAATTATTTAATGCAATTTTAATTAATTATTTAAATATATTAAATATATTTTGTTATTTTTACTTACTATACAACATAAATATTAAAATTAACATCAAATGTTTTACTATATAATTATTCTCTTATTATTTTGAAACGTTTGATTAAAAAAATTTAATAATTAACTTTTGGTTATATTTGTAGAAATTAATTATTTAATTAAAATATTTGCTATAACAACTAACATGTCTGTTTATTATTATTCATAAGTAATACAGTTTTAATAAACTGTTATAATTATGTTTTAATTATTTAATTACAATTTTAAATAAAATATTTAATTAACTTTGTAGATAGTTGAGACAAATCTTAAATTCTTTCTCCTCAAGTCCTCCCATGCACTGCAAGTCCAAGGGGGAGGTGGTATGACTTTCAATCAATTAATGCCCGTCTTACCGGCCCATTTGTTGTCCAATAAGTTCAAATTTCAAATCAAATATGGTATAACCATTTGATGCATCCTATGCAATGCTGAGCAGGCTAGCAAACGTGCCAAATATATATATATATATATATATATATATATATATATATATATATATTTCAATAAAATAGCTGTTAAAAAAAGTTTCCAAGTTGATATTAAAACTCCAAAATATGATACTTCTTTTTGTGTACCGATCAATAATTAACATTTCTTCCACAAGGTTGATTACTAGCTAGGCAGGTAAGATAACGATACCCCTCACTCAACTTGAAATGTTGCTCTTTTGATTCAAGTTTTGAAGCAAAAAATGTCACCCCAATGAGAGTAGCCATTAACAACAATAAATGATAAAAAAGCAAGAAAATTACTCTGCAACCTGTTCCTGCTCTTTCCGAATGCCATCCACTAGAACCCAACAGTCACTTTTCAAAATGCCATGTTCACACGTGGCTTCTTGGCTAGAAGCTATTGCCTATTTGCCTTGCAATAGCCCTGCTTAATTTGTTCCTATAAACTTTCACCAAATTCATGCCACTCAGCACATTTCTTCCAAATCTACACACATCACCAAAAGCAAAAATCATCTCATCTCCATCGTTTTTAAGACACAAAATATCTCTAGTTAACAAATTGCATTGCATTCATTCCATGCACCAAAAGTCAAGGACAAATATGTCCAGTACCTCAGGGGTGTCCATGTAAAGTTATTAGAATAAATATATGCACATGTACAATATATTGCATGGGCATTGGCTTGTTTAAATTTTAAAGGGAAGGTCATGCCTTCAAGTTCAATATGGCTAAGCTAGGCTATCTGTTAGATGCATTAGTCGAAGCCTTGAGGCGTTGATAAGGTCAATAAGAACTTGAAATTTTGAGTCCTTTCCATATTCGGAAACCAGGAAGTGTCCCGCACCAATTGAATGATATTCTACGAACTCGTGCCAGCCATCACCAAACCAAATCTTATTTTCCCCATCTTTTGTCCACCCCACTTGCCACACATAACTGTTGGGGATGCAATACAAACTCAGAACAGATTTTGGAAAAAAATTAACTTTTATTAACAGAGAAAATTAATATACAAGATTTACATAAAAACTCCCCTAAAATTATCCTGGAGCTCTCCTGGCTCTCTCACTCTCTCAGAACTCTCTGGTTCTGATCCTGAACTCTCTCTGGAGTCTCTCTGAATGAATACTCAGGCAGAATTCGTTCCCTTATTTATAGAGAAATTCAGCATGCATTGTCAAACAAGTTAGGTGGGTAGTTCACCTAACCTTGACTTACCATATGGGAGGTGCCTACCTCCATTGACTAACATGCACCTTCCTCCCAAGGGAGGTGCCTAACTTTGACATTTTTCACATGGGAGGAAGATTTCAACAATTCTCCCCCTTCATCCCATGTGAAAGGGGAATAAGTACAAAAGTAATCAGACAGCTTCTAGTCCAACTATGTCTCTGCATAGTTCTAACTTATCTCTGGTGACTACTTTTGTTAACATGTCGGCTGGATTCTCTTTAGTATGGATCTTCACTAGTTTCAACAGTTGCTTGTTCATCACCTCGCATATCCAATGATAGCGAATATCGATATGCTTCGTTCGAGAATGGTACACTGAATTCTTGCTCAAATCCAGAGCACTTTGACTGTCACAGTGTACTTTATACTCCTTTTGCTCAATCCCAAGTTCTTGGAGAAACCGCTTCAGCCACAACATTTCTTTTCCAGCTACCGCTGCGGCAATGTATTCCGACTTTGTCGTGGATAGCGCAACACACTTCTGTAGTCTTGACTGCCATGACACAGCTCCCCCTGCAAAAGTGTAAACAAAACCTGATGTAGATTTCCTACTGTCAGGATCTCCGGCCATATCTGAATCTGTATAGCCTTCCAAGATTGGATCAACTCCCTCGTATCACAAGCATATCTTCGAGGTACCTTTTAGGTATCTGAGAATCCACTTGACTGCCTCCCAATGTTCTTTCCCTGGATTGGAAAGAAATCTGCTCACGACTCCTACAGCATGAGCAATATCTGGCCTTGTACACACCATGGCATACATCAAACTTCCTACAGCAAAAGAATAGGGCACCGATGCCATGTCCTCTATCTGTTTCTTAGATGAGGGACATGATCTCTTACTCAACTTGAAGTGATTAGCCAGTGGTACACTAACTGGCTTTGCACCATCCATGTTGAACCTTTGAATTACCCGTTCAATATATTTCTCCTGAGACAGCCATAATTTCTTCTGTTTTGTGTCTCGACGAATGTGCATCCCTAAGATTCGCTGAGTTGGTCCCAAGTCCTTCATATCAAAGGTTTTTGAAAGTTCCTTCTTCAGCTGATTTATTTTTGTTGCATCCTTCCCAACGATCAGCATGTCGTTCACATATAACATTAATGCAACAAAGTCTCCACCTGGAAGTTTCTGGAAGTAGACACACTGGTTTGCAGCGATTCTTTTGTACCCATGACTCACCATGAAAGAGTCAAACTTGTTGTACCATTGCCTTGGTGCTTGTTTAAGGCCATACAAGCTCTTTTTGAGCTTGCACACGAGGTTTTCTTTTCCTTGAACCTCGAATCCTTCTGGTGCTCCATATAGATTTCTTCATGCAAGTCTCCATAAAGAAATGCTGTCTTCACATCCATCTGTTCAAGCTCCAAATCAAGACTTGCGGTCAATCCAAGGATGACGCAGATTGAGGACATTTTTACTACCGGTGAGAAGATCTCGTCAAAGTCAATTCCTTTCTTCTGAAGGAATCCTTTTACCACCAATCGGGCTTTATGCTTCATCACCTTTCCTATTCCATCTTTCTTGAGCTTGAATACCCACTTATTCTTCAGTGCCTTCTTTCCATCTGAGAGCTTGACTAGTTCATAGGTTTTGTTCTTCTCAAAAGAATTCATCTCATCTCGCATTGCATGCAGCCAATGTTCTTTGTCTGGATGAGATAATGCTTCACGAAAGCTTTCTGGCTCCCCCTCCTCAGTAAGCAGTGTATACTCTGATTTCGGATATCTCCTCGACGGAATCCGACCTCGCTCAGATCGTCGTAGCTGAGGTTCTTCATTTTCAGGAGGTACAACAGCTTCTATAGGTGATTGTGGCTCCCCTGACTCAGCAATCTCTTCATTTTCCTCCTCATGATCTGCTTCTGGAACTTCTTCTGGTACTTCATCATTTCTTGTGGCATTCGGTGTTAAATCTGTAACAATATCTGGGGCACTGCTAGTGGGATTTTTAGATATTGTTGTCTTTTTAACGTTTTCAAAAGTTTGGTCTTCATGGAACACCACATCTCTGGTCCGGATGACTTTCTTTTCTTTTGGGTCCCATAGTCTGTATCTGAATTCTTCATCTCCATAACCGATGAAGATACATGGAACAGTTCTTGCATCGAGCTTCTGTCTGAGCTCCTTGGATACATGTACGAAGGCTAAACAACCAAACACTTTTAAATGATTATAGGAGGGCTTTTTATTAGACCATATCTTTTCTGGAATCTCGAAGTTCAATGGCACCGATGGTGTTCTGTTGATTAAGTAACAGGCGGTACCAACTGCCTCCCTCTAGAATGGCTTGGGTAACTTAGCCAATCTGAGCATACATCTGACCCGTTCCATGATGGTTCGATTCATCCTCTCGGCCACTGCATTGTGCTGTGGTGTGCATGGGACTGTTCTTTCATGTCCAATGCCATATCTTCGACAGTAAGCATTAAACTCTCTGGAGGTATACTCGCCTCCATTATCTGATCGAAGGCATTTTAACTTTTTACCTGTTTCACGTTCTACCATGGCGTGAAACTCCTTGAACTTCTCTAGAACTTCATCCTTCGTCCTAAGGAAATACACCCACACTTTTCGAGATGCATCATCGATGAAGGTCAAGAAATACCTGTTACCGCCTAAGGACTCGACTTCGAGAGGTCCGCATACATCACTGTGTACTAGCTCCAACAGCTTTGATTTTCTCACTGATGAGGAGCTGAATGACACCCTTTGTTGTTTCCCGTATAAACAATAGTCGCAAGGATGAGACGCTGCATCCTTGGAAACAGTGATCAGCTTCTTCTTCTAAAGGATTGATAAACCCTTCTCACCCATATGACCGAGCCTTTTATGCCACAAATCCTGAGGTACCATGTGCTCTGCTCTATGAAGGCTCTCTCCGTTTATCTTTACATGGGTCATGTAAAGATTATCACATAATTTACCTTGAGCAATCACCATGACCCTTTTCAACATCTTCCATGTACCATTGATGAAGCAGCTCTCATAGCCTTGCTGATCAAAGGCTTTTACCGAGAGCAAGTTGAGTCGAAGATCTGGCACATGGCGAACGTCCTTCAAAGTTATTGTACATCCGACATTCGTTTGGAATTGAACATCACCAATTCCCATAATTTTGGCGGTGCTGTTGTTTTTCATCTTTACTATCCCAAAGTCTCCTGCTTTGTACATGGTGAAGATCTCTCTGCAAGGAGTGACGTGGCAGGAAGCTGTTGTGTCTATTACCCATTCTACTCCTTGGTCTGCTATGTGGAAGCACGCCTCTTCTGTACAAATGGTCACATCTTCTACCACTGTAACTCGTGGCTCTTCATTACTATGTGCCTGTGAACTCTCCTGGTTCTGCTTCTGAAGGCTGCGACAATTTTTCTTCATGTGACCCTCTTTGCCACAGTGATAGCATTTGTAGGTGGGTCTCCACCCATCTATTGACCTGCCCCTTCTGTTTGTCGATCTACCTTTGCTTTTGCTTTTACCTCTTCTCCAGTCTTCACTTCGAGACTGTCTTCCTCGATTCTCCATGATGTACGCTTCATCTTGACTGGTGCCTGCATCTTTTCTTCTTGCCTCCTCATTCATCAAGGCATCCTTAACCATTGACAAGGTAAGTTTGCCTCCGGGTGCTGAATTACTGATAGAGACCACTAACATCTCCCATGAATCTGGAAGGGAACTGAGAAGTAGAAGGGCTTGTTCTTCGTCTCCAAGCTGTAACTCGACTGCTGTCAACTGATTCACCAAGTTCTAGAACTCACTTGTATGTTCTGCTACAGGAGTTCCATTTCGCAACTTCAAGTTTACAAGCTGTCTCATCAGAATGGCTTTATTCCGTGCTGACTTGGCTTAATACATACTCTCTAATTTTGTCCATAGAGAATATACATCTGTTTCCTTGGCTACATGGTGGAAGACACTGTGGTTGATCCATTGTCTGATCTGACCGATGCATTTTCTGTTAATTTTTTTCCACTCTGCCTCTTTTTCTATCTCAGGTCTCTGCCCTTGAAATTCTATAGGGTCATATGGATCCTTACAACTAAGGAGATCCTCCATCCTGGGCCTCCATAGTGTGTAATTGGTAGCAGTAAATTTAATCATGGCTCCGGATGATTCTTCCATTTTAGAATAATTAATTCACTAAAATATAAATTGAATTTCAAAAATTTGAGCGCACCGTTACGTCCGGAACGGTTAAAAATGGTGGAATAGCCTCTTCCGGGGCTCAAAAATTCTTTTTATGCAATAAATACTAAGCTTGGAAACTCTAAGGACTACTGAAATTTCTTAAGGACTAAATTGAAATTTTAGAAACTGAAAGGGGGCATAATATTATTCACCAGAACTATAGGGGCCAAACAAAAATTTTATAAGGACTGAAATGTAAATTTTAGAAATCTAGGGGGTCAAAATGTAATTACTTGAAAATATAGGGGCCAAAGTAATTTCAGAAAGATATTATGACGTGGCAGCGGTTGGACATGTGGCTCTGATGTGGCGCTGACGTGACCTACTGACGTGCTCTGCTGACGTGGATACGCTGACGTGGCAATAGGCGCTGATGTGACGGATGACGTGGGTCGCCTTCTTCCTTGAGACGCGCGTGCAGCGCGTGAGGCGAGTGAAGACCACTCGCAGTGCAAGCTGGCAGCGCGTGCGGCTTCTCTGGACGTCGGATCAATCGTCAAAAAATTACAGAATGATCAGCACGACGTCACGAACACACAGAACACTTCAAATTCGGAATTCGAATACTTTCCGAAAAATCGAAATTTTTCAGAAATAGGGGACAAATTTTCTTTGAATTTTTTCTCTCTGTTCTGACGTTCCAGGAGCTCAACGAGGCTCTGATACCACTTGTTGGGGATGCAATGCAAACTCAGAACAGATTTTGGGAGAAAATTAACTTGTATTAACAGAGAAAATAATATATAAGATTTACACAAAAACTCCACTAAAATTATCCTAGACCTCTCCTAGCTCTCTCACTCTCTCAGAACTCTCTGGTTCTGATCCTGAACTCTCTCTGGAGTCTCTTTGAATGAATACTCAGGCAGAATTCGTTCCCTTATTTATAGAGAAATTCAGCATGCATTGTCAAACAAGTTAGGTGGGTAGTTCACCTAACCTTGACTTACCATATGAGAGGTGCCTACCTCCATTGACTAACATACACCTTCCTCCCAAGGGAGGTGCCTAACTTTGACATTTTTCACATGGGAGAAAAATTTTCAACAATAACCATTTGGCACAGTGAGTGTATCAACATCAGCAAGCTCATACCCAAATGTGCTCACAAAATTTTGCTGAATTCTCTACACATTTATACTTATTTAAATTAGTCAACGATATTTTTGAGAGCAAGTAAGAATCAATCAAGAAATGCTTCCAATAGTCATTTACAATTTAATATTAAAAACCAAGAAAATAAAGATTTCAATGTAAATTTTCCAAAAATAAGAGCACTGGATAGCAAGCAACTTAATTAGTATTAGTTAAAATGATGTCAGTAGATATTACAACTAGAAAAAAAAAAGGGTAACTTGTTACTGATACTGCATATTATTAAATAGAAATTTGCTCCATATTATCAAGATTTTATATCTGTTCCTTAACCAACGTCCCTCTAAGAGTACAGAAGAAACAAAACTTGTGCAAAGAATTCAAAGAGAAACAGCAAACAAGAAACAAGAAACAAGAAACAAGAACAAAAAATGTGATGAGCTCATGCATGACAGCATGAGCCTTCCAGAATCCCTCCCATGTGATTAAAATGTTAGTCAAATTAGTTAGGCACCTCCCATTTTGAAAGTCAAAGGTAGTGGCCAAATTGATTTGAAATTGTGTGCAGAATTTCCCTATAAATATGGGACGAATTCTGCCTTGTTTATGCATTAGAGAAACTCCAGAGAGAGTTCAGGAATTAGAACCAGAGAGTTCTGAGTGTTAGAGAGCCAGGTTGAGCTCCAGGATTAATTTAGGGGAGTTTTTTGTATAATTCTTGTATATTAATTTTCTCTGTTAATACAAGTCATTTTTCTCCCAAATTCTGTTCTGAGTTTGCATTGCATCCCCAACAAGTGGTATCAGAGCTTCGTTGAGCTCCTGGAACGTCAGAACAGAGAGAAAAAATTCAGAGAAAATTCGTCCCCTGTTTCTGGAAAATTTCGATTTTTCGGAAAGTCATCGAATTCCGAATTTGAAGTGTTCTGTGTGTTCGTGACGTCGTGCCGATCATTCTGTAATTTTTCGGCGATCGAACCGACCACCAGAGACGCCGCACGTGCCGACCTGCTGAACCGCGAGTGGGCTTCACTCGCCTCACGCGCCACACGCGCGTCTCAAGGAAGAAGACGACCCACGTCAGCGCCACGTCACCCGCCACATCAGCGCATTTTTCGCCACGTCAGCAGACCACATCAGCAAATCCACGTCATAGTGCCACGTCACCTGACACGTGTCGACACGTCAGAGCCACGTCATCTCAGTGGACCCCATCTGCCACGTCAGCAAATCTTCGAAAAATTACATTTTGGCCCCTATATTTCTTGGTAATTCCATTTTGACCCCTGAATTTCTGAAATTTACATTTCAGTCCTTAGAAAATATCAGTTTGGCCCCTGTAGTTCTGGTGAATAACGTTATGCCCCTTTTAGTTTCTGAAATTTCAATTTATCCCTTAAGAAATTTCAGTTTAGTCCTTAAAGTTTCAAGCTTAGTACTTATTGTATAAAAGAAATTTTTGAGCCCCGGAAGAGGCTATTCCACCTAATTTGACCGTTCCGGACGTAACGGTGGGCTCGGATTTTTGAAATTCAATTTCCATTTTAGTGAATTAATTATTCTAAAATGGAAGAATCATCCGGAGCCATGATTAAATTGACTGCTACAAATTACACTCTATGGAGACCCAGGATGGAGGATCTCCTTAGTTGTAAGGATCTATATGACCCTATAGAATTTGAAGGGCAGAGACCTAAGACAGAAAAAGAGACAGAGAGGAAGAAAATTAACAGAAAATGCATCGGTCAGATCAGACAATGGATCGATCATAGTGTCTTCCACCATGTAGCCAAAGAAACAGATGCATATACTCTATGGAAAAAATTAGAGAGTATGTATCAAGCCAAGTCAGCACGGAACAAAGCCATCCTGATGAGACGGCTTGTGAACTTGAAGTTGCGAAGCGGAACTCCTGTAGCAGAACATACAAGTGAGTTCCAGAACTTGGTGAATCAGTTGACAGCAGTCGAGTTACAGCTTGGAGACGAAGAACAAGCCCTTCTACTTCTCAGTTCCCTTCCAGATTCATGGGAGACGTTAGTGGTCTCCATCAGTAATTCAGCACCCGGAGGCAAACTTACCTTGTCAATGGTTAAGGATGCCTTGATGAACGAGGAGGCGAGAAGAAAAGATGCAGGCACCAGTCAAGATGAAGCCTACATCATGGAGAATCGGGGAAGACAGTCTCGAGGTGAAGACTGGAGAAGAGGTAGAAGCAAAAGCAGAGGTAGATCGACAAACAGAAGGGGCAGATCAACAGATGGGCGGAGACCCACCTACAAATGCTATCACTGTGGCAAAGAGGTCACATGAAGAAAAATTGTCGCAGTCTTCAGAAGCAGAACCAGGAGAGTTCACAAGCACAAAGTAGCGACGAGCCACGAGTTACAGTTGTAGAAGATGTGACCATCTGTGCAGAAGAGATGTGCTTCCACACAGTAGACCGAGGAGTAGAATGGGTAATTGACACAGCAGCTTCCTGCCACGTCACTCCTTGCAGAGAGATCTTCACCACGTACAAAACAGGAGACTTTGAGATAGTGAAGATGGGAAACAACAGCACCGCCAAAATCATGGGAATTGGTGATATTCAATTCCAAACGAACGTCGGATGCAAAATAACTTTGAAGGATGTTCGTCATGTGCCAGATCTTCGACTCAACTTGCTCTCGATAAAGCTTTTGATCAGCAAGGTTATGAGAGCTGCTTCACTAATGGTACATGGAAGATGATGAAAGGGGTCATGGTGGTTGCTCGAGGTAAATTATGTGATAATCTTTACAGGACTCATGTAAAGATAAACGGAGAGAGCCTTCATGTAGCAGAACACATGGTACCTCTGGATTTGTGGCATAAAAGGCTCGGTCACATGGGTGAAAAGGGTTTATCAACCCTTCAAAAAAAGAAGCTGATCACTGTTTCCAAGGATGCAGCGTCTCATCCTTGCGACTATTGTTTGTACGGGAAACAACGGAGGGTGTCATTCAGCTCCTCATCAGTGAAGAAATCAAAGCTATTGGAGCTAGTACACAGTGATGTATGCGGACCTCTCGAAGTCGAGTCCCTAGGCGGTAAAAGTTATTTCTTGACCTTTATTGATGATGCATCTCAGAAAGTGTGGGTATATTTCCTCAGGACGAAGGATGAAGTTCTGGAGAAGTTCAAAGAATTTCACGCTATGGTAGAACGTGAAATGGGTAAGAAATTAAAATGCCTTCGATCAGATAACGGAGGCGAGTATACCTCCAGAGAGTTCAATGCCTACTGTCGAAGATATGGCATTCGACATGAAAGAATGGTCTCACGCACACCACAACACAATGGAGTGGCCGAGAGGATGAATCGAACCATCATGGAACGAGTCAGAAGCATGCTCAGATTGGCTAAGTTACCCAAGCCATTCTGGGGGGAGGCAGTTCGCACCGCCTGTTACTTAATCAACAGAGCACCATCGGCACCACTGAACTTCGAGATTCCAGAAAAGGTATGGTCTAATAAAAAGCCCTCCTATAATCATTTGAAAGTGTTTGGTTGTTTAGCCTTCGTACATGTATCCAAGGAGCTCAGACAGAAGCTCGATGCAAGAACTGTTCCATGTATCTTCATCGGTTATGGAGATGAAGAATTCGGATACAGATTATGGGATCCCAAAGAAAAGAAAGTCATCCAGAACAGAGATGTCGTATTTCACAAAGACCAAAATATGAAGACACTGAAAAGACAACAATATCTACAAATCCCACTAGCAGTGCCCCAGATATTGTTGCAGATTCTACCCCAACACCAAATGCTACAAGAAATGATGAGGTATCAGAAGAAGTTCCAGAAGCAGATCAGGAGGAAGAAAATGAAGAGATTGCTGAGCTGGGGGAGCCACAATCACTTATAGAAGCTGCTGTACCTCCTGGAAATGAAGAACCTCAACTACGACGATCTGAGCGAGGTCGGATTCCGTCGAAGAGATATCCGAAATCAGAGTACACACTGCTTACTGATGAGGGGGAGCCAGAAAGCTTTCATGAAGCTTTATCTCATCCAGATAAAAAATGATGGCTGCATGCAATGCGAGATGAGATGAATTCTCTTGAGAAGAACAAAACCTATGAACTGGTCGAGCTCCCAGACGGAAAGAAGGCACTGAAGAACAAGTGGGTATTCAAGCTCAAGAAAGATGGAACAGGAAAGGTGATGAAGCATAAAGCCCGATTGGTGGTAAAAGGATTCCTTCAGAAGAAAGGAATTGGCTTTGATGAAATCTTTTCACCGGTGGTAAAAATGTCCTCAATCCGCGTCATCCTCGGATTGACAGCAAGTTGTGATTTGGAGCTTGAACAAATGGATGTGAAGACAGCATTTCTTCATGGAGACTTGCATGAAGAAATCTACATGGAGCAGCCAGAAGGGTTCGAGGTTCAAGAAAAAGAACACCTCATGTGCAAGCTCAAAAAGAGCTTGTATGGCCTCAAACAAGCACCAAGGCAATGGTACACGAAGTTTGACTCCTTCATGGTGAGTCATGGGTATAAAAGAACCGCTGCAGGCTAGTGTGTCTACTTTCAGAAACTTCCAGGTGGAGACTTTGTTGTACTCATGCTATATGTGGACGACATGCTGATCGTCGGAAAGGATGCAACAAAAATAAAGCAGCTGAAGAAGGAACTTTAAAAAACCTTCGATATGAAGGACTTGGGACCAGCTCAGCAAATCTTGGGGATGCACATTCGTCGAGACAGGAAACAAAAGAAATTATGGCTGTCTCAGGAGAAATATGTTGAACGGGTAATTCAAAGGTTCAACATGGATAGTGCTAAGCCAGTTAGTGTACCACTGACTAATCATTTCAAGCTGAGCAAGAGATCATGTCCCTCATCCAAGAAAGAGATAGAGGACATGGCATCGATACCCTATTCTTCTGCTGTAGGAAGTTTAATGTATGCCATGGTGTGCACAAGGCCAGATATTGCTCATGCTGTAGGAGTCGTGAGCAGATTTCTTTCCAATCCAGGGAAAGAACATTGGGAGGCAGTCAAGTAGATTCTCAGATACCTTAAAGGTACCTCGAAGATATGCTTGTGTTACGGGGGAGCTGATCCAATCTTGGAAGGCTATACAGATTCAGATATGGCCGGAGATCCTGACAGTAGGAAATCTACATCAGGTTTTGTTTACACTTTTGCAGGGGGAGCTGTATCATGGCAGTCAAGACTACAGAAGTGTGTTGCGCTATCCACGACAGAGGCAGAATAGATTGCCGCAGCGGAAGCTGGAAAAGAAATGTTGTGGCTGAAGCGGTTTCTCCAAGAACTTGGGATTGAGCAAAAGGAGTATAAAGTACACTGTGACAGTCAAAGTACTCTGGATTTAAGCAAGAATTCAGTGTACCATTCTCGAACGAAGCATATCGACATCCGCTATCATTGGATACGAGAGGTGATGGACAAGCAACTATTGAAACTAGTGAAGATCCATACTAAAGAGAATCCAGCCGACATGTTAATAAAAGTGGTCACCAGAGACAAGCTAGAACTATGTAGAGACATAGTTGGACTAGAAGCAGTCTAATTACTTTTGTTGTTGCTCCCTTTCACATGGGTTGGAGGGGGAGAATTGATGAGCTCATGCATGACAGCATGAGCCTTCCAGAATCCCTCCCATGTGATTAAAATGTTAGTCAAATTAGTTAGGCATCTCCCATTTTGAAAGTCAAAGGTAGTGGCCAAATTGATTTGAAATTGTGTGTAGAATTTCCCTATAAATATGGGACGAATTCTGCCTTGTTTATGCATTAGAGAAACTCCAGAGAGAGTTCAGAAATTAGAACCAGAGAGTTCTGAGTGTTAGAGAGCCAGGTTGAGCTCCAGGATTAATTTAGGGGAGTTTTTTGTATAATTCTTGTATATTAATTTTCTCTGTTAATACAAGTCATTTTTCTCCCAAATTCTGTTCTGAGTTTGCATTGCATCCCCAACAAAATGGTGCTGAGAATTATCAGCTTCTTGGCTTCAAGTATGGGAGGATTGATGATCTTGTAGAAGGAAGTCGACATGGTGATGGGTTTGGGGTCTGCGTTTGGTTTCAGAACTAGCGTATCTGACGGGCATATAGGGCCATAAATGATGGTTTGGTTTGTGTTACAGAAACTGAACTTAATTGCTGCATTAATGAAGCTGATTGTTGTTATATTTGTGTGATTATTGCAACCCTCTCTCCCGCTCACTTTGGTGGATATCTTTTAGGATTCCAATGCTGACTTTGCTACGAGATTTCAAGTTTGAAATGTGTACCAGAATGAGGAGGGAGTTGCCTTCCATATGAGCAGTTTGATTCTTACCCTAGTCTTATGTTAAAGAAAATATATTAAGTATAAATAATTATAAATTTATGTTACTTTGATAAAATAAAATATAATATCATTTATTAGCAATTTTTTATATTTTTTACAATTAAAATAATTATTTTTATTTTATAAAAATAGTCATCTTTATATTATTTTAATTTTTTCCTCTATCAAAACATTTAAAAATCTTCCAAGTACTTAAACTAACTGAATCTTGCTCAATATGTTGAATTTGAACATGATGATACAATGAATTATATATAAATTACGTCGACGATGAAACTTTCATAATATCCAAAAAAAATATTAAAGAGAATCTTTTCTTTTATAATGTTTATATACAAAATTTTTATACAAAATTGATATATAATATTAATTCAATATCATATAATTTATTAGTATTTATTATACTGATAATTTATATTAATATTTTTATTCACTTGATACTATACCAATCTTATATAGGAACCTGCGATACAATTATTTGTAAGTGCAATACTCTTGTAAACTAAAACGAAGCACACTTTAAGATTTTAATGCAGAGTACAGATTTCCATGTAGAATGTCAAATTCTTTAATTAGTTATTTAAAAAAAAATTATGTGAAGGTCACTAGGGACAAATCCCCTAGTGGGTCCGCTCTTGAAGGTCTTGGGCCTATAGCCCAATTAAAGTGGATTTCCGAAATGGGGCCCATTAGCATGGTGAGATGATCATTATGTGTCTTTATACTACATTGCCTGCGCATGGCTTGTTTAAAATTTACAGAGAAAGTGGCCATACCCCCAAATTCAATATGGCTAAGTAAATATTTTCCAGGCTATCTTTCAGATTAGTTGAAGCCTTGAAGAGTTTAACTGGTCAAGAGGCGATTGCTGCTACAAATTAGATTTAGACATATGGAATCAGCTTAAATATATAGTTATAATATATTTTATATTTTTAAAGACAATACAAGTAATTATACTATATTTATCATATATTATACTCTTATTATATTTTTATATACAGATTTATTTTATGTTTTATATAGATTATTATAATTTTGTAACATTGTAACTCTTTTGACACCTCTAATTAGATTGAGGCACATGTAGAAAGTCTTGATAATTCATTCACATGAATTATGTATTATGGGTGGGTTATACGACCCTTAAAAGTATTCTCTCCGCTCTCTTTTAAATATACTCCATTTTTTAAAAATTATTAATCATGCTTATTATTGTAAATAGAAATTGTATATTATAAATCTAAAACTAAATTGTATAGCTAATTAAAATTAACATTTATACTTTATCACATAAAAATACAAACTCAAACAAAAATTTTATTGAAAATTTGTAAGAAAAGCGATTTACACAGATTTTTCATTAATATATAATGTAGATCCTTAACAACTTTTGTTCTACCAAAAAAAAAATTAATAATATATTTTCATTATGTAATCAAAAATCGTTATACTGAATCAAATATTTTATTTGTTGTATGGATTATATTTTAGAATCTAATGAAAAAATTGTCCAAAGATATAAATTTGTTCGAAATACTAAATAATGAGTGTCCTTATAAATGAGGCGTTGAAAGTATCTTTGAGGGTTCATATAGCCCAATCCACGAATCATCTACGCAATTAACATCTCCAAAGTGATGAACTTATCCATCTATTTCACTTATAAATACACATTATTAAACAACAAAAATTTGAAGAGTGTTTGATAGCTGATAAAGATTTGCAACTCATATGCATGTTAAACATTCACCGATTACACAACATCTTCTTAACTGCTTAAATTTATTCTACTTCGTATGGAATATCGAGACTTTCAGAAAAGCATTCTTCATCTCTAATTTAAACATCTCAAAAATGCAAATATCTCCTGCCACCAAATTCTTGTCATAGCAAACTCCAGCCCATCTTGTTAATAAACAATACTTACCTGGGCTCCATTGATATTGGATTGGCAACTTTTTTTCATCCGAATCTAGAACGCTGATACATTCCACGTCACTCAAATACTTCTTAGCAAACTTGATCGGAATATACTACACAAGCGTGAAAAAATAATAAATAAATAAATAAAATACATTTGCAACTAAGCATTTATCGACAGCTGATATCAAAAACTTCAAGTAACACTTGTTCTTTATGAGAGCTCACCACAAAACTTTTTCTCATGTCACTGTCCTTGACCACAACGAGGAATGAAGGGTTTTTAGGCTTCAACAATAGGGCAGCACCGAGTGCTCTTTGTCTTTCTTCCAAGTTGAAATGTCTATATGATTCATTAAGAGAAATCCCCATGTCTTCAAGCAAAACAAAGAACTCATTTTTCTCTGCAACTTCCGTAATTAGTAAAGATAAATTTAGATTAAACACTAACCTACCATAGAAATGGCACACAAATAAAAACAGATTAAATCTAATTCTCAGCATTTTTTATTGAACTATTTTTTGACTTGTAAAGATCCTCGTAAACTGTTTGCACTTACGACATATATGTAAGTTGCCTTGCCTTGATTCATGCATCTCCACCTGCTCCACCTTAAATTTCTTGCTTTCCATCTCATAGCCATGCTTCAATTTTGAAATTTCAAGGGAAGCAGCACATTTCCGAGTCCTTTTCGAAGAAGACTTACCGAGATTCTGCACTGATGGAGAAGCTCTGTTTTCTAAAGAGCTGCAATGTGTGTTTGGTGTAGTTAAATCCACTATCTCAACAGAGTTCTCTTTATCCATTTCATCAGGGTTGACCAAGTTCGGCGGCTCGTTTTTTGTAACTTCTTCCTTACATGGATAGTCAATCTCACAAGCAGACATATCAAAAATAAGAACTTGAAAATTTGAGTCCTTCCCATATTTGAAAACCAGGAAGTGTCCACCACCAATTGAATGATATGCTACGAACTCGTGCCAGCCATCACCAAACCAAATCTTATTTTTTCTATCTTTTGTCAACCCCACTTGCCACACATAACCATTCGGCATAGTGAGTGTAGCAACATCACCGAGCAAAGAACCAAATTTTCTCGCAAAATTTCCCGGAATTCTCTACACATTTATACAAACAACGCTAGATAATGATACGTTTGAGAGCAAATAAGATCAATCAAAGAAATGTTTCTAGTAGTCATTTACAGTATACTGTTACACAAAAAGAAAGAAAATAAAGATTTAAATGTAATTTTCCATAAATAAAAGCACTGGCCACCAAGCAACTTAATTAGTGTTACTTAAAATAATGTCACTAGCTATGAGAAATAATAAACAAGAAGCAAGAACCAAAACTTGCGCAAAGAATTACCAGCTTCTTGGCTTCAAGTATAGCAGGATTGATGATCTTGTAGAAAGAAGTTGACATGATGATGGGTTTGGGGTCTGGGTTTGATTTCCAGAACTAGTGTTTTTGATGGGCATATAGAGCCATAAATGATGGCTTTGTGTTACAGAAACTGAACTTAATTGCCGCTTTAAAGAAGCTTATAGTAGTTATGTGTGTTGTGATTAATCACCCTCTTTCCCGCGCCGTTTGGTGGATACCGTTTAGGATTCCAATGCTTGCTTTGCAACAAGATTTACCCTCGTCAGATATTAAGTATAAATAATTATAAAATTATTTTATTTTTATAAAAATAAAGATTATTTATTAACAAACAAGTCACATATTTTTATCAAATAAAATAAAAATAATCATGTTTAGAATTATCTTTTTTTTTCTCTCTCTCACTCTCAATCTATTAGAACAGTTGAAAACCTTGCAAATACTACGATTAGAATCTCGATCCACATGTTGAACTTGAGCTTCTTGATACCTTGAATTATATCTAAATTGCTAATACATAGTAACTTCGATAAAACCTAGGGAAAAAAAAAAAACTAAAATGAAGAAGTAGACTTGAAGATTTCGAGGCACAGAACAGACTTCCATGTAGAACTAGAATCGAAAGGCATAAAGTGTTTGTTTGCGGAGAAAATACCATCCATGAAAGCGGGTACTTGTCAATTGCCTTAAATAAATAATTTATTATTATTATTATTTTAAGTTATGCAAATATCAGTAGGGACATTTGCCCCAGTGGGTCCAATCTTTGCTGGGCTGCCGCCTCTGTCTAACATAACTCCAGCTTGAAGGTCTTGGGCCTGTGGCCTAATCAGCTAAGTTACTTTCTCTACCAATCCAACTTCAGTGGTCCTCAGTACTCATGGCTCAGGAGACTCATGCCGAGAGCCACTTCTCCGCTCTATATGCTTACAGAGCCAAGCTTAATTTAAAAGTTTCCAAGCTGATATCAAAAATCCAAAAATATGATACTTATTTTAGATACTAGTCAATGATTTATATTACGTCCATAAGATTGCTAGCCAGGTAAGACACCATTTGCCCTCACTGTGAAATGCTGCTCTTTTGATTCAGGTTTTGAAGCAAAACAAAAAAAAAAAAACAAAAAACAAAAGAGTCACTTCACAGATTGTAGCCCTTATCAACAAAAATTAATAAAAAGCAAGGAAAATGACTCTGCAATGTGGTTTTGCTCTTCTAGAATACCATTACACAGAACCCAACAATCATAACCAAAGCATACTTGAATTTGTATATCATGATTTATAAATATTCAACATATTTAAGTCTCTGAATGATACGTAACGGGTAACTAATGACCACTGAATGTATCATTGATGACGATATGTAACAGATGGTATGTTTTTTAAATGGGTATTAAATAACACATGTCATTGACGGCTATACGTTACGGATGACATGTTGTGAGTAGTGTTATATGAAAGTTCTGCCATGAATGAACTGTATAGTGTCCATAATGGTTGTACACTATTGTGTTTAATGAATGGATTGTATGGAGTCCATAATGTTGTGCACTTTATGAGATGTGCTTGAGGTTTGTGCTCTAAAGTGTGGTGAGATGTGCACATAATGTGGCAAAGATGTGTATATACTTTGTGTGAGATGTGTTTCTATATGGGATGAAAAATGTATTATACATATGTTGAGGTTGTGTAGAACATGAACTATGAGTATTAAGTGGAATGTATGTGAGGGTGAAATAGAGAAAATGGCCTAAATATATTGACCAAACACAGAATTGGCATAGGAGCGCTAGTGAAGTTGTGCAGGAGTGCGAGCTCCTTGCTATAAATCAAGTGGAAACAAAGAGTTAGCGCCATAGCGTGACCTAGGTGGAGCAGGACGCCAACCCTTTTTGTTGGATATGTTGTTAGGACAAAAATTTGGAGCAGTCGGGCCAAGTGATCCACGCAAGAGCGCGACCCAGGAATTCTGGCCCTATATGTTTGACTTGCAGAAAAAAGAGTTGCTTGTTGAACAAGAAAGAATTATGAATTATGTTTATGTGATTTTATTCATGCATGATTCCACTTTAACTTCACATTTTAGCTACTTACTACGTGTTTTTACTCACTAAATTTGTTGTATGCCTTAGGTGAGTGTTAGATTTTGAGAATGACTAATGGTAGGGGCCCCAACACCCATCGTGAATGTAGTTCATTGCTCGGGCAAGGGCTAATTCGAATTGAACAGTGATATAAAATCGGAATAAAAAAAGAAATCAAAAAAGAAAAGAGAGAATTGGGAGGACATTTGGCATAGTGTCACTAAGTACTCTTGGCAACCATCGCACTGTTGCAACTATTGAGATTTTTGTGACATTGGCTTTGATTCTTTTTGAATTAGAAATGTATATAATATGATGGTTGGCAATATAGGGAACTTTGTGTATTTTGGGATATTTATTCTTATAGAACCCTTATATTTTTCCCATTGATTGCGTGTGTATGAATGTTTTGATTAACATTCTGTATCCTTAAGCGTACGGGGTGTTACATTGGCATTTCTACTTACATACTTGTCAGCAAATTGGGCTGGCACAACCTGCACACAAAAAAGTATTGCAGTTAAGCGTATATAAAGGCAAAACAAACTTCATAAATTATTTAAAAGCTCACCAAATGGATGCATGGATGTTAAATGATTACAAGATAACCGTGAACGAAGGATTTTTTGGCCTGAATGACCTTGCAATGTTGATTGCTCTATCTCTTCCTTCTTTTGAAAGACTTCTATATTTTCTAGTAATGGGGATTCCCATTTCACTAAGTGATGTCAAGAAATTGTCCTCATTCTCATCATTTGATACATTTATCTCTTGTAGGTCTTCCTTTCTACACTTCTTGCTTTGTGGCTGAGAGCCCTGTTTAAAATCCGATATTCTTCAATGCCTACTGCCTTGTTTCCCATTTCATAATGTAACGAGTCCTGCTCATCATTTGCTGGTTTTTTAACCATTGTCAGGATAGCAAATCTCACAAGCAGTCTTATAAAAAAAAAAAAAAAAAGAATCTCAAAAGTTCAATTTTTGGCATATTTGAATACCTGGAAGTAGCCTGCACAGATGGAATGGTATTCCACGACGTCTTGCCAACCATTCTGAAACCACGTCTCCCTCCCATCCTTTTCCAACCCCGCTTGCCAAACGCGACCATTAGGAACATTGAGTGTAGCATTAGCAGGAAGATCATCCCCAAACTTCTCCGCAAACCTTTCTGGAATTCCCTGCAATAAGACAAAAAAAGGTTTTGAGTGTATACAAGTAAATAAATAATAATTAATTCGACTAAATGATTCCATGACATTGCAGCATATACATGGTCAATATTTTATCAAACAAGGTCCTTCTTACAATTAATTTCTTATAAATTCTTCCGTAGGCTCTGAAACGATTTATTATGAAACTGTAGAGGGCATATTTCATCATATTAATTACGCAAGAAATAAACCAGATAATACACAAAGAACATAATGGTTTTGCCAAGTTCAACGTAGTCATGGCTTATGTCCACGGAGAAAAGCAGAACCGCTTAGATTTCATAATGATTAATCAACATTATTATAAGGAATTCAATTTTCCTCTACTTCATATCAACATGTTAAACTGACCCCTTGTGGATTTTGGGTTCTAAGTGCAACAGAATTTGGAGCAATTACAGTCCAGCATTTCGTAGAAATAGAACAATTACTTTTTAGTGACTTGAATGAATCTTAAAAACTTCATCATCAGATAAGGGCACCCTTTGCTACATAATCTAACATTGTATAGTGAGACAAACTCACATTCACACCCAAAAATAAACAAATAAAGCACCATTTTACATAGACAAACTGAACCGGTTACATACAAATGCAAGGAAATTGATAAAGTTCAGTTGACCAATAATCTCTACCGAGCAAGGGATAAAAGTAGTTTGGATTACCAGCTTCCCGTCAGCAAGAATAACCTTAAAGAAATGTGAATATGATGTAATATTGGGCTATACGTTTCCTGTCACTACGAACCATTTGTTTAGTTACTTTCCCTGCTGCAACTGCAAGGATTGTGCTGTGGAAGAAACTTTTGGCTGCTTAATGCTTGTAAGTATGATCTGATTGATCTCAAAAGTAATTATTTTTCTAAAAGACTTTAGATAAAAAAGAAAAAAATTATCCCATACTTGTTATTAGGTTATTTCTATACCAATCAAAAACTCCTAGGCAAATTGAAAAAAAAAAAAAAATTTGGAGCCTTTAATGGGGATTGGCATTGCCCACCACAAAGTATAATTCCAATAGAGGTCAAAGGAGTTTTACCCTGCAGCCAAACCTCCCCCTCCAATACAACTTCAATGATTTTAATGCGACCAAAATTAATCATCTAATAAGGATTAATCCTTTTAAATAAGAAATAAACTAACAAGGAAAGATTTCACAAAAAAGACTGACATCTGATAAAAGAGTTGAAGCAATCTTATGCCAAATCAAATATCAGTAATTACAACCATTAACTTAGCAGAACATTCTAACCAAATTTAGTGTTACTTTTTAGGCACTGGAAATACTGAAACCTTCATAGTAAAGTCCCCATCATAGTCCTTCCTGATAAGCTCAAAGACACAAATATCTCCTTGTTCCAAATTCTTTTCATTTGAGAATTCAGCCCATCCCTTTGTAATGAAACAGGCAGAAGAATACATCAAGGTTGTGATGGGCCACTCTGTCCCATCAGAATCTTGTAGTTTACCATGCTTGGAAAGTTTACTCAAATACATCTTGGCAAATTTGAGAGACACATACTGCAAAACATGAGCAAAACAAATTGCAACTAAGCAAGCATCAAAGGTTAATCTAATAAACTTCATGATCAAATTATTTTTAATAAAAGCTCACCAAACGATAATAATCTGACTTAAAGACACTCATGAATGAAGGATCTTTAGGCTTCAAATGCCTAGCGACATTGATTGCCCTCTCCTCTTCTGCTGAGAGTGAGAGGCATCCACATTTTCGAGTAACAGAGAATCCCATGTCTTCAAGTAAAGCCAAAAATTCATATTTATCTGCATTTTATGGCTTATTAGATAAAAAGATGATAAATTCCATAAACAAGAATAACACTGAAAGGATATAGAAATATAAAGAACTTACCATCAGTTTCATTTATTGCCACAACCTCTTCCATTTTACACTTGTTGCTTAGTATCTCAGAGCCGGGCTTCAATTTTGAGCTGTCAAGGGTAGTAGTACATTTCCTAGTCTTCTTATGTTTCAAAGTTGATACTCGAGAAGACTTAGCTCGATTCTTCATCAATGCACTGTCCACCTTGCTAGCTGGGATTTTATCTGGACATTTATGGAAACCGTTTTTTCTCAAAAAGGGGCTCATTACAACAACAGGGTCCTCACTCCTCATTCTCTATCTTTGGTACCTTGCATGGATAGTGAATCTCACAACCAGAAGTATCCAATATAATAACATGGAAAGTTGAATTCTTTTCGTATTCGAAAACCACAAACTATCCGACACAAATTGAATGATATCCAACAAACTCATGCCAACCATCACAAAACCACATCTTTCCCCCATATTTTCTCAGCCTTACTTGCCATATGCGACCATTAGGAACTTTGATTGTTGCAAATGATGAGAGTTCATCACCAAATTTCCTTACAAAATCTGGTGGAATCCTCTGCATTTGTGCAAATAAAGTTGGATGACATATTTACAAACAGGTGAAAGTTATTTTGCATAAATAAACTCTATTTGTGTTATCAGTTTCTACAAAGATTTAGAAGATATCCTAGTACCAATGTGAGTATATGACACAGATAATTCTGAAATAACTTTTCAATAACCCAGACCATCTAGGAGATTTCATTGTTACTCTTCAGAAGCACATGCAATTTATCAGACATAACATTTAGACAGAAAAGATAACAAAATTAACACATTAAATGACCTACAAAGACTAGATTAACTTAATAAGCGGAAAATGAAAACTATGCTTGGAGCTTCAATGTACAGAACAAGAATATTTCAGTCAAGACTAGCTATATAAACGATATACAGATAGACCTAACAAAACATCATTTGCTTGTTTAGCCTTTCAAGTTTCAAGATGGTAGCTCCATGCATGAAGGGTCAAAATATCAAGTTCAAATAAGTTTATTGTTAGGCAATGAACTCCAGGGAATGAACTTACCAGCTTCTTGTCATCAAACGAAAACTTTCTACTTTCCACCAACATGTAATATATATATGTATATTCTACAACTTTCACTTTATATTTATTTTTCTCTTCTACTCAAATTTATCGAAACAACAATTACTATACATTCAAAAACTAATCTATTAGCACCACCATAACCATCTCTTCTATCCAAAATCTAATCCTTTACACACTCTTATTTTCAAAATACATAAATCATCATTATCTATTCTAAAAACTTTTAATATAACTCAATTAATTAAACTAATAACTTAAATCATATGAAAAACCATAAATCTAATACACTTTAATATAATATGAAATTCTCAAAATATAATCCACTCACTAATTGGGTTGCACAACTCGGTTAGCTCGGATTTGATTCCAAAATCAACATTCCGCCTATCTGGCCAGATTTTTCAACAAAGAATTAATCCTTCCTTGTCCTAACATCATAAAAGAGCTCATCACATCATATTCAATTAGTAATCAACTTGAATGTTTAAAATTTCCAATATCCAACTTCATATCTTAATCCAATCAATCCTAATTAACTCCATTTCCAAACTTCTTAAACAGAACAGTTCTTGTTCTCTGATTTTTAATAAATAATTGACTTGTCAGAATGGTCTAAAATTTTATACAGATCTTCTACACATATGTATCTAATAACATATAAATTTCATAGCATTCCAAGTTCATTAACTACCTCAAAATCTTCATCTTTCCAGATACAAAAATTCTGTAAATTCATTTCCAGAACTGACCTCTCCATTTTCCAAAATACATGATAATTCGTAATAAATTTGTAAAATCACAAAACTCTCCAGAATTAAACTAGACATATATACGAACTCATACCCCAAATTTCATAATTTTTGAAGACTTCTAGATACCTCAAGTAACTTACCAAAAACTGATTTTCTACAGAAAAATTGAATTTCCAGTAGTAAACAGTAAACTTCGAAAATTCATATAAAATTTCATACTCAACATTTTTCAGTGATTCCAACTTCAAACAAATTCTTATGATGTCTAATTTAACATATATAAATTTGAGAATCAGATTCAAAGCCAATAAATTGCAGAAATTTTCGGAATTGCTACTGTTCACAGAACCCTAAATTTAATTTCAACATTTTAAACCTTAAAATTCACCAAGACAAACCATAAACACATTAAGAAAATGATCAATTACCTTAAATAAGACTTCAATTCCATCTTGATCCTCCTTCTCTCTCTAGATTCTCTCTCTAAAAATTATAAAACATCCAAATATCTCCTTAAATTTCAATCCTCTTGCATGAAAAATACAAAAATAACTTAATATTGTCTTGGAATTATAAAAATTACCTGATTTTTCTCTTCACACAACCCTCAAATTGACTTCTTTCCTTTCTCCTCTCTTCAGCCGTCACCCCTCTCCATTTTTCTGGAATTCTTCTCTTTTTTTTTTGTTCTTATAATTAATTTTTTCTAAGGACTGAGCTTATTATATGGGTTGGGTTGACATAAAAAAATGGGCTTGGGCTCTTTTTTTTTTTATAAGCCCATGAATGGGGTGTTTCACAACAGGTTTAGCATGAATTAAACAATGGTAAAACAAGGATGAATAGTAAAAAGGATTTAGAATTGTTACCGTGTAGAATGATGCGTTCTTTATCTAAGATTTTCTTGGTGATGGTAGTGGAGATGGTGGAGGCTTCAGGCCCTCATGCCTGGTTGTTTAATAAAAAACAGAGAGAAAATACTTAGTACGAACTGTTTCCAGAATATTGGTAACTGCATGTGAAATCTAGCTACTGAACTGTTCATGGCAAGTTAGAGCAAATGATATGATATCACGTTTAAGTAGTTCTAGTACAGAACAAAGCCATAACAACCAGGACCCAACTTACATGTGATAGGGTGAAAGATGATATGTTGAATTCTGGGAAGGATTTTTTTCGACACTGGTGATGGTGATCTTCACAACATTATTGCCTCCACTCAATGGGGACAGCTTTTAGTGGCACTGAGTAACTGGAAGGTATTGCATTGGGACCACTTGTCGTTGGGCTTTGAGAGGTAGGCGGCTTTAAATCCTCATGACTATAAAATCAAATCATCTTATAAGAAACTGAGTTACATTTATGATGTGAAAAGAATATCCAGGGAGTGATGTTAATTGTCACTGCTGATGCACTTGTTTGAGTATCAGAAGTACCAGAAGTTGACAGTTCATTTACTATGGTTAAGGTTTTCTGCCCAGAGGGAGTTGTTGGAGTAGGGGATGTCGATGGTTTCAAATCATCATAACTGCATATTAGCAAAACCCCAACAAATGAAAAATCATGATGGCAAGCTTTACCAATTTTGATGAGTAAAGAATCTTAAACTTAAGTGTGAGAATTTTACAGTCTTGAAATACGTAAAAAAGGCATTAAAGGATTCTGATAATTCATCTCAAATACATTTTCTGTGATAATTCATCTCAAAGACATTTTCTGTGGACATTGTTAAATGCCTACATCAGGTCCTTCTTTCCTCCCTTTACAGTCAGCTAAGAAGCCAACCAAGATAGATTCAATTTTCTATGTGAAAGTTACACAATATAAAGGGAGAGAGGGCTCGTTTTCTTCACATCTCCCTGTGCAGCTTCTTTATCAAGGGTTTGTGCTGGAGTCCAATGGAGGGCTCGATACTGAAGTCATTGGTGTGGTATCTGAAACACTCGTTACGGGGGCATTGGGAGCAGTGCTTGGGGTGGACCACGAGATGAAGGTGCTTTCAGATCTTCATAGCTGTGGAGAATAAGGAAAATAAATAAGTGATGCTGCTAAACATAATTTTTATATAAGCAGTACGGTCAAATGTTTAATAGATTAGCTTACGCAGCGTAACTGTGTATGGAGAAAGTGGTGCACAGCTTTTGCTTCTGTGTGGGCAGGTTCCTTTGGGGTGGTAGCGGTAGCTTCCTCGCGTATGATGCTCTTAGAAGATGGTGGATCAGGCCCATCCATAGCAACTGGTTTCTGATTAAAAAAACAGTAGAATAATCAATTGGATCTTAAATTGCTCATGATATTCACAGTAGAAACCATCTAGTGACATTGAATCAACAGTTACAACTTTCTTATTCTCTTGTTATGGCGTGATGCAACTGATGATTCTATACTCCATCACAAAAATGAGGCACGGACATTCGACTAGATGCCTTAAGCTCAGAAGCTATTATGGCTTTTTTCCCAACCCAAATCAAGAATTGATAATTTCCCCATTGGATATAGGCCGGTCGAGAAGCCATTCGAAAATTTAGAATTAACATACACTTCTCTCTTCTCAAACAATCCAAGCCGCATGAACAGAAGTAACTCCAAGCCGCGTGAACAAAAGCAACCGCACTACTTGTAGCTCATTTTGACACAGGAACGGCCTTTTATTGTTTAATTTAAAGCCTTTGATTTAAGAGAGGACAAAGTGATGATGCTATAATAAGAAACATGAAGATTATCTGGAAAAAAAAAACTACAAAAAAAGAAAATTGGACCTTGAAAGTCTAATACACAGCTTCACATCTCATTGCAGGATGAGGCTCTAGATGTGGCAAAAAGGCAAAGAAACTCCTAATGGGCAATACCCAGTAATTGACACAAAATATTTCGTGAAGTTTGAGCTCATACTTCACCTCACGTTTGTCCTATGAAAGTTCCAGATTTTCTAATATGTGCAAATATATCTTGCTGCAACTCAATTATCTCTTATGAAGGTTTCCAGGTTTTCTACACGTGCAAAACTATCTGCCTTCTTGAGCAAGAAAAGAAGGAAACTACCTTAGGTTCAACACGGTATCTTTGCAAGAAGTTCCTCCATTGGAGTCAGTGGTGCACTTGTCTCTGCAATTACTTCCACAACCTTGCAGTATGAAATTAAAGGCTATGATTGCTGGCCATGCATGGTATGACATCCGCCACCTCTGATTTATTTGCTTTTGTTAGATATGTTTAGTCAATATATTGCTTGAACAAATTGCCTTTTTGAAAATTTTCTTCTTGTGAAAGGGTAATGTTATGAGTTTCCTTGTGAGCATCAGTAGTCGGCTCATTCCTCCAGGTCTGACAATCTGAAGAAGCACAAGAAGATGAGTAATCAATCAAGTTCATTCCAAGAATCTTTGCAATTGCCATGAGCAACAATTTATTAGAGGAACCATACGTAAACTTCAGGTGAACACAATCCTCTTTATAAACTCAAGACCCCCCATCAAATTATTCAATGTAGGACAACAAAATTTTATTAGTAGCAGTAGCACTTAACAGTGTAGTTGAGACCATGGCTATGAGTGCTTCTTCTGACTGCCTTTGCCTGATCAGGACTCCCCAGAACAAACTGAAGCAGCAGAAAAGAGCAGGTCATCTTTTGGTACTTCAGTCTTGCGCGGATAGTAAATCTCACAACCAGAAGTATCCAATATAATAACATAGAAAACTGAATTCTTTCGTATTTGAAAACCACTAAGTATCCAACACAAATTGAATGATATCCAACAAACTCATGCCAACCATCACAAAACCACATCTTTCCCCCATACTTTCTCAGCCTCACTTGCCATATGCGACCATTAGGAACTTTGATTGTTGCAACTGATGAAAGTTCATCAACAAATTTCCTTCCAAAATCTGGTGGAATCCTCTGCATTTGTGCAAATAAATTTGGATGGCATATTTATAAACAAGTGAAAGTTAATTAGTCAGTACACAAACTTTGTTTGTGTTGATGAGTTCTACAAAGATTAGAAAATATCCTAGTATCAATATGAGTATATGACACAGATTATCCTGAAATAACTATTCAATAAACCAGGCCATCTGGGAGATTTCATTGTTACTCTTCAGAAGCTCATGCAATTTATCACACATTACATTTAGACAGAACATATAACAAAATTAACACCCTAAATTAATGATATAGGACCCATTAGAATACAATTAGAAATAAAATTAGGGATTTTGATTTTGATTTTAGGGATTTTAATAAGTTAGGAATTTGACTATTATTAAGGATTTTGACTTCCTAAAGTGGGAATAATCCTAATTTGAGTTATTTTCCTAATAATTAGTTTACTATCTTATTTAGGAGTTTTTTTTGTTTTATTTAGTCGGGAGTAGATTCTATTTTCTACTCAAGTTATGTTTATGACACTCCAAATTTTAAGTAAGTTTAACTTACATGTATATTGTAAAAATATGTATTATTAACATTATGAGGTATGTGTATATATATATATATATATATATGGAGAGGGATGAATTAGATGAGAGATGGAAGGGTGTGAGTGAAAAGCTAAGAAAGTGTAAGGGCTTAAATGAAATTGTTGTGTGATGTATATCTATAAAGCATGGGATAACTCTAGAAAATTCATTACAATTCACACACTACGAATTTTCAAGTGTTTCAAAATTCTATAAACTCCTTGAGGTGTCTAGTTTATCATATAAAAATTTCAGAGTCAGCAAACAACCATGGAATTTATAGGAATTTTTGGACTTAGCACTGTTCAGAAAAACAACTCTGCAGGATTCATATTCATACTTTACTTCTACCTTCCTAGCATCATCAAATCTTTAAATTCTTCCATAATTCACTCTAATTCATGTTTTTCTAGCCATTTACAGCATATACCTAACATGAAATATCACAAACAACAATTAACCACCACTTAATTGCATGGGTATGGCTAGATCTAGAGAGAGAGAAGTGAATCCTTACATCTTGGCCTCTTGTTTCCTTCCTTTCTTCTTGATTCTATGGAAAAATTGAGGGAAAAAGAGGGAGAGAGGGTGCTGGATGTTCAAAGAGAAAGGGGGAAGAAAATGAATTTTCTAGAGTTATCCCATACTTTATAGACATACATCACACAACAACTTTTTAAGCCCTTACACTTTCTTAGCTTTTCACTCACACCCTTCCATCTCTCATCTAATTCATCCCTCTCCATATATGTATACATACCTCATAATGTTAATAATACATATTTTTATAATATACATGTAAGTTAAACTTACTTAAAATTTGGAGTGTCACAATTTTTGTTGGCACTATAGATAGTGTCTTTAGTTATTTATTTCGAAGGTTATTGAATATGAATTTTTGATCTTTTAATAAAAATATTATTTTCTCCATCAATTTTTACTCTATTTCTTCCCAAATTTTCCTTTATTATTTTTTTCCATATTTCCTCTGTCTACATCTCTACCATTACCTAAAAAAATTGGATCATTTAATATTCATATATCTTTTATTGGATTTTGAGTCCTACTTCACATGGAATAGCACTTCCCTCAGTATCCACCATTCAAAAGAATTCAACTAATGATACTAGCATGGTAACAGTACTATTACTAGACTAGTTTTAAGGACACTAGAAAGATTATCAACCTCATCTATAGGAAACTCACAGAAATGAAATCTATAACTAGTTAAGATGATCATCAAGTGATCAGAACAGCTATTTTAATAATTTTAACTCTCGGCATGAAATACTGAAACTTTCAGAGTAATCTCTTCCTTCCTAACAAGCTCAAAGACACAGATGTCCCCTGCTTTCAAATTTTTGTCATTTGAAAATCTGGACCATCCCTTAGCAAAACGAATACCTCCATAAGATCTCCTCGTGATTCCAATGTCCCACTCTCTTCCATCAAAAACCTGTAATGTGATAACTTCGGCATCTCTACTTATATAATTGTTGACAAATCCGAGAGGCACGTTCTGCTCAAGCAAGTAAAAGCAAAGGAAAAATATTAAATAGCAAAGTAATGATATTGAAATACCGTAGCATGCAATAATATGGGGGGAAAAAGTTTATATTAAAATGTTTATTTTTACTAATAATACTAATCTTTATTTAAAAGCTCACCAAAAGTTGGCTTCCATGGAAGTAATTTGGTCGTAAGACAATCATGAATGAAGGATTTTTTGGCATCAACGACCTTGCAATGTTGATTGCTCTATGTTTTTCTTCTTTTGAAAGAATTCCAAGTTTTTTAGTGATATAGATTCCAGTTTCTTCAAGTACAGCCAAGAGATTGTTCTCATTCCTTTCACTGGATACCTTTATCCCAAGTTCTTCAATTTTGCACTTCTTGCTTTGTGGCTCAGAGGAGTCCTTAGAACCTGAGCACTGGAACCTACCTAGTGGCTTTTGTTCTATTTCATCCTGGTGTAATGAGTTCTGCTCATCGTCTTCTGGTATTCCATCACTACAAGGATAGTAAATCCCGCAAGCAGTCATGTCAAAAATAAGAACATCAAAAGTTGAATTCCTTGCATATTTGAAGACCAAGAAGTATCCTGCAGAGATGGAATGATATTGAACAAACTCATCCCAACCATCCTGAAACCAAATCTTCCTCCCATCTCTTCTCAACCTAACTTGCCAAACACGACCATTAGGAGCTGTTAGCTTGGAAACAGCAGAAAGTTCATTTCCGAACTTCTTAGCAAACCTTTCAGGAATTCCCTGAGGTAATACAATAATGGGTTAGACGATCTATTTGAAAATATGTCAAAATCAATCCAGGAGATGCTTCCATGACATTGCACCATATAGTTGCTCAAACTAGATGAATTTCACTAAATCGAGATATGTTGCATATATATCCTTTTACCAATACAATAAAGAACATGAATTGATGTGATCGGTCTTCTGCTATTCATCCTATTAAATGCATTTTCTATTCACCCTATTAAATGCATGTACAAAAACTAACCGGGAAAAGGATTTTTTGCTATGGCTAGGTAGGCTTAATGTTCATGAAATTAAAGGGTTTGGTTGTGAAGCAATGGCAAGAAAAACCAACTTAGATCTCAGAAAAGTAAAACAGTAAATGTATGTTTATTTTTTGGTTATTATTCAAGCATGAAATCAAAAATTTTACAGACCAATTGCTTTTTAATGACTTGAGGAAGTTTAAGGCCTTCCCAATCATATTGAGAGAGCCTTTTCTACATTAAAAGCACTATACTGAGTGAAACTCAATGATCTCCACCTCCCTGATCAAAACTCCAAATTGTAAACACACATATATGCAGATTGATCAAGGGTAGCCACTGATATATATCTGTGGAACAAGTGGTGGAAGTAGCTAGTGTGGATTATTACCAGCTTCTTGTCAGCAAGCGTTGTGGGAAGCATAATCTTGAAGAAATGTGATGGTGGCTCCACCAAGGAATTGGATGAAATGGGTTTCACTTTCCTGCCACAAGCCATTTGTTAAGTCACCAGACACAGAGATGAACAAATATAGTTTGGTTGTTTTCTATGTATATGTAGGCGTAGACTCACTCATGCAATATGCTGCTCCCTGCCTCTTTGTTTGATGTATATTTCAAATGTTTGCAGCTATTATTTTTTAGTGAATTTTGGTGTTCCAACTTGTGAGAATTATATGTTACTCTCAGTTCCACGAATTAAATTTAATAAGGGTTTCAATTCCAATGGTTGAATTTAATTGACGGTATTGAACGTAGACTCATGCTGGATGTTGAATATTGCAAACTTTGACCTGACTCTGACACGAACTACTTAGATAAGGGAAATTAAGTTTGACACCTGCCCTCACGATTAGTGAAAGACTAACTAAATAATGCTTCTAGCATTAAATAACAATAAATAAATACTACCAAGAACCAACAAGAATCATTTTACTTAATGATTTTTAAACAATAAATTATTCCACACAGATATTTGCACAAAAAGCCAAAATACCCCATAAACGTATTAATCTGTTGTGAAGTCTCGATGTAACTTTTAATCAAATCTTAGACTTATCCATTTACTTTGGATATGGATTTTGTTTATTTGTATTAAAAAACAGTTTTATGAAAACATATATTTTGTATTATATTTAAATTAATACCAATCACATATCATTTTTAAATTTAAAAAAAAAATTAAAACCAACCATATTTACTTCACTAAACTTCAAGTAATAAATATACAGTCGCTACATTGCAGCTTGTCCAACTAGCAGACATCATATAACCTATGCACGCTGATGTTGTGGCTATGTCGCATCCGTTGGTTGAGCACGCTGCAATGCAGCGGATGTAGGGCAGATTTGCTTAACCTCAAGCGAAAGAAATTGATAAACAATATAACTATGAAAGAATAATATCATTTTTATTTTCATTTTCATCTTAAATTTATTTTAATTCTACCATATTACACTCACTGGTAATTGAGTATGGGATGCCGTCCTACAGCTTCAAATCTAAATCAACATCTTATACTAGCCCAGGAGATTCGTCCCAAAAATTTTCTCACCACTTTCTGGAAATCCTTTGTTATTTGTACAAGCAGTGTTAGAGGAAATGAGTGAAAATTAATTGAAGAAAATGGTTGACATTACTAATTTGTTAACCTTTGAAAGTTTTTCAACCCTCTTTATGTAGGTAACTGAAAATTAAAGAAAAGAAACTATTAATCATAGTAACATTTACCATCATCAAATGGTATAATTTTGGGTTTTTTAAAATCCATTCCACTCCTTCAAAAAACAAATGCCTCCATAAGGTGTAATATCCTAAGTTTTGCAATGTATAATATACCATGTATTGTGGTTACATGTGTAATCATATGTATTAATGTATTGGTGATGTATTGGTAGTGTTGTGTAATGAATGAGAGATGATGGGCTTAATGGTAATGATATAAGAGGAGAGAGCACTAAATACAAATTGTGCTTTATGTTTATCTATTAAATAAGAAGAATTCTAGAATTCTTTCATTCTAGCTTACCAACTCACGTTTCCAGCTCTTCACTCTCTCTCTAAGTTTTCCACATAAAAATTTGTCAAGAACTCAAGAAGGGGAAGGAGAGAGAAGGAAAAAAAAAGTGGTAAGAACTCACCTTTTTCCTTAGAATTCTTGTATTAGTGTGTGTGTTTGCAAGAATTCTTTTTGGTTTGTGATGTAAGTATGTGAATTGTTGTTTGTGTTGCTGGAAATTTGTGTGGAAATATGAATTTGAATGAGTTTTGAATGCATTTAAGTAAGGGGATGAGGATATAAGCTAGAAATGAGAGTTTGGTTTAAATCCTGAAAATTTTTGTTTACACTGAGCAGTGCATGTTTCAAAACTTTCCATAAATCAAGGGGATGTTTTCTGATTCTGGAAATTTTATTGATGAAAATAGACATGTCCAGGAGTGTATAGAAATTGGATTCACTCAAAAATTCAAAGTATGTGAATTGTAGTGAATTTTTGAACTTCTAGTATGGAATTGCACATTTCCCTTGTCTTAGAACAGAGTAAGGGAAGACGATTTTAGTTGAAGGTCCAAATCTTCCTAGAATTACTTGATTTTTGGTGTGCAAGTCCTTTTATGTGTTACATATGAGACTGTAAATTTTCACTGAGATTGAAGCTCTGTATGAATTGTTATGAATTTTTAAAGTTGGCTTGATAAAAACTGGAATTTTTAGTTTCCAAAACAGGGCAGTTAGAATTTGAATGACTTAAACCCCTTGAAAAGCCATGATTTTTGGTATGGATGTAATATATATGTGTTATATACCAGCCTGTAAATTTTTATAGCCAATTGAGTAGGATTACAATTCTACAAATTTTTAAGTCTGTACTATTCAATGAAACGAATGCAATGACAGAATCGTTGAGGTAACGAATTTGATTATTTTGAGTGACCAAATGACCCCAATTGGCTCTAAAAATTTTAAGGAGACATATATGAGTGTAAAAGATGTCTACCCAATTGTGTGAATTTTTGGGAATAAACAATTGTTGTTATAAATTGTTTGTCAAAGTATGTATAGAAATAGAGCTAAAAAGGGAGAATTATTTCACCAACATACGTGGTGACCCTTGAAATAATTTTGTGTTGTTTTTAGGTTAAAAACAAGCATCGACAAAGAAGCTGTATAAGGTAAGTAAGCTAACTATTATGAGGCCACAATAAATTGTATTAGATTGTATGTAATGTTGTGGATTATAACACTGTTAATTGTTAGCATCCTGATGCTAGAATGTGAGATATTGTGACTAATTGTGAATTTGTGAAACGTAATTAGCATGCCAAGACCTAGGAAGCTTAGCTCTCATAGCTTGAGGGGAGGTCTGGACCATGTGTTTCTCTAGACGAGATTCAGTAGCATGGGCCTGATATCACCTGGATTGTCAGACTAGCCTCGTGTTATTTCAGGTGTAGGCAATTGAATGGATCCATACTGTCTCGTACTCCTATGCTTGAGGGGAGGTCTAGACCATGTGCTTCTCTAGATGAGATTTGGTAGCATGGGCCGGCATCACCCGGATTGTCAGACTAGCCTTGAGCTATTTCATGGGTAGGCCTCTGAATGTATCTGTATTGTTCCGTGTGGCAGGATAGAGTCCAACAGGACTATATGGCTGTCGCCTTTGGGGTGATGGCGGATTCGTACGATGTGAGAATGTGATAAATTCTCACTGCGACGATGCTTTGCCTACGGAAGCCGTCAATAGGTGGCAAAGTGATTAGGGCTTGTATATGGGAACTGACTGTGAAATGAAAAGTCCTACCTTGATTAGAGAGCCTTTTTCCTAGGTGACTGTAACCGATACTATAGAAGCTCCCTTATTATGTGAGTATGATTGTATATGAAATTGTACTGAAAGGAGAATGTGAACTCACTTAGGTGAGATTGAATCGACCTACAGAGGTCTAGATAGAAGATGGGTGCAGGAGCGCAAATGTAACAAAAGTGAACTCTGGGGTATTTCTTCTTTAATAAGTTAACTCATGTTGGTGTACTAAGAAATGATTAGTCTTAGTACTGTGGACTGAATTCTATTGTTATTGTGTATTGTTATATATTCACTTAGCTTACTTACTGAGTTTTACTCACCTAAGTTATTGTGTGCGTCAGGTGACCAGTAGGCTGAGATATGGAGGAGGATTTTTGGCATTGCCGACGGAGTTCCCTTGGCAACCACAAACCGCTGCTTAGATTATCATAGCCATACTGTATGAATTCTTTTGATTTTTGAATGTATCTATATACAGTGAAATGGTGTGGTTGTGATCATGAACTCTGTTTTGAGTGATACTCATATTAATTTTTGAACGAAATGACAGAGTTCACATTTAAAAGACTGTGTAAATTAGTATTGTCTGTATATATAGTATGAGTTGTGACATAAGGTCTCCTCAAGACTCGCTCAAGCCACTCTCTTACATCAGAAAGAAACCTGTAATGTGATGACATTGACATTTCTACTTATGTACTTGGTGACAAATATGCAGACAAGCATATTCAGCTCAAGCAAGTAAAAGCAACTTCATCAATATATATATATTGAAAACAATCTTATATCATATTAGTTTTGAAAAAAAAAATTCTATATATAAAATTTGTATGTGTAATGCTACTCTTTATTTAAAAGCTCACCATAAATTGACTGTTATGGATGTTATTTGATTGCAAGACAATCATGACTGAAGGATTCTTGGGCTTTAATGACCTTGCAATGTTGATTGCTCTATTTTTTTCTTTGTTTGAAAGAACTTTGTGTCTTTAGAAATATAGATTCCCTTTTCTTCAATTACTACCAAGAACTTGTCTCCATTCTTGTAATTTGATACATTTATCTCTTATAGTTCTTCCCTTTTGCACTTCTTGCTTTGGGGCTTGGAGTATTTATGATGAGCAACAAGGTTCCTTAAGTTAAAAGAAAGGGAGGAAGATGTAGATAGAAGAAATGAGAGAAATAATAGAAGAAATTTGGAGAGATATAGAGTGAAATTGAGGGAGAAAAATAATCTTTTTACTATAATATCAAAATCAATAACAACCATGTCTAAAAATTATATAACTGAAGGCTTCTATTTATAGGGCCTTAAAATATAATTCTACTAGGAAATAAGATCCTATCAGGAAATAGAATCTCAATTCTAGTTTAACTACAAAATACCAAAAATAAATACTATGAAATATATGAAACTATTAATTAAGAAAGTAACCCAATTAGGAGATCTCCCAATTTAGGAAGTCAAAATCCTTAATAATAGTCAAAATCCCCAATTTATCCTAATTTTATTCCTAATTTTAATCTAATGGATCCTACATTAATTCTCATTTGCTTGAAAGATCTCGACTCCTGATGAGTTGTCAAGGAGGAAGTAGCCAATACACAAGGAAGCATCGCATTTTGTCTTGCACAAGTATTGAAAAGTCGTGATAACCCAAATCTTCATTTCATAATGATCTAATAGTGTAGGCACACATGATAGAAAAATTGATGACCTAATGATAGGAGTAGAAGAACTTAAATGTGAATCACAACCTATTAAATCAATTACTTGAATGATCTGATGAGATTCTTTTTAATATATGGATTCAACTTCACATTTAGGCTTCAAATCTTCATTAGGATTCATCTCGTCTTCAATTTCAATATCACCTTTAGATTCATGCCCATCTTCAAGATCAATCTAGCTTAATTCATCATCTTCACTAGAATCATCACATTCATCCTCATGGTTGTTAGGAGTTGCACCCAAAATCTTTTCATCAACTTGATCTCTATATTGGGTTGATGGCTCAATTTGAGGGTCTTGTTTTGTGAGAAAGGAAGCTAGTAAAGCTTTTGTGGCTTGTTGTAATTCTGTCTTCATGGTATCTAACCTAGCATTCATCCTCTCTTCAAAGGCATCCATTCTAGTGTTTGTCATATTTTCCAATGCATCCATCCTAGGGTTCATCTTATTTTCAAGCCTTCCATCATTAGGAGTATTTGTTGGAGTGTTTCAGGTTGTTGGATTGAGAGTGAATTAGGGTGAAGGTAATTGGCCATATTTAGGGACTTGGAGGACCATGTAATGAAATTTTGGATGATGTTTTGACTAAGGATGTCAAAAACCTGGGGACCTCAATCCCCGGCCCCAGCCCTGGGAAGGTTTTTTTTATCCCCGTCCCCGAAAATTTTTTTGAAATTTTCTAGGCCAGGGCTGGGCCGAGGAATTGAATTCCCCGGATATGTACCCCAGATTTTTTAATTCTATTTTTTATTTTAAAAAAATTGTACGTAGACATCCTCTATTGTCTACAATTCACTTGTCATTTGCTTCAATCTGCAAATTTAAATATGATGCAAAAAAGCAAAAAAATAAAGCTAAAACAAGCAACCTATCTAAACACTCGACAAAACTCGACGCGCTCGATATAGCTCGACACGACTCGACATGTAAGTGTCGAGTGTCGGATGATGCATCCGACACTCATCCGACACTCGATGTCTTCTAAAATAGACTGATATCGAGTGTCGGATGATGCATTCGACACTCGATTTCTTCTAAAATAAACTGATATCGAGTATCGGTTGTGAATCTAACACGAGATGATGCATCCGACACTTGATGTCTTCTAAAATAGACTGATATCGAGTGTCGGATGCACCATCCGACACGTCCGACACTCGATGTCTTCAAAAATAGATGGATGTCGTGTGTCGGATTCCGTCGAGTGTCAGATTTAATATTATCGTAAATTAAATAAATTAAATAAAATGTATTTTTATATTTATTTGGGCCTGGGCCGGGGTCGGGCCGAGGAGCCTAGTCCCTGGCCCCTACCCGCCCTCGGGTGTTCCCCGGGATTCCTCTCCATGTCCCCGATCAATCTCTCCGAAAATCCAGGTGATTCTCCAGCAATACCGAGCCGGGGATCTGGGTACCCAGCCTCGGCCGGGTAATTTTGACATCCCTAGTTTTGACACATTTATGATCGAAATTAGAAGTTGGTGTTAAAGACATATTGTATATTGTGATGGAGATTATGATGGTGGTGGTGATGAATAGTAACTTCAATGTGATCAGCAAATCTGACTGAACAGTGATTTTGATAATGAATAGTAACTCATGATAAACAGTGATTCCGGTGGTTAATTGTAACATCCTAGATCTCAAGTTTGTAATTGGTCATAACTTAATTATTATAGTGAATTTATGTATATATGGTTTGGGTGTGTGTATCCATGAGTGTCTTGATGACAAATTTTAAAATATTGTAAGGCCTATATGAAAGACTTTAGAAGTTGAAGCCCTAACTTGATATTGTGTATATGAGCATAAAAAAGGGAAGGGGGGGCCAGAGAATTCATTATCTTCCTTCTCTACAAGATTTCCAGCCCACTTCCTTTTTCTTTGAGAATTAAAGGAGAAAGAAGAAGAAGCCAAAGGAGAAGAGGTAGAGTTCCTTCCTTTCTCCAATTTCTAGTACTTAGGCATGAATTTTGATTGTAAATTGTTATAGTATAGTGTTGTTTATGGAACCTCTATGTCATGTATGTTATGAGAACTTGCTGAAATTCATTATTTATGAGAATTAATGAAAGATTTGAAAGGATTGGATGATGATAGGAGGTTAGAATTGATGCTTGAACTCAAACTCTGCAGGATCTTTTTGCTGAGCAGCCCTTGATCAAAAAATTTGTAGAAATTATAAGGTGACAATTTGGATATGGATTTTTATATGTGAAACTAGACATATTAAAGATCATATATAATTTTGAATCACTTGAAAATTTGGCCTATACAATTTTTGATGAATTGTTGAATATGCTGAATTTGGATTTTCTCTGTTTTAGAATAGAGCATCAGGAATGAACTTCATATTGAGGGACTTATTCTTCATAAAAATACCTGATTTTTGGTGTGTGAAATCCTAAATATGTTTCCTCTTAAATTGTAAATTTTCATGTTTTTTAATATCCTATACGAATTATTGTGATTTTTCAAATTTGGACTTATGAAACTAAGAATTTTAATTTTTAGAACATAAAAAGCAATATAAATTGTTTTTTATTGAACTAAACTAATTGAAAAGTTGTGATTTTTTGTGAGATCATTTTTAGATGTGTCTTTTGTTACTCTGTAAATTCTTGTAAAGGTTTGATTTTTGTTGGAGTTTATGTGAATTTTCAAAACTGGATTGCTCAGTGGGAGAGGCCATTAGGTTTGAAGTTAGAGTGAGCCAAGTTAAGTGTTTCCCAAAAGCATACACTTCCATTTTGTTCTGATAAATTGTTTGGCATATGTGCTGTATGTGTACATGTGATCTACAAAGTTATGTAAATTTTGGGATAGGCATTAACTTCCTAAAAATCATCCAATTGCATGTATGTGTAGTTGAGTCAGTAAAGGGATTTGTTATCCGCTGTTGAACTATGATATTTAAAGGAACTTTGTTATGGTTTCTAGGTGAAATTAAAGACTTTGCAAAGGAAATTCAATCAGGTAAGTAAGTTAAACCAAATTTGGAAGGCACAATGGATTAAATGTTTGTTTTATGAAATTTGTTATTCCATTTGGTTATGAGAATACCATTACAATGCTTGATTGGAACATTAAGTTTGTGATGGGATTGAAAGCTTGAATTGTTAGCTTGCACTTATGAATTGGTTGTGCGAAGGCATTGAATGCCTATTACTTTGATATTTGAATGGTGCCAATGGTTTTGATTGTGATGGTATGAAATGATGCCCTTGTTTGATTTTGACGGCATGAAATTGTCCACAAGAATTTGATTGTAATGGCATGCAATTTATACATGTGGAATTGAATGTATGGTGGCATGAAATGATGCCTATGGTTTTGATATATGAGGGGATGAAAATTGTGCATATGTATTGTTATGAGATATGCTATGGAAATGATAATTCATGCCTATTGCCTTGGAACATTAATTTATGGATGTATATTCGATGCATGGGGGCCACCTCTTGAGATTGTATGGGGGCCACCTTTTGAAGGTCTTTAAGATCACAAAGTGTCACACACAATGCAAAGTGTCACATGCAGATTATTGTGATAATGGACACGGGGGCCACCTCTTTAGGGTCATTAAGACCGCAAAGTCCCACGTGTAGATTGTTTTGATTTGTAGCATAGGGGCCACCTCTTGAAGGTTATAACACCACAAAGTACTACACACAATGTAGAGTGCCACACGTAAGGTATTGAGATTGATTGTGTGAGGAGAGGTCTGGGCCATGTTTTTCCTGGGATAGGATTTGGTAGCATAGGCCTGATATCACCTAGATTGTCAAACTAGCCTCAACTTTGTGATGATATGTGTTTTATGTCTCTACGGCTACATTGGAATGTGATAAGTGCATATGAGCAATTAAATGCATAAAATAGTCTTGGAAAGGCTAGTGAGACTGAAAACTTGAGCAAGGATGGTCGCGCAGGAGCACAACCTTTGCTGATTTAGAAACTTTAGACCAATGTTGGCACAAGCGTGCAACATATATAGCGCAGGAGCACAGTTTCTATTTTTGAAATTCCTGTCAAGGTAGAAACGCCAGGCAGGTGCACAATGACGCTTGCACAAGAGCGCAAGTTCTATTATTTGGGGTTAAATTATTTGACCTGCATGACAAGAAATTTGTTATGAATTGTGTTTATTAATGGCTTTCCTTAACTTACCATGTGTTTGGATAATTTGAGCCTACTTACTGAGTTATACTTATTAGTCTGTTGTGTTCCTCAGGTGATCGATAGACTACAGTTTGGTTTGGAGGATCTTTTGGCATAGAGACGACAAAGCTCCCTTGGCAACTATGTGTGTTTCTATTGTCTCACCATTATTTTGCTTATCATTGTTTTGATTTTTTGGACTATTGTTGTAAATATACTATAGTACCATAGTTGTCAATTGTTTATACTATAGTACCATAGTTGTCAATTGTTAGAAACATTAGTTCACCAATAAAATATGCTTTTGTTTGTTTTTGTTCCTAGCCAATTATGATGAATGAATGTCATTAAGTGCACCCCAGACCATTATCGATCGGGGTGTTACATTAATAATACTTCTGGTGTGATTGATGGGTGGTGGGAGATGTGTGTATGGATGGGTTAAAGTTAAATTCTAATAGTGAGAAATTTAGAGTTTATAGGTTGAAAAAAAAAATGAAGGATAAGGATAACTAGTATAATATTCAATATTAAAAAAATACTGAATATGGGTCGGACTGAGCAACAACTACAATTCAGTTTTGTTGAGTCTCAATTTCGGCCCGTCAAATGTTTGATTTGGCCTTTGACTGTTCTTCAACTTTGTGCAGGATTGAGTCATGTTGCTCCAGGTTCAAGAATCTCTTCATATTGATTTATAGATTGAGAGTTATGTTCATTTTATTAAACTTGCAAAATGATTTCCATTAATCACAATTTAGGGACAGCACTTTATTTCAAGATAAAGACTAAAAAATGCAAAAGAAATGAAAAAAATGTAAAAGAGGTATAAGCAAAATAATTATGTTAAAATATCATAAAAGTTTTACAATATTTACCAATTAGCATTAATTATTTATGCTTAACAGTGTATTTTCATGCGTTTATCATGTCATCCGTTATGTATTACTATCAATGACATGTGTTTCACACCACTTATTTTAAAGAATAATATATTCTCATTAATCCTTTTTAGAAAATGTGTCATCTGTTACATATCGTCATCAATGACACATTCCTTAGGCCACTAGTCACCCGTTACGTATCATCGTTGGTAACTTAATACACACATATGTGTATACACACCACATACACATTTATGCCTACCATATAAAGAAAATTGTGCCCTGGAGCTTTAGGCATGAATTTCATTATTCACATACATATATCATTTCATTGGCAATGTTATTCATGCCATTTCACAACAAATTCACATACACGAGGGCACATTCACATGTCTATGTCTCACACCCATAGAATTTACACCTAGTGTAACTCACATACACATCTAAGTGTGCATAACCACATATCTCATAAATCACTATAAATCCGAATCAAACCATTTCATATCAAGGTCTATGTATTCATGGTCCCATTTACATTCTATCCATGACACATTGATAGCAGTTCCAATCAACACATCTCACATATATTCATAAGCACAATAGTCAAACACATTTCATTGAAAATTAAACATCTGTAGTGTCCTCAAAAGGGTCTAGCTACTTATCTGATTCACTTCACCTCTTGATTTGATTTTCACCTAGAAATCATCAAATCTCTTATGGATTAGCAACCATTTTAACCAACCAATAACCACACTAACAATTCAATATGATACACATAATCGGTTGGATAATTTTAGTAGGGGAATACTTATCCCAGTCTTCACGAAATTTCATGGGACTTAAGTAAACATACATATTATATCCCATGAATTTTGTTGGATTAAAAATGAGGCTGTATACTTCTTAAAATCACTTACTTTTTTTCATATAACAATTCTATCTACAGGTCTTTCAATTAAGTAGCACTACTTTGAAGAATTTTATAAAATTCAACAGTAATCAAATCTTTGCAAAACTTTTTAATCTAGAACTGAACACATGAAAGTCATTTCACCAAAAATCATAATTTTGCTAATGAGTTTAAGTCAGTCAAAAGCAATTTAGCTTACCTACTTAATTTTGGAAGTTAAAATTTTCAGTTTCATAACCACAATTTTGAAAAATCATATCAATTCATACAAAACTCAAAAAACGATGAGAATTTTTAGTTCAATAGGAAGCACAATCAAGATTTTGCATATGAAAAATCAAAAATTTTCATGAAGGATGAGCTCCTCAAATAAAATATGTTTTCTGTAATCTATTTCAAAATAGGGGAAGTCCAAATTTGTTCCAGCAAATTCAAAAATTCACAATAAATCGTACACTTCGAATTTTTGAGTGATTCAAAATTCTATGAACTTGTAACAGGTCTACTTTATGTGATAAAAATTTCAAAGTTAGAAAACAACTCTAGAATTTTTAGAAATTTTCGTATTCAACACTATTCAGTGAACAACTCGACAAGGTTCTAAGCTCATACATAGTCTAAGCATTCCAACCATCATCCAAATCATTAGTATCTTCCATATTCTATCACAATTCATGATTTGTATCATGTCTTAAGGTATACATACCATGGAAGCAACATAAACCACTACTTAACACAATCACTTAACATGAAACAATTAGGCCAGACTTGAATTTAGGGAGAAAGATGAGTTCTTACCTTCCTTCTTCCTGAATCCTTCTTTTTCCTTCTTAATTTGCTGGGAATTTGAGAGAGAAAAGAGAGCTAAGGGTAATGGAAATTAGAGCAAATGAATACTCTAAACATATCAAGCCTTATCCCTTTGTATAAGTATCATATATGCTCAATTCCAATTTTACCCATCCACTAACTAAACTTTCCAATTTCATCCTCCCACACTTACTCATTATATATAACTCAGCATATACACACATTAATAAATACACATATTAAAGGCACATCATGTACTTACAAAATTGGGATGTTACAATATCTACAAGCAACTCTCTTCCATGGCAAGCTCTTATTTCAATAAATTTGGTATCTTTTCTCTAATACTCTTCGGCAAATTTGGCTGGCACATACTGAAAAACTGACAAGTCTAATTTTTATACATTATTTTTATCTTTTATATTGAGTTTTATGTTCCCCTTTTATGTTTAATTGATGAATTTTGTCTAAGTTTGTATAAGTTATACCAAAAGGAATTTCAAGATTGTAAACCCGATTAAATGAAGACAAAATTCTACAATGATGTATCTCATATGGAAGGGTAAATTCAGATGGCTTGTGAAAGAAAATGAGCTGGATAGGAATATTAAAACATCCTATTTGCACTTTCAGTGGAGCACTTCTCTTAAGAGAAGACAACCAAGTTAAGTGTATTGACCTTTGGAGGGGACAGAATAATAATGCTTGTGAAATCCCTAGGAGAGGCAAGGAGCATGTTGCTCTTTTCTCGACTGAGAAAAGAAGGACAAAATGGGGAAAGTTCATTGAAGTAAAGAGTGAAGATTTTTGACCTAGAAAAAGAAGAAATTTAGGAGAAGACATACTGCTAGTGACCCGAACTTGGAGAGGATTTCTTGGAGAGGAGAGGCAAAACCAGACAGTCATCATCTTCATCATCAAGGATTTAATTCTCTATAACTAGTTTTTCTATCACTATCTTTACTTATGTTTAAGAACATGTTGAGATTTGAACTTCTTTGTAATATGAATTAGTTCACATTTTCTAAGGTGAAGATGTAGCCATATTTTGATGTTCAATTTCTCTTGATTTTAGTTGATCGACATTTATTCCAATATTATTGAGTAGTTTAATTATTTGTTTAATGCTTGTGATTTTTTAACCAACTATTGTGTGAATTGAGATGTGAATTGAGACTGAGAAGTGATGTTCACATTAGTCCTTAATTATCTTACCATAAATCATGTGAGATAGAGATATGAATGTGATTTGTGCAATCTAACATGATTTCTTGTGCTTAATTGGTATTAATAGTGAGTTAGATGAGACAGAGATATGATTATAATCTATTAATATACATTATTATTACTTGAGAAAGAATAATAATCAAATTAGTGAAATCGATTGGCAACAATGGGAATAAACATTGGTTAATTAAATTAGAGAAGTTGAATTGATTAATTCTGATGAAATCGAATCCCTAGATTTGTAATCATTAAATTCTTCTATCCATAATTTTTGTGAGTGTTCGTAGTGTTAATTTTAGTTTAATCAAGTTTTACTTAATCTTACCAAAACTCAATTCTCTTTTATAATTATTTAAATTAAATAGAGGTTAATATAATTTCGGTATTTAATAATAATAGTTATCGTGGGACAATACTTGTATTCTTATTTTATTACTTATCTACGATATCGTATACTTGCGATTTTTAAGCAACAAAAACCAATAAAATGAACCTAGACGAAAAAGTTGCCAAGTTGTAAGAATGATGAGTAACGCAACCCATCAAGAGCTTGCAAGCTCGACAAATGCATACTCAATGTGTAGACAACTACTCTAAAACTATATTTTTATTCCTAAGATAGAATTTAGCTAAAATAAAAAATAAAAAATATTGTATCTACTATAAAATCAAAAGAGTTTCCTTCACTTAACTATAATAGCAAATAACCCCGTATATTCAAAAACTTACCACACGAGGATGATTGCTGTAACTTTGACAGCAAGTTAACCATGAAGCAAGGATTTTGTGGCTTGAACAATCTGGCAACTTTTAATACTCTCTGTCTTTCTTCTTGCGTAAGATGTGCACATTTTTCAAAAAAGGTGATGCCCATTTTTTCAAGTGAAGCCAACAACTCATGCACTTGCATTATTTAATTCATCAAAAACCTCATGCACTCGCATTTTACATTTCTTGAATTGTGGCTCAAGGTCAAGGCCTTGGTTGAAAATTGTGCTCTCGGTAGCGGCAGCATGTTTGGGCCCGCCCCATTTTGCCCCATTCTGCTTCTTGTAATCAGATTGTTCCCCACCATGAGATGGATAGTTAATCTCACAAGCACTCTGATCAAATATAAGAACCTTGAAGGTTGAACTTGAACTTTTTACGTATTTGAAAACAACGAAATATCCAAAATTGATTGAATTATGTTTCACAAAGTCTTCCCAACCATCCTGAAACCAAATCTCTTGTCCTTTCCTTGTCAACCCAACTTGCCATGTACCACCATTAGGTACTCTGAGCGTAGCAACGGCAGAAAGTCCACTCCCATATCTCTTTACAAACTTCTGTGGAAGACTCTGCAGTTGTGCAAATGAGCTTAAAGGATCAAATTGAAAACAAGAGAAAATCATAGAAATTCTTTAAAACATATATGCCCTCGGATGAATCTTCATAAAAGACAAATTGTTGATTAAATCAATTTGTCCTTTCTTGAACTCTTGGTAAACCAAAAGAGAAAAGTTCATATTAGCTTAAGCTAAATCAATTTGCCCTTTCTTGAACTCTTGGTAAACCGAGGGTCAATAAATAAATCATGTAAAGGAATCTAACATCCTGTAAGTACCAAAAAGAACTCTTTGGCACATTAACTAAAATTAACTTTGGAGTGACCGTTCAGAAACTACTAATTCATTCTAAGGACTGCAAAATTGACCCTATACATTCAATTTGTTGAGAAAACCTTGCATACAACATATGTATCTACATCCTCTCAATTATGGGATGTTATGTCAATGCGTGCAAAACATGTCATAAAATTCAATACATATGAATCAAAAAGTGAAATCACAAGACCCCAGATTTTATTTTCTCTCTTTAGATAAAAAATCAAATCTTACCAAAGCAAAAAGAATGAATTAAAAGTTGAGTGAATTACCAGCTTTTTGTCTTCGAGAATAGAGGGAAGAATTATTTTGAAAAAACGTGAGGGTGTCTCGGCCGAAGAGTTGGGCATGACTTGTTTAGTATTAGACCTCCTGGTAGGCGCCATTTATTTAGCTTTGGAGAGAAGTAGATGGCTGCTGTTGCGACTTGTTATATAAATAAATGTAGGTTTGGCCGTCTGGGATTCACGCTTAGTCTTTTGATAAACCCTGGAAGCTGTTACTGGGTGCAAGTCAGTTTTCCAGGTTTAATTCGGATTTATAGTTGGAATGTTTTAAGGGAAGCCTTGGATTGAATAGTTTATGAAATATATAAATTTAGATAATATGCGAATTGTAATATTTGTAAAATAAATATAAATAATATCAAATAATTTTGATAAGATTGGTTAATAGTCATTTTTTATTTAAATTTGGAAAGTAAACTAACAAAGATAATCCATTAAATAATTGAATATCCAAATTTCACAGGGAAACATAGTGAATCCAAGCTCATTGTTTTGATAAAATAATCAAATACAAAAGAAGAAAAAAGTTCTAAAATAGACATAAAAAAAAGAATTTTTTTTAATTCCAAAACTGCATAAATTCAATATCGTTTTTTAAGAACTTCAAAATCAGAACTTTACCTTTTTTTAATTTTTATTTTTTGGGAATGCACGTATTCTTTAAACTCTCAGAAGAAAAGAAAAAAAACAAACAAACTTCAAGGACCACTACACAGAAACAAATAAATATTACAACAGCAGGGACTACAAAAAGACATGCATTCTATTGAACCACTGTTAATAGATAGAGATTTGCAAATCACTAAGTCAATCATCAGAGATTACACAACCATGCAGCCATGCTAACGGCTTGAATTTACATTATCTAAAGATGCATAAAAGACCGAAACTTTGACGAGAGAGTCCTCCCTGATCACCTCAAACAAACAGATACCCCCGTCCCTCAAACTGTTATCTTCAGCAAACATGTCCCATCGCCCATGTATGAAGCACCCACGTTTATGCCATCTGACTTTGACCGGCCACCCTTTTCCATCGCAATCCTGAATTGTGACAGCTCTGATATGTCTGCCCAAGCACTTGTTGTAAAAATTTGCTGGCACATATCGCACAATCAAAATGAATTGCAACTAAGCGTCATCTTTCAGAGACTATTAATTCTGTTCTTAGAACATTCAAAACATGATTCTATTGAAAACTCACCACATATTCATTATGTATATCAGCTGGTCGCAAAATAGCCAAGAATGAAGCATTCCTGGGCTTGAACAATTTGGCAGCATGGATTGCTCTCTGTTTTTCATCCACTGTAAGATGTCTCCGTTTATATACCTCACTAACCGAATTCCCCATTTCCTCAAGTTGAGAAAGAAACTTACGATGTTCACCTGCAGCTTATGGAATTAGTTATCAAAAAAAAAAAAAAAAAAATCGAATTTGAAATGCATTGTAACAAGAAGTGCATGTGAAAATGAAGGGCTTACCTTTACCAGACTTGGTTCTTTCACTCATTCCACCCGAAGTACCGTTCCCATATCAACTTGCACTTATTTGCTTTGTGGCTCATAAACATGCTTAGATCTTGAACTTCCACGGGATGCGGTACCAAAAGAAGGCTAATCCCAATTAGCCTGTACCTCCTGATGTCATAAGTTTTGCTTGTTATTGTCAATTTTTTCAACACCACCAGATGGATAGACAATCTCATAAGCACTCATGTCAAAGATAAGAACATCAAAATTTGAATTTCCTCCTAACTTGAAAACCAAAAAGTGTCATGCCCTTATTGAATGGGGTCTAACAAACTCATGCCAACCTTCGTCAAACCAAACATTTCCCCCCCATTTTTTTAATCCCACTTTCCATTCCCAGACATTAGGGACGGTGAGTGTAGCAACATCAGAAAGCTTATTCCCAAATCTCTTCACGAACATTTCTGGGATGACCTGCATCAGTGCATATTAAGTTGGACAGTCAATTCGAAAACATGCGAAAATTTGTCAATGAAATTTTCCTCAACCAGACATTTGCACTAAACAGAAAACCAACCATCATAATACTGAAACAACATAAACGGTTAAACAAATTAGTACGCTTCTTTCAGAACCTGCTTAGTGGATCAAATAAAAGTCAATATTTCCCTGTAAAAAAGGAATGAATACTTCAATTTTCCATAACTAAGAAAAGAACGTATACTACTGATCACAAAGGGGGATATTTTGAATTCGTATCCTAGACAGGAGGTTTACATACACGTGCATTTTCTAATGACATCGAATTGTTATTTTGTAACTGGGGAAATCCAGACTTCTATTCATTTTATCTTTGACAGCATCCATATATACTTTGTATTTCTGTAAGTTTGATCTCATTCCTAGTGATATTGACAGTATGCAGCTCTCATTTTCCAGGTGACTATTAACGAGAAGTTATTATGTGCTCCGCTGTTAGATACTTCCCTTTGATGTTTTGTGTTGCAGGTTGGATTTGTGGACAAGGCCTTTCCTGGAATTGTGATTGCGGAGAAGCCAGACTAGAAAGAGTGCATTCAGGGTCCAACTGCTGTTGTAAATTTAGATGGAATGCAGAGGTGAGCACTGCAAGCTCACTGAAGTTCATATGTGCTCCGCTGTTAGATACTTCCCTTTGATGTTTTGTGTTGCAGGTTGGATTTGTGGACAAGGCCTTTCCTGGAATTGTGATTGCGGAGAAGCCAGACTAGAAAGAGTGCATTCAGGGTCCAACTGCTGTTGTAAATTTAGATGGAATGCAGAGGTGAGCACTGCAAGCTCACTGAAGTTCATAGTTTTATCCTAGCTAGTCTACTCTTCATGTGAAAAATTACACAGCAAAGGTAGCACTAACAATAACAAAGAAGTTGCAATATACATCAAAATGTTATTGGCTTGTACGCACCTCTAATTTCAGCCTCTTCTTGGACCATTTTGTATGTTTTGTTATCAAATGTCATGTCAGTCCCAGGATATTTCTGTATAAAGGAATGAATATAAGGACAATCTTTGGGATTTGTATGGTGTTTTCTGAGTAAGTTTGTTAAAAGAAAATTAAAATAAGGGTAGAAGCCCCTTAAGTTGACAATTGACAAACTGGTACCATATTGCTGTGATGGTAATAACTGACTCTACATGCAAGAAGATACTCTGAAGAAGCTTATTTTGAATCCTCAGTTATTATATATCTGCAAAAACCTATTTTGTCTCCAAAAATGGTGTCCCAACAAGTCCTGTCTAAAATGTAAGAATCGAAAACTAATTTCTTAACATTTTCACCCTTTTTAGCGTAGTGAAACAACCAAAAACATAAGACCAAGATCTCTAAGCAACAATCTATACAAAGCAAATAAAAGTGGATTACCAGCTTCTTGTCTTCAATTGTAGCAGGAAAGATAACCTCAAAGAAATGCAAGCCCCTTCTAGCCATTTGCTTCAATAACTTTCTGCAATTTAGCTTAAGCTTGGTTGGTGAACTTTGATGTTTAGTTCTGAAACTTAATTTGAGATAGAGACTGCTAAGGGGGAAGCTACTGCGTGAGCAATAGAGAAAGAGAGCTTCTGCATTGTCAGTTTCCGATTCCAAATGTTCACCAACTTATAAAGGTTGCAACATTATTGCCAGTCTCTCCAAACTTCACAAAGTTGAAACTCTAATCATAATATTGTTGAATCTCATTAACTACATATCTTCCTGTTCGTTAATTTCATTTTTATTTTCTGATCATAATTGCTTTAGTAAATGGTGATGGTGGGTAACCATTCCAATCGTACCTGCATTTATGATATCACTATGCAGTATTCTTATCCAGACAGACTGCAATGGCATCCCATCATGCATGTGACATGTGACCAACGAGAAAATTTTTCATGCAGTACATGATCATTATATGTTATAAATTTAAGTAAAAATTTTAAAAATAAATAAAAGATCTTCTGTTTACTTCTGTTTTAAAAAGAGAGAGTGCTGATTTTCCAAAATAATAAATATGTTGATATAATCAATACATCGTACATAAAAAGACATTTATGATACCAAGATAATCACAATTTTATATTCTTTGTGAACTCAAGTCTGCTTAGCTTTTCCAAAATAGGATAAACTGATCTCAATTCATTTTAATTTACTGGGGAGTCATCCACGTGGGTCAACTGCTACCATCTTACATTTCTTGAATGGAGTTACTCAAACACATAAGAGAGCATCGCTTTAATTAACTTGAGATAGCAGTATGCTTCACATTTAGAAACTAAAAATTTCCATTAACATGTACAGTCACAAGCAGAGTATGACCCTGTCAAAACATCAGACTTTCATAATTGCACCTAATCATAAGAAAAGGGGGATAGAGTAATATCCATAGTTGACATTGATCTATTGTTTCTGAACCTGTTACATCCCTACCAAACATTTGATTACGATGATTTTAATTTGGTATACTTGCCATGTTTGCGTGCAGGTTCTGTGCCTTCAAGAACTCGAAATACAGTAACTTTCAGTGCAATTTCATTTGTCTTAATTAGCTCAAAGATACAAACATCACCTTCATCCAAATTATTCTCCTTGACAAATACAGGCCAGCCGCTGCTCAACTTAACTTTACGATCCCGAGAAACACATCTGACATGCCACCGTTGACTCCCATCAGAGCTCTGAAGTGTGATATATCCTGTAAAACCGTTTAGATACTTTCGGGCAAATGTGATTGGAATATGCTGCAAAATGCAAAAGAATTGTAGTACTTCTCTATGCACATCTCATAACAGAATCAAGAAAAATTGTTTTTAAGGCATTCAGTTCAAGGGCCTCACCAAATGGAAACCCCTAGAAATGTGGTATTGCCGCAAGATAACCTTGAAAAAAGGATGACCAGACTTGAACTTTTCAGCTGCACGAACAGTTATTCTCTTCTTTTCTTCAATTGTTACAGCTCTCCAACTCCTTTTAGAAGTATTCAAAGAGATTCTTGTGCCTGGCAACTCTTCTTCAACTTTGTGTCCACCTAATGACTCACGCAAACCTTTGACAAATTATAGATAAGAAAATAGATAGAAATGCAAATAAAAATTGGAAAAAGAAGAGAGTAATTTATGGAGCTTACAAGGGTCAGTTCTTGGTCTTGACTTTCTAACTTGTTCTTCATCTACATTATCTGTAAGCTCAGATTCATTTAGCTGTATTCCTATGTCTCGAGTAGCTTGATATGTTGCTTGCAAATCATACACTTCCTCTATTTGTTGCATATTGTCTAAACCAACCCCAGATTTACAGTTCTCATTCCAATTGTAGCATACACCTTCATAAAAAACCTTGTTCTTTGAAGGACTAGGGGTTGGGCAAGAAGGGCATGAAGCCAACATATTAAAAGAGTTGTTATCTTCTATATCTTTCTCCAGGGGATCAGAGCATTGCTTGGCATCACCAGGTTCCTGTGACAAACTAGAAGTGTCCAATGGATACATTATTTCTGAAGTTGCCAAATCAAATATTTGCACATTGAAATCCGAATTCCCTTGATAATTGAAGATCAAGAAGTACCCAACATTAATGGAGCAATGTTCTATAAAATCACGCCAACCATTGTCAAACCACAGCTTGTTATTATCCTTCCTTAATTCTACTAGCCAGGTACGACCATTAGGTATCATGAGCTTTGTGGTAGATGAAAGTTCATCTCCAAATTTCCGAACGAACTTATTGGGCACCCTCTGCAGGTGCAGAAGATAATTCATGAAGTCATTTTTCTGCTATGGTAGTAATGCTACGAAAGAGTCTATGACATAGAATATCACATAATTGACTTGTTATAAACATGCATACAGTATCCATGTTAAAGAAGGATTAGCAACTTGAGATTAACAAGACAGATACATACAGCTTAATTATGCTGAATTTGCAGAACGTAAAGACAATGCAGGATATTACAAACGATAAGCATACTCTCAGTTGCCGGCATAACAACTGCAAAAGCATATATTAAAAAAAAAATTATTTAAAAATTTCAGTCAAAAGATGGTTTTCCAGAACCCAAAGTATGCTACTACTCATAAGACGTTGAACACTATGGATGTTGGAATCTTATCAAAATTTCCAGCAATTAACCACTAAAAGTCCTTTGATTCATCAGCAATAGTACATGCTCAAAGACATTCTAGCAGGTCTGGAGGGTTATATACATCTCTCTTTTAAAACAAAAGGAAAAGGCATTGACCTTCTAAAACTCTTTTTTCGTTCCTCAATTTTCCAGGAAATCAAAAAAAATAGGAAGTGAAGAAGTTACCAGCTTCTTGTCTTGGATGATGGAGGCCACCATTAACTTGTAAAACATGCAAGACCTCTTCTCCTGCAAGTATGATCCTATTAGCTGTGACATTGTTTCAGACCTAGTTGCCTGCTCACACTTCACAGATCAGCATCATCAAGTGAAACCAGTCTGGATGATTTTCTGTGGACTAGAACTTTGGTTTGTTGAAAGGGAAAGTCAAAAGCCCTTTCAGATAATTGAGTGTCCTGCTTCCAAATGTCCCATCAATGCATGGTACTAGATTGTTAGAACATAGCACGTGTCATCAAAATAAATCTCTTTGGTAAAATTACTTTCAGTTTTAATTAGCAATAAACATGCTATTCTCTCTTACATATTAAAAAAATATTCAATGATGGTACCTAAAAACTCAAAATTACTTTAAAGTTAATTTGTCAATCGAAATTAGTTTTCCTGATTATGCTCTAAAAATACAAAAAATACCTCTGAATGGTTTTATCATTTTAATGCCAATTCATGGAGAATAAATTTTATAACATTGAATCATGTTTTATTTGTTTCTATTCTGATTTTATAAATTGAATTAATTTTTTCATAAATTAAAAAAAAGCGCTTAGCATCATTTGCAACTTCCTTAAATATACTTAACACAGCTCTTCCAACTAAAAAAATCCTTCCAATCTTTTCATGAGGCCCATCGATTACTATTTTAATAAAGAACAAAAGGCGCAATAATACCTGCTTTACCATGTTTTGTTTCTTCAATATTTTCTCTTTCTAGGATTATTTTTGTCCGCATATGCATCACATTTTAAGTAGCTAAATTATACTCGTTTGCATAACATTTCCAGCATACACCAGCTTGGACATCGAGAAACTAGTTTTTCAATTCAAAAAAGAACCTAAAATGTCTTCTTCCTTGGTGTTGTCAAACAAGTACCACAAACTTTACTTTCTTCCATAACAGATGCAGTGCAGCAGTAAGAAAGGAGAACTTGAAACATAACAAAGCTAAGCAAGATATTGTGATTAAAACCCTTTGTTTCAGTCCAGTTGAATGTCAACTTTATCAAACAATCTATATACAATCCTAGTCAAGCCAAAAAAACTTTGTATAGAAATGTCTAGACTTCTAAATGTCCCACTAAGTTGTACAGAAATGTTTTATGGACATTAAACCAGATCACCTGATATAAAAAGGTTACTTGAAAAGTTTTAGCAACAAAGAAAGCTACATCCATTGCAGAAACTGGCTTAATACACAGAAGATTATCGCCGCAGTCAGTTCACATATGCTGTATTTTCCATGATGCGAAATAGAGTAACTTTCAGCACAAACTCCCTTGACCTAAGCACCTCGAAGATACAGACGTCTCCTTCCCCCAAATTATTCTCCAATGTAAATTCATACCAGCCTTGACTAAACTTAGCTCTGCCTCCTTTATAAAGACATCTGACAGGCCACTGCCTCCCATCAGAAATCTGTAGTTTAATGAATCCCGAAATCCCGTTTAGATGCTTTTCAGCAAAGCAGGATGGCAAATACTGCACAAGAAAAGGAAAACATATCTTCAGTAAATATGGTGTGATACCAAAAAGCCGTGTATAGTGCATGAAATTCAATGGCTGACCATGATACACCCCCTATACAAGTAAGACGGTCGAAGAACGACCCTGCAGAAAGGATTGGTAGGCTCAAATGCTTTGGCTGCATTGATTGCTCGTTCTCTTTCTTCCGCAGTCACTGTTCTCTTTCTTGCAGAAGCACTTTCATAAAATCTAAAGCGCATTTCTCCGCCATCTTCGTGTTCATCTTGAGCAGATGATTCCTGATTGTCTGCACTCTTATTGAGTTATTGTGAGAAATTCGAATTCTCAAGACAGAACAGTATTAAACAAAAAATTATGTTCAGAGATCTTACTAGGATCAATCTTCCGTTTTTTCCTCCCAGCCTTTTTAAGCCTTTGTAAATCTCCATCTGGTGAATACAATGTCACTGCATTCAACAACTTCTAAAGTTTAGCGGTATTAAATTGAATACCTATATCTCTAGTAGTTTGATTTCCAACTTAAAAAATATCAGAACCTTTTGATCGATGTAGGTTTCCATCACCAGTGTAACTGACACTGTTGATCAGTTTAGAACCACTGAGCAAATTCTGAAGTGCGGGAGGATTGAAAGTTTTGTTAAGTGTCACATGATCTACAAATTCAGAGTCATCATCTTCCATTTCTTCAAATACCCGGAAGTGTTTGCTATAGGTGGGCACTTCAGCTCTACTATAAGCATTGGATTGATAATTAATCTCAGAAGAAGGCAAATTATATATGTGAACACTGAAGACTGAATTCCCTTCATATCTGAATACCAGAAAGTACCCAATACGGATACCATAGCGTTCCATAAATTCTTGCCAACCATCATGGAACCAAAACTTGTTGTCAGCTCTTTTTAATCCTATACGTGAAACATTACCGTTAGGAACCATAAGTGTAACACTTACAGAGAGCTCATCCCTGAACTTCTTGACAAAATGATCTGGAATTCTCTGCAGGTACCAGATTAAGTTAGATTGTGTTCGCCTTGAAGTGCATAAAATCAGGTAAGGACATTCACATCAGGTAAAATTCTACGTGAGATTCACATCTTTTTGATGAAAATACTGACATAAGATATCAACGGCAAAATTTGCATGGCATATATGTCCATCCAATTCCTAGAATTATAGAAAACCGTATATAAAATTAGAAGCAGATACGTTATCAGACAATGCAACTTGCAGCATTTCTAAAAGTGCATCACTTCAGATGATTCTTTAGGGATTTTTGAACCTAATGGAGTGTTATTCCTAGTGCCTACATTTGTATTTCTCGTATAAAATAGATTCAGGTTTGAGAAAATATATATTATTAGAATTTAATTTTATAGGAACCACATATTTCACAAACTTCAGCATATTTGTAAAAAAGAAAGGATCACCATAATCCAATTGATAGACTGTATTTTATGCAGGTAAAAATCATACCCTTTTAAGTAGATAATTTACCAAAATAATTTTTCTCTCATACGCAAAGGGAAAGCAGAGCAGCAAGAATCATTACATGAAAAATTGCTCGAGTTCTTTTCATGTTTTATAAGACAAGTCCACCGCAGATTATACCTAATAACTCAACATCTAAACTTCTTTAAAACTCCTCGTTTTCCCAATTCCCCTGTAACAAACAAATCTCTCAGTTTTTGTCAAGATTATAGACCATTTAAAACTATAATAATAATCAATTCAGTGAAGACTTCTTAAATTATACTGCTAAGCTAAGCTAAGCTTTGTTTTTGCTTATAAAATATGCCTAAAACCTTAAAGTCTGAGCAGGAAAAACTTCAAATTTCCCTCTCCATCTCCTTTACCCACTTCATCAAGCAACCAAGCAAACTCCTTGGTCGAATCAAAACCTTTTCAACTCATCATCCATCTCAATCTTTCTCAGTGTTTAGGTTACTAAGACTAAAAAGCAACCAACCCAACTAAACCTTACACAACTTACTAGCTAAACCTAATTTGATTACCTTCAGAAGCCCCCTACCCAAAGAAAAAAATTCACAAAGCTTGTTCCAAAACCTTATAAACTCTTGCTCCACTCAATCCCACCAACCAAATAAAGTTTCAATCTTTACTCAATCATAACCTTAACTGGCCCAAAAGTTTTCAGCTTTACATCAAAATCGGACACAACAGACTCGAAAACAAACAAAACGAAACAAAAGAAAAGAAAACATACCCAGAAACCAAAAAGTGATGTAAGGTAAGATTTTGAATTGCCCTTTAGTATTTGAAGCTAAATTTTCTGAAAAACAGAGAAAGATTAAGCAACAAGCAACATGGGGTTACCAGCTTCCTCTCCCGAATGGTGGAGTTGAGAATAAGCTTGTGAAACGAAGGGCGTGGCATTTGGAAAAGTGTCAACAGAACAAGATATGATGATGAAAGATGGTAAAAATAGGTGATAAGACTAGAGAGTTTCAGAGCTTTCAGATCTGCATCTGTATCTTCTCTTCAGTCTTCTTCTCTTCTCTCCTCTCCTCTCTCACACAAATACAAATACAATACATACAAACAATACCTTCTTCACTGGAAATCACTGCTTGTGGTCAAATAGTGCTTTTAAACCTTTAAAAACCCAACTTGACCTAAAAAGTTATGCAATTTACACGCACTCGCGACTCACTGATCCACCCCTCAACAACTCGGCTGGCAACTCGGTTGTCTCACTCACTATTTCTTTCTTTTTTTTTTTATTTTTAATCTCTTTAATCCCACCACTATCAATATTTTGATCGGCGTTTTCTATATAAATCCTTTTTTTTGTGTATAAATTATAAAAAAAAGAAACAAATGGTATTTTGACATCTTTATAGTTTGGATTAATCGCACTTAAATCTAATTCTTTTTAAATTCACATATTAAACCTTATATTTTTAGGTAAAATTAAAATTAATATTGCTAAAATAACTATTTTATACTAGAGTAGATTTAATGTCTACCTCAAGGAGTAAGGTTGCATATTAATACTTAAAATTGTGTAATACCATTTTCAGAATATATTTAATGAGAAAAATTAATTTATTAAATAAAAATTATTAAACATAATATTGAAATTTATTATTATGAAATTACACAATCTTTAAGAAATATTTCACTTATTCAAACAGTATTATAAAATTACTAATGTATTATTAATATATGATTTTATGAACACATTTTCTTAAAACATAGTTAAGAATACCCATATATTAAGATCAAAGTACTAGTTTTAAAGAAAGATTAAATCTTCCTGTAGGTGTGTGTATATTTCCAGAAATGAAAACCCTCATAAAAATTTGTTTGCGACAATAAGGTGAGTCAACATTGAGTCAACTAGAATTGGACTAGCGAGTGGGCGAAAGACATTAACATCAGTGAATGTGACCCAGCCAACAATTCTACGAATTGAGGAATAATACTTAATTGATATTCCATCCATTCTAGGACAAAGGTTCTGGACACGTGTCAAACCGGGGTGCTCTGGGGACCACTCTTTGATGATCATATTTGTAGTGTAATAGTTGGTGATTTCAGAATTGATGATCAATGATGGATACTATTCCATTCTTCTCATTGGCCTCTATTTAATTTAATTTTTTTTTTAAATAATAAGGGCATGACTACCTGCAGCCATTTATAGGTGGGAAGTGGTTGAGCTCCTCTGAAACTATTGCTTTGTTTACATGGAAGATGGTGACAGATGCATCTACAATGAAAATGTTTATTCAATTTCATTAACTTTACAAACTTATATTTTATAAATAATTTTGTTATTATACATATTGGGTGTATTTTCTTTTTCTTTTTTATACTTTTTTTTGTTGCTATCATGAACAAAGTGGACATTAAAGACATATAAAAGATCCATGAGGTTTTGGCTAGCACCTTGTACCAAAAGTTTCAAAGAATATATATTGCATTGACATCCTTGAGATTTGGGTTAACTCCTTCGAATAAAAGATTTCGGACGCTAAACTTTGATCATCTGTTTTACTAAAAACTACTATTGATACTCCTTTAAGAATTGTTAACCTCTTAAACTTTTAGATCATATATATATATATATATATATATATATATATGTTAGAATAGATATTTTGATACAGAATTAGACACAATTTTTTAGTCATTGATCTATAAAATCTAATGGTTGAGATGATTGATAAGTTGACTACATTAAATACAATTTGTTAACTTTTTCTTAACCATTAGATTTTGTGAGATCAATGGCTAAAAAATTATGTCAATAAATTATGTCAAAATTTTGTATTAAAATATATCTTCCATATATATATACACACACATTTTGCTAGTCTTTGATTTTTATATTTATCTTACTATTTACGTGATGTCGCGTAATTTCGTATACAAAATTTTATGTAAAAATTTTCTATGTTAATCATTGCTAGGTTTTACTAAAATACAAAATCAAAATTTAGTTTTGTAAACTTCAAGGGTATCAATGTAACTATCCCTACATTAAACTAAAAACAAACAAAAAGCCAGCCAAAAAGGAAGACGAAAACCCAATAAAATAGAAAGCAAGGGGGACAAAATTGAAACAAATAAATAAATAAAAGAAAATGATCTTGAAGATACAAGAGAACGGTGACCTTGAGGAATCATATGATTATTAATGTCCACCCTTTTAATTCTGCGAGCTTTGCTTCTTAGTTATTTCGTTTTGCATGTGCCAGAGGCCCAGCCGCCCAGGCCTTCCTACAAAAAATGCACATTTTGTATCAGATTACTTGAGATTAAATTTTTCCTTTTGTGGGTTAAATTCTAGGTCTTGTTACTACACATTTTTCATTTTTTCTTTTACTTTGTGTATTGCCATTTCTAAGCGTGTGGGGCTGCTGCTTTTGAGGTGCTTTTTACGTGTCAGCATTTAGTTTCTAGTGCTTTTCCACTTTGCTTGCATGCAGCTTATCATATCTTTTCATTTGTTTCAGCTATGTGCTCCGTCTGTTAAAACAGAGTGCTCTTTTTCCAAGTTTAGGATCCAATTATTACTTTCTTCTTCGATTCTTTGTTAGGAATTGCAAAGTAATATACATATATATAGAAAGATGAACATTTATGCAAGGAAAAATTACCCTACCCTAAATGAAACCAAAGATGTAAAATTAATGGGTCAGCTCACACGTAAGTGAAAGTCAGGAGCAACTTCAAAATGTTAAAGACCAACTGGATCTTTCTTTTTATCACTTTTGGGCTTCTGGGTATGTTTTGTTTTCTCTGCTTTAGTTTATTTTTAGCCCGTTGTGTTCTATTTTGAGGTAAAGTTGCCCAGATAAGACAATAATTGAGTAAAGATTAAAACTTCACTTCCTTGGTAGGTTTCAGTGGACAAAAAGGTTGTGGAAGAAGCCTTCTGAAGTTTGGTTTTGGGCTTGTTGACAGTAATTAAACTAGTTTAGCAAGCCAGTTGTTTCAGGTTGAGTTGGGTTGGGTTGCTTCTATAGTTTTGATAACCAAACGCCAATAAACATGGAGGATTAAAAAACAGCGCTTCCCCAAGGTTTGTTACCGTGGTCTAGGTGACTTAATCAAAATCTTCATAGGCAAAATAAATTTGATCATATAATAACAAATTATAAGAAAATTTCAGAAACCATATTTAAGATAAAACACTTACAGCCAAAATTCAAGTTTATAAGCCTAGTTTAACAAATTTAATGCAGAATCATTTTCAACTAAGTGAGTCTTTACACCTTCCAAAAAATGAATCGTCTAGTTATAGTTTTAAGAGGAAATCATGTTCTTATTGGATCAATTTAATAATCCAAACTCAATTGTTTTTAGACCGTCCATGTGTTACCTTACAATTGATGAATGAATTTAACATACAAGACATATCAATTCATTGATAATTTTCGGATAAGTTTAGGACATTATTTTGTTTTCAGTAAGCAAAAAAATTGTATCAAGTCTGCTACTGTCTCTTCACCTGCCACGTAACCCGTCCAGGTTCAATCAAATTTGTCCACTATAATATCGCTAGAATTCATAAACCATCTGTGACATTGTGGCATAATCATGGGAGAAATTGATGAAGCTTTTGTGCAAGCTCTAGAACACAGGCCAAAAGTACATTCGATTATTCAAGCTGAAGGCATACCCTTGATTGATCTCTCAGTGTTGCACTCTCCTGATCATCAGGAGGCCAAAAGCTCTATTGATGGCCTTGTTTTGGAGATTGGAAATGCATGCAAGAAGTGGGGATTTTTTCAGGTGATCAACCATGGAGTGCCATTGGAAAAGCGCCAAAAGATTGAGGATGCATCCAGAAAGTTCTTTGCTCAGCCTCTGGAGGAGAAGAGAAAGGTTAGGTGGGATGAAAAAGTGGTGTTGGGATATTTTGACACTGAGCATACTAAGAATGTTAGAGATTGGAAAGAAGTGTTTGATGCAAGTGCACAGGATCCTTTGGTGATCCCAGCTACACCTGATCCTGATGACAAGGAAATTGCTGTGATGCATAACAGGTGGCCTGAGTACCCTCCTGAAATGAGGTAAGTTTTGTAAGTTGTAGCCATTTTTTGTTGTTAGTCACTCGTTAGTTTTGATTTTGCAAACTGGGTTTGTTATGTGATTTAATGGGGTTGCTTTACCAGGGAGGTGTTTGAAGAATATGGTAAAGAGATGGAAAAACTGGCTTACAAGTTGATGGAATTTGTTGCCCTGAGCCTAGGTTTGCCAGCAAAGACGTTCCATGGTTTCTTCAAGGACCAAATGAGCTTAATTAGACTCAATCACTACCCACCTTGCCCTGCTCCTCACCTAGCTCTTGGAATTGGTCGACACAAGGATAGTGTTGCCTTAAGCATCCTTGCTCAAGATGATGTTGGAGGACTTGAAGTGAAAAGAAAATCAGATGGAGAGTGGATTCCTGTCAAACCTATCCCAGATTCTTTTATCGTCAATGTTGGTGATGTAGTTCAGGTAGAAAAAATCATGGGAAACACCTTTTAATTGTGTAATTTTGAAAATGATGAAAATTATAGAATTTCCATTAAATTTAGATTTCATAATCACAATGGAACTTACTTCACAATTTAACAATTATTTTTGGGTTTTCGAGGTGTTGGTATCTACCGCCTCACAACTTTGATGATTTGTGTAACTGAAGTACAATATCTATGACTGTGCAGGTTTGGAGTAATGATACTTATGAGAGTGTGGAGCACAGGGTAACGGTGAACTCTGAAAAAGAAAGATTCTCTATTCCATTCTCCTTCAGACCTGCACACTACACCATGGTGAAACCCTTAGATGAGCTGACAAACGAGCAGAACCCTGCCAAATATAGAGCATTCAGTTGGGGAAAGTTTTTCACCTCTAGAAGGCGCGGCAATTTCGGGAAGCTTAAAGTTGAGAACACTCAGATCTATCATTTCAAGGTAGATGAGTTATCAAACAACCTAGAAGGATCACTCTCTATCAACAAGTAGCACTAAGTTTCTTTGTCTACATACTTTTGCTGTAATAGCAGAAAAAGACTAATAATAAACATGGTGTGTTTTGATCCGTTTGCTAGAATAATACGTTGTAATTGCAATAATGGTATTTTACGTAGATAATGTTTTTAGAGTTTTGACAGCAGAAATTATGAATGCAATATCTTGCTAGTGTGGTCATACTATTACTTCATTAGAAGCCAAATTCAAGACATGGTGGCATGACTACTCATATTAGTCATGATGTTGGAATCACATAATCATTAGTGTCGATCAGCCTTGCTTCTTGGTTGTATTGTTTTGCATGTGCCTCGGACAGAGCCGCTCAGAGCTTCCTACAAAAAATGCACATTTTGGATCATATTAAATTTTCTTTTACTTTGTGCGTTGCCACCATCTAAGCGTGTGGGGCTGCAGGCTGCTGATGTTTATTTTTGAGGTGCTTTTGCCTGTCAGTATTTAGCTTTTGCTGCTTTTCCAATCGGAAGTTTCCTTGCATGTGGCTTATCATCTTGTGAATTTGTATCAGCTCAGTGCTCACCTGTTAAAACCGAAACCAACGTTAAAACAGAGTTCTCCGTTCTCAAGTTTGGCATTATTCCGTACTGTGAAATCGTATCTTTGCTTGTAATTATGATTTTTTTTTCTTCAATTGTTTGTCAGAAATTGTAAAGTATAAACAGGGTGGGATTCAACTTTTTCCAAGTTTAGGATCCAATTATTACTTTCTTCTTCGATTCTTTGTTAGGAATTGCAAAGTAATTTACATATACATAGAAAGATGAAGATTTATGCAAGGAAAAATTACCATACCCTAAATGAAACCCAGGATGTAAAATTAATGGGTCAGCTCACACTTAAGTGAAAGTCAGGAGCAACTTCAAAATGTTAAAGACCAACTGAATCTTTCTTTTTATCACTTTTGGGCTTCTGGGCATGTTTTGTTTTCTCTGCTTTAGTTTATTTTTAGCCCGTTGTGTTCTATTTTGAGTTAAAGTTGAAACTGTTGTGTTCTATAAGAGAATAATTAAGTAAAGATTCAAACTTCACTTCCTTGGTAGGTTTCAGTGGACCAAGAGTTTATAAGGTTGTGGAAGAAGCCTTCTGAAGTTTGTTTTTGGGCTTGTTGACGGTAATTAAACTAGTTTAGCAAGCCAGTTGTCTCCCGTTGAGTTGGGTTGGGTTGCTTCTATAGTTTTGATAACCAAACGCCAATAAACATGGAGGATTCAGAAACAGCACTTCCCCAAAGTTTATTACCGTGGTCTAGGTGACTTAATCAAAATATTCATAAGCAAAATAAATTTGATCATATAATAACAAATTATAAGAAAATTTCAGAAACTATATTTAAGAGAAAACACTTATAGCCAAAATTCAAGTTTATAAATGCAGAATCATTTTCAACTAAGTGAATCTTTACACCATCTAAAAAATGAATCGTCTCGTTATAGTTTTAAGAGGAAATCATGTTCTTATTGGATCAATTTAATAATCCAAACTCAATTGTTTTTAGACCGTCCATGTGTTACCTTACAATGGATGAATGAATTTAACATATAAGACATATCAATTCATTGATAATTTTCGGATAAGTTTAGGACATTATTTTGTTTTCAGTAAGCAAGAAAATTGTATCAAGACAAAACTTTGCTACTGTCTCTTCACCTGCCACGTAACCCGTCCAGGTTCAATCAAATTTGTCCACTATAATATCACTAGAAGTCATAAACCATCTGTGACATTGTGGCGTAATCATGGGAGAAATTGATGAAGCTTTTGTGCAAGCTCTAGAACACAGGCCAAAAGTACATTCAATTATTCAAGCTGAAGGCATACCCTTGATTGATCTCTCAGCGTTGCACTCTCCTGATCATCAATACGCCAAAAGCTCTATTGATGGCCTTGTTTTGGAGATTGGAAATGCATGCAAGAAGTGGGGATTTTTTCAGGTGATCAACCATGGAGTGCCATTGGAAAAGCGCCAAAAGATTGAGGATGCATCCAGAAAGTTCTTTGCTCAGCCTCTGGAGGAGAAGAGAAAGGTTAGGAGGGATGAAAAAGTGGTGTTGGGATATTTTGACACTGAGCATACTAAGAATGTTAGAGATTGGAAAGAAGTGTTTGATGTAAGTGCACAGGATCCTTTGGTGATCCCAGCTACACCTGATCCTGATGACAAGGAAATTGCTGTGATGCATAACAGGTGGCCTGAGTACCCTCCTGAAATGAGGTAAATTCTGTAAGTTGTAGCCATTTTTTGTTGTTAGCCACGCGTTAGTGTTGATTTTGCAAACTGGGTGCGTTATGTGATTTAATTGGGTTGCTTTACCAGGGAGTTGTTTGAAGACTATGGTAAAGAGATGGAAAAACTAGCGTACAAGTTGATGGAACTTGTTGCCTCGAGCCTAGGCTTGCCAGCAAAGACGTTCCATGGTTTCTTCAAGGACCAAATGAGCCTAATTAGACTCAATCACTACCCACCTTGCCCTGCTCCTGACCTGGCTCTTGGACTTGGTCGACATAAGGATACAGTTGCCTTAACCATCCTTGCCCAAGATGATGTTGGAGGACTTGAAGTGAAAAGAAAATCAGATGGAGAGTGGATTCCTGTCAAACCTATCCCAGATTCTTATATCGTCAATGTTGGTGATGTAGTTCAGGTAAAAAAAATGCATTTAAAACACCTTTTATTTGTGTAATTTTGAAAATGATGAAAATTAGAGAATTTCCATTAAATTTAGATTTCATAATCACAATGGAACTTACTTGACAATTTAACAATTATTTTTGGGTTTTCAAGGTGTTGGTCTCTACCGCCTGACAACTTTGATGATTTGCGTAATTGAAGTACAATATCTATGATTGTGCAGGTTTGGAGTAATGATACTTATGAGAGTGTGGAGCACAGGGTAACGGTGAACTCTGAAAAAGAAAGATTCTCTATTCCATTCTCCTTCAGACCTGCACACTACACCATGGTGAAACCCTTAGATGAGCTGACAAACGAGCAGAACCCTGCCAAATATAGAGCATTCAGTTGGGGAAAGTTTTTCACCTCTAGAAGGCGCAGCAATTTCGGGAAGCTTAAAGTTGAGAACACTCAAATCTATCATTTCAAGGTAGATGAGTTATCAAACAACCTAGAAGGATCACTCTCTATCAACAAGTAGCACTAAGTTTCTTTCTCTACATACCCTTCGTATAATAGCAGAAAAGGACTAATAATAAACATGGTGTGTTTTGATCCGTTTAATTGCTAGAATAATACTTTGTAATTGCAATAACGGAATTTTATGTAGATAATGTTTTTAGAGTTTTGACAGCAGAAATTATGAATGCAATATCTTGCTAGTGTGGTCATACTATTACTTCATCAGAAGCCAAATTCAAGACATGATGGCATGACTACTCATGTTATTCATGATGTTGGAATCACATAATCATTAATGTCGATCAGCCTTCCTTCTTGGTTGTATCGTTTTGCATGTGCCCTGGACAGAGCCGCTCAGAGCTTCCTACAAAAAATGCACATTTTGGATCAGATTACTTGAGATTAAATTTTCTTTTACTTTGTGCGTTGTCACCATGTAAAGCGTGTGGAGCTGCAGGCTGCTGATTTTTATTTTTGAGGTGCTTTTGCCTGTCAGTATTTAGCTTCCGCTGCTTTTCCACTCGGAAGTGTCCTTGCATGTGGCTTACCATCTTGTGAATTTGTATCAGCTCGTTGCTCACCCGTTAAAACCAAAAGCTACGTTAAAACAGAGTTCTCCGTTTTCAAGTTTGGGATTATTCCCTACTTTGGAATAGTATATTTGCTCATAATTATTATATTTTTTTCTTCGATTGTTTGTCAGAAATTATAAAGTATAAACAGGTGGGGATTTTACTTTTTTTTTTCTTTTACATGTACAAGTAATGTGAAAGTCGTAGTATCGAGCTTTTATATGTTAAGATTTCAAAAAATATTAATATGACTAGTGACGGATCCAGAAATTTATGAAAGAGGGGGCACTTTAGATATTTGAATATTTATAATTTACTTGACAAAACTTAAGGTAAGAGAATCTATTAAAAACTAAGAGTAATTAACATTGTTATCCCCAATATCTTTGGTAAAGTAACATAAAGATTCCTAATTTTCAGATACCATTAGTCCATCCATTAAATGTATTATAAAAAGACATTTTTTTTCTTATTTATATTATAAGATTTATCTATTTATTTTTCTTTATAATGGAGAAAAATTATAAAACATTAATTTTTATTTACAAACTATTTTTTTTAAATGGTTTATTTACAAACCATTTTCTTTTTAATTTTATTTTTAAAAAAATAAAAATTAAAAAGAAAACCAGTTAGACTACCATTTTCATTCATCTATACAAACAATTTTCTATAAAATTTTAAAAAAATATGAATTTTTCGAGTTCTGTTGGTGTTTTTAAAATTTATCTCCTTTATAAAGAGAAATAAATAAATAATCTTATAATATAAATAAACACAAAGTTGTCTTCCCGCAATATGTTTAATGGATGGATTAACGGTATTTGAAAATTAGGGGTCTGTATGTTATTTCGCCGAAGGTTTGAGAGAGAGTGTTACTTCATCCAAACGTTGGAGGTGGCAATATTAATTACTCTAAAAACTATTAAAATTATTTCTAGATAGGAGGACATTAGAATTATAAATTTTCAAAATTATAATTTATAAATAGTATTAATTTTCTTTGAATTTGCTGTCAACGAACAAGTATATTTTCTTTCAAAATTTCTATTTGTAATTGTTTAAAGAAGATTATTTTATAATATATTTTTTTCGGTTGAAAAAGACTACAAATAAATAAAATAAAATAAAAGTCTCTCACACATAATTTTTTAATGATATTTAATTGTATTAAAAATTATAAAAAGATTTAGTTATTATTGTTCATCAAGATTTTCAAATTTATACTCTTCTTAGTAATAATTAATTAATTTCTTAAGACTATAAAAGAAAACATAATGAGAAACATATAATTTATGTCAAATTAAATAAATAAGAATTAAAAAAATCTAAAATTCTATAATTGAATAAAAAAGTAACAATTGATTATATTAATATATAAACTTATATTATTATATGGACGAAAGATTTTTATATGTGAAAGAATTGAGAAAATAGAAAGACAATGTAAAACTTGAAATTAATTAAGTTTTTTAAGAAAAGGGTATAAGAGTCACTATATAAAATAAGGGAACCAAGATGAATTTTTCAAATTTCAGAAGGGGCCAGGCCCCCCTGGTCCCTATATAAGTCCATCATTGAATATGACCCCCTAATGAAACCGAAGGTGTAAAATTAATGGGCGGTTTGCGCTTATATATAGGTGAAGGTTGTAAATTTTCAAGATGATAAAAAGATGAAAATGACTCGCACTATTGTTAGTCTATGAGATAATCAGACAAGTTTATACTCATCAAAAAGTAGATTTATCGATTTGGACTCACCAAAATGACTTATTAACATAAATAGGCTTTTGCTACGGTACAACAGATGTACCGTCCAGCACGCTACTTTTTACTATTTTTTTAAGTTCATTTACATATTGTTTCGAAATTTTCACATGCTAACGCATAAAAAGTGGACTGATGTATGGTGCATCTGCCGTGCCAAAGTTGGACTCACATAAATAACGATCACTACCTAATGAGTCTGCATGTATGTTTTACAATATTTGAAATATGCATCATGTCAAATTGCTAATCCACTAAATATGAGAAATATATAGTACATTCTTTTATTACTTTATGACGTGGACTCGAGGGCAGAGCTATTAAGGAACTCCACTGAGAATTTTTTACCCACTAATTTATCATTGATTTATTACTATTAAAAGTGTCATGTGTGATTGGCCTACTTTTCTAGGACAACCAAATGCAATGAAAGCAAGCGCGCGCGCGCGCGCGCGCACACACACACACACATATATATATATATATATATATATATCATACATTTTTTATGGTTTAATTTTCTTAAACTGCAATAAGTCTAATCATTCCAAATTTGTAATACTGTAAGATGTTTATGGCTTTACATAATTAAATATAACAAAAAATATGTTTATATATTTTATTAATATTTTCTACCATTTACTTGAATTACATGTGATAAGATTAATGCCTTACACAAACTGATCATTTATTGAATATAAATTATTTCATTTGTTATTATTATTTAAATTTATTTCAATTTACAGTTGCATACTTATTACTTAATGGATAATTTTGTCACAAATTTAATCAACGCTTATTATTGACGTATATAATTGCGATATATATAAATACATACATACATACATACATACATACATATAGAGATTGATTTTTTGACTACCTAAAAAGCTAATAATTATTTCATTATATGATGTTAATGTAGATATATTATGAAAGTATATGTTATAGATAGATTGATATTTAGTATCTAATTAATAGTTACAAAACCATTTTTTGAATTATCTACATATATATTAAATGAGAAATATTTTAATTAATATTAAAGAGTTAACTTATTAGATTTTTTATTCTTTGAATTACTCACTATTGCCCCCACTAATTCAAAGTCTTAGCTTCGCCACTATGTGGACTAAAAGGTTGGTTTCTTTATGCTTCTTTGATTTAGATTCTCACTTTCTTGTTAATAAATAAATAGACATGTTGGTTTTTACAGTGTATGGTAGTTACGAAAAATATAACTGAAAACAGTAATGTAAATCGGAACAAGATTTTTACGTGGTTCGGTTGCAACCAACCTACATCTATGGGTAACAAGAGTTACAATCTACTATGTTATATGGGTTTACACTCGACTTAGGACTTTTTACAGTGGTAGACACCCGCTCACTCATTAACCTAGTTTATGTAAACTTGATCAACTCCGATCACAACCATAGTCCTTCACACACTCTTCTGATGCTGCTCTTTTTCTGTCATGATTATCTTAACTACACATAGTTAAGAATAACATAACACCCGTAACTGGTATAGACCTATAAATAGTACAGATACATATGATTACTCAACTCCCTTAAGCTCACACGATATATAACAATTAACCAAAGCCTAAAGCTTTATAGAAGACATAAAAACAAATAAAAGACGCACTCAAACTTGTTCATGCTTGCTCTCTCTCAATTTGTCTTGAATGCGTTGAATGCCTTGTCTCAATTTGTCTTGAATGCGTTGAATGCCCTAATCCAAAACCTATGAAGATAGCTTTATATAGCATTTGATATCAATTGCAATCCTTGTCATGATCCTGTAGAATCTCAATGAAACTCAAAAGAAAAGTTCGGATAATAATCAAATATCATAAGAAGTGATAATATACTCTCATAAATAAACTACAATACTTAAATAATATCCTAATCTAATAAGAGATAATTAATGCAAATATAAAACTTTCTATTTCAACTAGGATACCAAATCTAAATTTATTCCTATTCAACTAGGATACCATATCAAAATTTATCATATTTTAATTAAAATTTTCCTAATACAAAGCATCTATATAAAATAAATGAGATTAGAAAAATATCCACATTTAATGTTTTTATCACATGATGACAGATTACTCATGTGTAATGCAAATGTTATGTGTGCCACGTCTAGAACCAATAATTTTCCCCTTTGGCATCTTGTGATGAAAACATCTAAACGTTAAAAAAATGCATGAGTACATGTAGTGCAACTAAAATGAAACATATAAATAAAGACTATAATGACAACCTAAAAAAATAAAGAAACAACCAAATAACACCAAAAACATCCATACTTCTCCCCCTTGTTTTTTGAACAAGTGCCAAAGTATAAAAGAAAATCAAAATAATAAACAAAACTCCCCCTGACTAAACGTTCACCTCTTTAAATTGTGCATAAATATGAAAATAAAGATTTTAAAAACCAAGAAACTAATTAAATCAAGTACTCCTACAACTGAGCAAACTACCCCTCAAATCAATTTCGCTAACGTGGAACTTTTGACACGTCAAAATACACTTAAGAGAATCAAACTGAGTCACACATGAAGCACTAATCGTAAGTTGTACAAACCATAACTGAAAACAGTTGAAATTCACAGAACAAAAATATCTGAACATCATGTAATCTTTTTATAACCAAGCATGTATCAGAGATGTGGATAAACATTAAACATAAAACATTTTTCATTATTTTATCACTTAATCCAATCGAGTGGTCAACTTGAACATGTTTCTTACACACATAAAAGTTAACCTCAATGTGAATTTTCTGAATGAATAAATAGCTTTCACACATGTATAGAGGTAGCCCTTTTCCATTTGAGTGGGTGACCTCAATATATTTCTAAGATACATTGAAGTCACTATCAATGGATGGCTTTCACACATCATATACTGGTAGCACTCTTTATATTTGACATGAAATTACAAGCAAAATTATACCAATAAAACAGCTCAAGCATGCTTTATATATAAATAGACTAATGATGCTACAGATATAAATAACATAACTAAATACTATTATAATTCATGTAACTAACAAGTGCCAATGTCTTTTCTCAGTTTTTCAAATCTCTGTGTATCTTAGTGTCTATATAAATAGGTTAGCTATTTGATTTTCAGATAAAACATGATCAGTGCAGATAATCTTTGATTCAACAAGTTTCTAAATAACACCTTTTGTCATCACTTGTCTGATTAAAAATTTTTAAACACTTTTCATTTCCTGTCACATGTTTAGAATAGGCACAATCATCATTTGAAGAAATATTAAGTGTAGTAACTTTGCAGTGAGTTTCATATTTCTTAATCCAAACCTGTCGTGTCTTATGTAACTGTCTAAACTGACTTGCCTTTTTGTTTAAAAAATTTTGTAATTTATAGCACCTAGGTCTAATGTGACCCTTAATACCATAAAAATAGCAAGTACAAACAAATTTTCTGACCTTTTCTGGATTTGAAATGAAAGAACTCATTGGGGAAGCAAAATCAGTCATATCTTTAAAACTTGAGTTAGAAGTATTATAGGAATTTGAAGCTTTAACAAACACTGTCTTTGATGTTCAAGCGCCATTCCTTTCATCATAGCCTAGACCATATTTGATAGAGTTATCACGGCCTAAACTCATTTGATCAAGCTTTGCTGAGCCTATTTTCAATTGATTAATGCACTTATTTGCCTCATCCAATTCTGCAGTAATTTTTTGGATACATTCTGTCTTGTCAGTCACAGCAGCTTCCAGTTTTATGATTTTTTTCATCTGCAGATATTATTGCACTCTTGAGCACTTCTTGTTCATTCTAAAGAGTTTTGATCTGTACTTTCTGCCTCTCCCACATCTCATAAAGTGCATTATACGCCTCTTAAAGTTCTCCATTGTATTCAGCATCCTTCTTAGCATCTGACTCATTAATGTCTGATCTTTTCTAATTTGTTCTATTTTGTCACGTTAGACACAACATCTTCAAGTATGTCAGATATAACTATTTGGTCTTTATCTGAAATAGTCCTATTGAATGCTAAAAAATTGTGGATTCGTCTTCATTTGTTTCTGAGTCATCATTACTCCAAGTTACACACAAACTCTTTTTCTTCTTGTGACTAGGACACTCATCTTGAATGTGCCCAAATCCTTTGCATTCATAACATTGAAATTGACCTTTCTTCTCAAACTTCTCTTGTTTTTCTTTGCAGGCTCTTTAAGAAATTTTCTAACATTAAAGTTTTCTTAATTTTTCTTCTTGAGATTTTTCTTTATATTTTTGATAAAACCCTTTGTCAGATGAGTAAGTTCATCATCGGAATCATCAAGATTTCTGTCATCTTTTTCCCTTTTTTCTAAAGAACTAATAAAGGCAATGCTCTTTTCCCTCCTTCTTGACTTTAAGCCCATCTCATATATTTGTAGAGACTCAATCAACTCGTCAACTCGCAATGATTTTACATTATTGCTTTCTTCAATAGATGTGACCTTAAGTTGAAATTTTTATGGTAAAGATCTAAGTATCTTGCCAACAATTTTAGCCTAGTATATTCCTCACCAAACATATAAGCAGAGTTAGTAATTTCACAAAGTTTAGTATGAAAATCACTAATGGTTTCTTCTTTATGCATAACTAAGTTTTCAAATTTAGTAGTCAAAGTAAGCAACTTAGATTCTTTAACCCTTTGAGCACCTTCATTCCTTATCTCAAGGATATCCCAAGCTTCTTTTGCAATGGTGTACTTTGAAATTAATCCGAACTGTTGAAGGTTGACAACATTAAAAATAGCATTAATGCCTTTGGAATTCCATCCAGCTAATTGATATTCAGCTTCACTCCACTCATTCTGTGATTTCTCAATCTGCTGCCCAACGTCATTGGTTTTTGTTGGGGGTGTCCAGCCATGAACAATGCTCGTCCACACTCTTTCATCAATTGATTTGACGAAAGCTCTCATCTCTTGACTTTCCAATAAGCATAGTTTGCATCTTTAAGTAATGGTGGTTGAGTGACCGATCCTCCTATCTGAAATCCTTTCAAACCTGTAAAAAAAAAATGACCTACACTAGTATGTCAGTGTACCTGCTCTGATATCAATTGTTGGTTTTTGCAGTGTATGGTAGTTTCGAAAATATAACTGAAAATAGTAATGTAAATCGGAACAGGATTTTTCCGTGGTTCGGTTATAACCAACCTACATCCACGGGCAACAAGAGCTACAATCCACTATGTTGTATATGTTTATATTCGGCTTAGAACTCTTTACAGTGGTAGACACCCACTCACTCACTAACCTAATATATGTAAACTTGATCAACCTCGATCATAACCATAGTCCTTCACACACTCTTTTGATGCTGCTATTTTTCTGTCACGATTATCTTAACTACACACAGTTAAGAATAGCATAACACCCGTAACTGGTACAGACTCGTAAACATGTGATTACTCAACTCCTTTAAGCTCACACGATATATAACAATTAACCAAAGCTTAAAGCTTTATACAAGCCATAAAGACAAATAAAAGACACACTCAAACTTGTTCTTGCTTGCTCTCTCTCAGTTTGTTTTGAATGCGTTGAATACCTTACTCCAAAAGCTATGAAGATAGCTTTATATAGTATTTGATATCAATTGCAATCCTTGTCATAATCTTATAGAATCTCAATAAAACTCATAAGGAAAGTTTGGATAATAATCAAATATTATAAGAAGTGATAATATACTCTCTTAAATAAACTACAATACTTAAATAATATCCTAATCTAATAAGAGATAATTAATGCAAATATAAAACTTTCTATTTCAACTAGGATATCAAATGCAAATTTATTCTTATTCAGCTAAGATACCATATCAAAATTTATCCTATTTTAATTAAAATTCTCCTAATACAAAGAATCTACATAAAATAAATAAGATTAGAAAAATATTCACATTTAATCTTTTTATCACATGATGACAAATTACTCATGTGCAATGCACATGCCATGTGTGCCACGTCTAGAACCAACAAAACAAAATCCAGTTCATCATTGTGTTAACTAGATGTTGAAGCTACTATTCCTTTCAAAGTTAGTCAAGACATTCAGGTACAATAACAAATTAGCAACTATCATTTGCGTTTTTAGCAATGACTGGTTCTAGTTAGCTCATCAAGTCACACCCGGAAAGCCCTAAAGTGTGACTAACATTCATTCTTATATATATATACATAAACTAAGGACAAAATAGTGTATCAACCACAATGTAACCAACATATACATCCACAATCCAAAATATCAACACTTTAACAAAACATTCGCACAGCGAAAACTATGCCAAATGAACTCCATTGTTTCTAGTCAAAATCCTCCACACATATTAGATAATTATCAATTACCTGAGATGCACAATAGACTAGTAAGTATTAACTCAGTAAGTAAGTTAGGTTAAGCTAGGTTTTACATATAGGAAATACAAATAAGGAAAAACATAAATTTGAATTTCATTCATGATCAATTACTTGTCAAACATACTTTTCAAATCAATCACATAAATTAAAAGCTTCCGCAGTACTTACCAAACATATCCTTGGGAGCTGTACTTTCGCCCAAGGTAGGATTTTTCATTTCATATAATTGAGCCCTTGTAACCAGCTATTGGTGGTATGTGAGGCAGGGCATCGTCTCAGTGAGTTTTCCCACATGAGTGGATCTGCCGTCATTGAGGGAGATAGGCACCAGAGTCCCCTTGAACCCTATCTCACCACACAGAACACATTACATAGATGCTTACCTTTGTAATGACCTAAGGCTAGTCTAACGATTTGGGTCATACTAGGCCTATGCTATTGAATGCCATACAAAATATATAACATTTATTCCCTCACAATCAAAATCCATACGCAAAAGATTGGAATCATAAGCTTTTATTCATACTATAGACATATCATTTCAATTAGAACATAATTTTCATATAAACATAAGCATATGGAACAAAACAATTTTCATAAAATAATAATATATCCGTTGTGACTTTAGTTGAGAATCTATCTCACTTTCCTGGTAAGGCTTCACTATAGTTTTTCTTATCTCCACTAAAATCATTAAAAAGTTTCATTAAGAATCATCAAACACATTAGATAAGGTTAACTAAATTATCAACCCAACATTGTACACACCCTATTGGATGATTTTTAGACAATTGATGCTTGCTCCAAATCTTACAAAAATTTGTACAATGCATTTACACATATAAAGAATATTTTACTCAAAATATCAGATTAAAATGAAGTCATAAGCCCTTCAAATAGCTTAGTTCGTCAAATTCTATCTAGCAAATTTGCATATTAAATAGTCAATTTCAAAAAATTATAACAATTTATAGGAAACTCCAAAAATTATGAAAATTTTCAGATTCAAAGGAGACATATATAGAATTACACATGCCAAAAATGAGAATTTTTCATGAAGAAAAGTTGATAAAAATGATTCAGTTTCCATGCTCTGTTCTAAAAACATGGGATTTCATATTAGCTGCTCAAATTTTGAAAATTCATATTAAATTGCATAGATCTTCAATTTAAGCAATACAACTTTTGTTTGAAATATTCTTAAGTATAAAACATGATACACAAATCTGTTCCAAAAAACATGTTACTAAATGAATCAATTCATGACTTAAACATAGACTGTCAAAAAATTCTCAAAAATTTTAGATTTGGAAAACAAAATTCAAAAATTCGCAAAAAATTGAATACCTTGAATTTTCAAGTGATACAAAGTTCTACATGATCTTGAGGATGTCTAGTTTAATATAAAAATTTCAAGTCAAACAAAAATTTATAAGTTATGTAAATTTTTGGAATATAGACGGTTCTGCAAAATTTTTGCAGATTTTTGGTTTAAGCATCTTCCATGGCCTTCATCACATCATCCAATCCTTTAATCTTTTCATACTTGCAACAGTTCATGACTTTAAGCAAATCTCAACATACATATGATTAAAAGAAGTCCTAATTGGTTCTACATTTCACTTATGTTTATGACAAAATTCACAGATAATTGTTAGAACCTAGAGGAGAGTGTGCATTTTGCCTCTTTTCTTCCTTAGGATTAGATAATGAGAGAGAGGTGATTAGGGCTTCAAAAATGCCTTAACCACTCTCAATATTACATATATATACTCATGGTTAGGAACAGTTTACAAATATTTCCTTAAATAATATTATAATTTTCTTATACGTCCTCACATAATATTGTAATTCCTCTATCAAAATAACTTAAGTGCAACAATAATAATAATACGTCTATTCCAAAATATATAAGTATTGTTGATAACTTATACTTATCTGGATGTTACACATCATGTATAAAAGTGTAGAATGTAAGCAAATGTAATTGATATCAACTGCCAAATCAATTGAGCAAATCAATTGAGCATTATGTTGCATTAGCAAAAAGATTATCAAATCTGGAGAATTCAACAAAAACGAGCTTGGAACTAGCTGTAATTCATGATCATGAATAATGTGCACAATAGCAAGAAATTACAATCATAATTTGTGCTTCCAAAAATCTGAAAACATTATGGACATGAAATCCCTTTATTGCAATTACATAGTTGATTGTAGCAAACAGATCAAAACACAATATTTTTATTTGTCATTTTTTTGCTACTTGCAGCAATGGTCGGTGTTGATGCAAAAAATTTGACCAACACAAAAATGCCTGTAGCTAACTTTCAGACTGTAGATTAGAGATTGTCAATTAGATTAAAGGTTCGTGCTAGGCAGTGAGACAAGAAAACAAAGATTAGAGGACTAGATGGTGGAGTTGCTAGCTAAGACCCTCTGACTCTCAAGTCATTGATGAAGAAGAATATGATTTTAGAGAGAGGTACCCTTAGAATCCATCTTAGTTTTGTATTCTTGTTCAAGTAGGATCTCAATTTTACCAAAGAATCCTCCCTGAATGTAAATTTCTCCATTTGAGGTTGATTATTTTTCTATTAGAGTAGATTCAGTTCTATTTTGTATTATTCATTCTAGGAATAATCTTTGCTTAATTTAGATTGATTTTTCTTAGCTTGTTCACTCTATTAATAATGCTAGTTTTACAAATTTTATATATAAGCTCTTGCATATAAACTGTTGTATTATAAGGTGATTGGAGTAGTGGATATACAAAATTAATTCATTTAATGAAGAGTAATGATATGTGAATATATGACTTATGTCATATCAGTTTGTATATAAAATTTGTAAGAGTAGCACTACTCGTGTTTGGTTTTATAGCCAAGCCCGGTAGTTTGTAGCTTGTCACGATAGTGTATATAACTTAGCAATTTAGGACTTAAAAGACGAATTTTCTTCATATTATTTTTAATGTATTATAATATGCATTATATGTTAAGTACGTTAATAAAATTTGAGCTCACTAATTTAATATGCTTTTGTGACATTTTTCTTATTAGTCATGTGCTCTAGGGACTTTGATGTTTATTTATTCAACGAATTTAAAGAAAAAAATGTCAAAAACTTTTCAAAGTCATTTATATTTACTTAGAATTTAATAAAAATGAAAAGCATCATCAAATTTACTCTTTTCTTCCCAGGCAAGTTAGTTCACCCGACCCAAGACCCAAGGTGCTTTGACTAGCTTGCAAATCTCGTATAAAGATACGAGTCTTGCTGCTGTACAATTGTTGTACCGATATAATAACTGTGCTAAATATATAAAAATCATAAACAAATGTATAAAAGTCGTAAATGAGTGAATAAAAATTTTGTTCACAACTTTTATTTATTCATTTACAACTTTACAAATTTTATTCACTCATTTACGACTTTTATACATTGTTTTCGATTTTTACATATTTGGTACAGCAGTTGTACCGTATCTTTTGATATGCCTTGTATAAAATATTATTTAAGTGGATGATCCTTTACATAAGCAAGGCACGTCATGTTTATTAGTTGATACCATGCAACTATTGATTCAAACCCACAAGCTTGAATTTTTTATATTTGTATTAGGGAAATATCTACCACTATATTTAAATAAATATCAACTATATATCATTTTCAAAATTAAAAAAAATTAAAACCAATCATATATTATTATAATGAAACCAATCATAAATGGGATACCGGGCCTATGCTACCGAATCCCATATAGAGAAACACATGGTCCAGATTTTCTCTTGAGCTATGGAAGCTAAGTATCCTAAGTTGTGGCATACCACTTACTTATCACATTTCATATTTAGTCACGTAAATGAAGCTTTATGCTAAGCTTCCATTTGCATATCACATTTTATCACAATTCAGTCACCTTAGTGTTAGTATTTAACGGTACCACATTTTAAAATAACACATATAGCATAACACAATTCATTGTGGTCCCAGAATGGTTAGCTTACTTACCTTATAAAGCTCCGTTACAAATGCTTGAATTTAACCTAGAAACAAAATAAAATCTCTTTAAGGTCACTATATACATTGGTGAAGTAATTCCCTTTTTTGTCTCTATTCTATGCATGCTCAATTAAACAATTTCTAACAAATAGTTGTCTATTCCAAAATTCACACAAATTCATAGACAACCTTTATGCTCATACAACATGTTTCCTTAAAATTTTCAGAGCAAAACAAGGTCATATGCCCCCTTCAAAATCACTGAATTCATTATTTCAACAATTTTGTAAATGCATTCCTTTCACCGACTAGTAGAGTTTTAGAAATTTGTAGAATTTGCAATTATTTCCACCTACTCTGCTTTGACAGCTAGAATTTCTAGTTTTACCATATAGAGCTCCAATTTCAATAAAAATTTACAACGTCATATAAAACATATAAAAGGACTTGCATACCAAATCAAGCAATTTTACGAAGATTTAGCCCCTCAACTAAATTTGTGTTCCCTTACTCTGTTTTAAGACAGGGGAAGTATGAAATTTGGGCCAGAAGTTCAAAAATTCACTAAAAATCATGTACTTCGAATTTTGAGTGATTCCAAATTCAATATATCCCAAGACATGCCTAATTTCATAGTAGAATTTCCAAAACCAGAAAAAATTCCTCCAAATTTTAGAAATTTTTGTTCTATTCACTGTTCAGTGTAAGAACACTGTAGGGTTTAAGCTTAATTCAAGTTTTTAACATTATATCGTCATCTACTTAGTTTTCCTCCAATCCTTATTCTACATCATGATTTCACACAAATTCCAAGCATACAAGTCATCAACTCTCATAACTCACATCACAACCTAAGAAATTCTTGCAATTAAACAAACAGTAACATAAGAATTCTAATGAGAGGATTGGTTACTACCTCTTCCTTCCTTCATCTTCCTTCCTTCACTTCTTGATGATTTTGTGAAGAGAATTGAGAGAGAAAAGGGGCTGGAACTCCTAGGGGATGAGAGAAAATATCAATTCTCTAGAACTCTCTCTCGCTTTTAGATATAAGGATGTAGGCAAAATTAGGTGTTAATCCTCACTCCTCTTACTCTTTCAATTAAGCCCATCACTTTTTTAATTAAGCCCATTATTTTTTTATTTATTACACTATAAATTAAATACATCACATACACATAAAACATATGTATCCATTATACATAACACCGTGAACATTACAAAATTTAGGATGTTACAATGTACGCAAACGCAACTGGTATCAACAGCCAAATCAATTGGACATCACGTGACTAGCAAAAAGATCATCAAGTCCAAGAATTGACCAAAAACAAGCTTGGCACTAGCTGTCGTTCATGATCATGACTAATGTACAGTAGCAAGATATTACAGTCATTTTGTGCTTCCAAGATTCTGAAAACATAATCTACATCAAATCCCGTTATTGCTTTACATAGTATACTGTAGCAAACAGATCAAAACACTCCATTTTTATTTGTCTATTTTTAGCTATTGACAGCAATGGAATGTATATGTGCAGAGAAACTTAGTGCTAGTTGTAGGTAGAGAGTGATCCTTGCAGCTTGTTTGACAACTCATCTACGTTGAAGTGATAGATTTGAATGTTCTCAACAGCAAGCTTCTGAAAATTACTGCGCCTTCTAGTGGTGAAAAACTTCCCCCAACTGAATTCTCTATATTTGGCAGGGTTTTGCTCGCTTGTCATCTCATCTAAAGGCTTCAGCACTGTGTAGCGTGCTGGGTTGAAGAAAAATGGAATAGAGAATCTTTCCTTCTCAGAGTTCACCATCACCCTGTGCTCCACACTTTCATATGCATCATTGCTCCAAACCTGCACAATCATATTTTGAATGTTCAATTACACAAATCAACAAATACACATGGGATAATAATTCAGTATTGGTAGCAGAAACTTGACTTGGACGAACAATTAAACAATCTTTGCTACCTGAACAATGTCACCAACATTTATGATATAAGCATCTGGGGTTGGTTTGACGAGAACCCAATCTCCATCCGATTTTCTTTTCACTTGAAGTCCTCCAACATCATCTTGAGCAAGGATGGTTAAGGCAACAGCATCCTTGTGTCGACCAACACCAAGAGCTAGTTGAGGAGCAGGGCAAGGTGTGTAGTGATTAAGTCTAATTAGGCTAGTTTGGTCCTTGAAGAATCCATGGAACCTCTTTGTTGGCAAGCCTAGGCTCAGGGAGATAAGTTCCATCAACTTGTAAGCTAGCTTTTCCATCTCTTTAGCATAATCTTCACATACCTCCCTGGAAAAGCAACCCATTAAATCACTTAACCAACCCAGATTGCAAAATCAACACTAATGAGTAACTAACAACAAAAATTGGTTACAACTTGCAAAATTTACCTCATTTCAGGAGGGTACTCAGGCCATCTGTTATGCATCTCAGATATTTCCTTGTCATCAGGATCAGGTGTAGCAGGGATGACCAAAGGATCCTTTACAGTGAAATCAAACACTTCTTTCCAATCTCTGACATTCTTCGTATGCTCAGTGTCATAATATCCCAACACCACCTTCTCATCCCTCCTAACCTTTCTCTTTTCCTCCAGTGGCTGAGCAAAGAACTTTCTTGATGCATTCTCAATCTTTTGGCGCTTTTCCAATGGTACTCCATGGTTGATCACCTGGAAGAATCCCCAGTTCTTGCATGCATTACCAATCTCCAAAACAAGGCCATCAATGGAGCTTCTGGCCACCTGATCATCAGGAGAGTTCAACACTGAGAGATCAATCAAGGGTATGCCTTCAGCTTGAATAATTGAGTGTACTTTAGGCCTGTGTTCTAGAGCTTGAACAAAAGCTTCATCAACTTCTCCCATGATTAAGACTCAGTAGCAGATGGTTTATGACTTGCTGTCTGCAAATTAACTTAGTGCTCAATTATAATGGACTCATCCAGATTGAACCTGGACGGGTTGCGAGGCAGGTGAAGACTCGGTAGCAAAGTTTTGTCTTAATTTGTTTTGTGACGTTTGTGCTTATGTGGCTGAGGTTACTTACTGAAAATACCATGATATCCTAGACTCTTCACATTATTATTAATGAATCATTTGTATTACATGTTAAATACATTAATGGATAAGGTATCACATGGCTGGCCTATAAACGTCTGAGTTTCCGATTATGAAATTAATCCTATTACAGCATGATTTACTTCTGGAATTTTCACTAAAGGATGGATTCATTTTTTGGATGGTGTAGTTGATTTTGTTACTTCATTGAATTTGAAGAAGATTTTGATTTTGTACCTTAAAGCTTGCAAATGCGTCACAACTTCCCAAAAAAAAAAAAAAGATTAAAATTTAAAACTGAATTTTACTCTAAATCTTGTCATTTTTCAAAGCTTGAGTCTAAACTCTATAAACTCACTATAAAGGGCACCATTGTCTTAGTCACAACCATCATCTCTCAAAATATAAAGCATTGCTTCACTAGCTTATCAGTCGTCGATTATTAATAAGTTGAAGACAATAATGGGAGAAGTTGATCAAGCTGCTTTCATCCAAGCCCCTGAACACAGGCCAAAACACTCAGACAACGAAGCCGAAGGAATTCCCTTAATCGATTTTTCTAGCTTATTGAATTCTCAAACTGAAGAAGCCAGTGAAGCTCATGTTTCAGAGATAGGCAAAGCCTGCAAGAACGGGGGATCTTACAGGTGATCAATCATGGAGTTCCCTTGGAAAAGCGCCAGAAGATTGAGCATGCAGCAAGAAAGTTCTTTGCTCAACCGTTGGAGGAGAAAAGGAAGGTTAGGAGGGATGAAACCAATTCCATGGGCTACTATGATGGTGAACACAAAAAGAACGTTAGAGATTGGAAACATGTGTTTGATTTTGGGGTGCAGAATCCAACTTTAGTCTCGGCTTCCCCTGAGCTGGACGACGAGGAAGTACGGGAGAGAGTCAATAGATGGCCAGAATACCCTCCTAAGTTCAGGCAGTTACTTTTAATCTAAGAAATCCTTAACATTTCCTTCGCAACTTGGTTTATGTGATCCATTTGTGTCGCAGGGAGGCTTGTGAAGAGTATGCAAGAGAAGTGGAGAAACTAGGCTACAAGCTGCTGGGACTTGTTGCACTAAGCCTAGGCTTGCCAGCAGACAGGTTCAATAGCTTCTTCAAGGACCAGACCAGCTTCATCAGACTGAATCACCATCCGCCTTGCCCCATCCCTCACTTGGCACTCGGCGTTCGTCGACACAAGGATTCCAGTGGCCTTACCATCCTTACTCAGGATGATGTTGGAGGACTTGAAATGAAACGCAAATCGGATGGTGAACGGATTCCTGTCAAGCCTACGCCAGATGCCTATATCATCAACGTTGGTGACATACTTCAGGCACAATATTTTCTTCATCAACTGCCTACAAGAATCTGAAATTTTATGGTAATTGTATGATCCATCAGCTACCCTCTCTTCGTTAATGGAAATGATTAAACATGCAAACAGGCTTGGAGCAATGAGATTTATGAGAGTGTGGAGCATAGATCGTTTATTAACAGCGAGAAGGAAAGGTTTTCTATTCCATTCTTCTTCAATCCAGCTCATTACATCATGGTGAAGCCCGTCGATGAGCTGATAAACGAGAAAAATCCGGCCAAATATCGCCCATACAACTGGGGAAAGTTCATAGCTAACAGAATGCTCAGCAATTTTAAGAAACTTGATTTTGAGAACATCCAAGTCCATGACTTCAGAGTGTCAGATGGAGCTGAATGATTAAAGTTAGCAACTATACTATATATCCCGTTGGCAAAATAATAATAAGTCGTGGCCTTATGAGGCCATGTTGTAGATAGGAGGAAAACAACATGAGTGTAACAGAGTCATACTAAGTGTTTTCGCCCATGTTCTATATATGTGGTTTTTGAAAATAATTTGCTTTGAAAATGTTGAGTTCCACGTTACCAAGCTAAGGTTATTGAACTTATGACCACTCCGACACCCTTAATTGCAAGCCGATTTTTAACTCGGACACCCTTAATTGCAAGCCGATTTTCAAGGTGAGTTTTGTTCAATTAGTGCATAACAATAGTAGCAGAGCAGATAATAGATTATAAGTCCCTCATTATCTTTAGGTAGACGATCTTGGCTGACTCTCGTTTCGAATCGACAAAAGCATGGTGGGTTATAACAACTCAACTAATTCTTCCACCGCTAAACTAAGAATTGGCAATTAGGTTTAGAAGAACTTGGACATTCTTCCCCCATGAGCTGGTTTTTAAGGTGAATTCTACTCAATATGACTAGACTAACAAAAGCTTATGAGATATTGGGTAACTGTATAAGGAAAATATTAGACTGGCAAGCAACTTCTTATGCAGTTATCATCATAGCATCCTAAATTTTATAATTACTGGACAATGAAAGAGCATGTGCCTGCCTGATTGGAAAAGCTCTGCATATTATAATTAATATACTAGCATGATATGTATGAAGCTAATACGGCATTTCTTCCATGACCACTCTTATAACCGGAAATTATATGTTTTCTACATCAGGCTTCTTGTAATCAGTGCGATTTCTTGCAGCAAAAAACTTGCCCCAATTGAATTCCCTGTATCTGGGAGGGTTGTTCTCTTTCAGAAGCTCCTCAAAAGGCTTCAACATGACATATTGGGAAGGGAGAAAAATAATAGCATAGAAATCCTTGCCTTCTCGGAGTTCACCACCACCCTGTGCTCCAGACTCTCATTATATATCATTGCCCCAAACCTGAAAACAAAAAATCATCCATTCACAAAGTGGCATTATGGTCCATATTGAATGTACAAACCTTGATTCTGTGGATTTGTATACTTAAATGAATTTGAAATACCATAACAAAGAACAAAATTAAAGGATTGCGAAAAGTATATTGGAGCTAGTTTTACCACGAATAATCTTATGTTTGCATGTACAAATTGCACAGCGATAATGAGCTGTACTATGCTGAAATTACTCCCTGAAATCATATAAGAAAATCACACAATAATTACAAAGATACACAATACTACATCAAACTTAGGATCGTTCTTGTATTTTCTACTTATCATGCATGATCTGCATCAAATATCAATAACGGAAAGGATTAGCAACAACGTCCAAAAGATGATTCAAAGTACCTGAACAGCATCACCATAAAGGCATGTGGAACTGGTTTGACAGGAATCCCCCTCCACCTGATTTCCTATTTATTTGAAGATCACCAACATCATCTTGGTAAAGAACCAGTTAAGGCAACACCATCCCTCGTGCGGACCAACACCTGGCATGAACCAAAAGTGCCAGTAGCGAGGCTAAGCAAATTATGTGCAAGTAACTTTATGCGACAAGCAAATTATTACCTGAGTTCAGGGGGCATTTCTGGCCACTGATTGCTAAGCCTCCTGAGTTGTAGGGTGGGACGAAAGTAGGATCTTTTACAAAGAAATCAAACACCTCCTTCCATTCCCTAACATTCAGATATTTCCTGTGCTACCAGAGGGGTCAATGCTGATAGAGGGTGATTCTTCTAGCTTGTTTGATAACTCATCTACCGATTTGAATGTTCTCAACAGCAAGCTTCTGGAATTTACCGCGCCTTCTACCGGAGAAAAACTTTCCCCAAAATGAATAATTTATATTTGGCAGGGTTTTGCTCGGTTGTCATCTCATCTAAGGGCTTCACCATAGTGTACTGTGCAGGGTTGGCAGGGTTTTGCTCGGTTGTCATTTCAGGATGGTACTTAGGCCACCTGTCATGCATCTCAGATACTTCCTTGTCTTCAGGATCAGGTGTAGCTGGGTGGGATCACCAAAGGATCCTTTACAGTGAAATCAAACACTTCTTTCCAATATCTAATATTCTCAGTTTGTTCAGTGTCGTAATATCCCAACACCACCTTCTCAACCCCCCTAACCTTTCGCTTCTCTGCCAGTGATTGAGCAAAGAGCTTTCTTGATGCATTCTCAATCTTTTGGCGCTTTTCCAAAGGCACTCCATGTAACGACCGGACCCCTGGCACGTGGCACTTTGTGGTCCTTTCGCCTTCAAGAGGTGGCCCCCGTGTCAGGCTACAGTCGCACACAGTCCAGTATTGTCCGCTCTGGGCCCACCGGCCCTCACGGTTTTGTCCCCCGGTACTACCCTGTCTTCTTGATGCATTCTCAATCTTTTGGCGCTTTTCCAAAGGCACTCCATGTAACGACCGGACCCCCGGCACGTGGCACTTTGTGGTCCTTTCGCCTTCAAGAGGTGACCCCCGTGTCAGGCTACAGTCGCACACAGTCCAGTATTGTCCGCTCTGGGCCCACCGGCCCTCACGATTTTGTCCCCCGGTACTACCCTGTCTTGGGGAACGGGGCCTTATAGGACACCCTCTATTACCCTCAAGGGATTATTCCCAGGAGCGCCTCCCCCACTCGAACCCATGACCCATAGAATGGTACTCATGTTGAACGCCATTGACCTATGGGTCATGGGTTCGAGTGGGGGAGGCGCTCCTGGGAATAATCCCTTGAGGGTAATAGAGGGTGTCCTATAAGGCCCCGTTCCCCAAGACAGGGTAGTACCGGGGGACAAAACCGTGAGGGTAATAGAGGGTGTCCCTTGAGGCCCCGTTCCCCAAAGCGGACAATACTTGGATATGTGGGGCCCACCTACCACGCGGGTAAAAGAGGGTGTCCTATAAGGTCCTGTTCCCCGGTGGATAAGGAGACCGTTACACTCCATGGTTGATCGCCTGGAAAAATCCCCAGTTCTTGCATGCACTGCCAATCTCCAGAACAAGGCCATCAACGGAGCTTTTGGCATACTGGTCAGGGGAGTTCAACACTGCGAGATCAAGCAAGGGTATATCTTATCTTGGACAACTGAGTGTACTTTAGGCCCATGCAGGGACGGACAAAGTTAAGCGGGGCCAATTCATGACTCTTGATGTCTTTTTTTTTTTTTTTTTAAACAGAACTTCAAAAAATATGTCAATACATAATATTACAGTTACTATTAAAAAAACCATAAAAAAAGATTTCATCATAATAAAAATAAAGTATTTTAGAGACAAAATTAACTATTTAGAAACATTTATTTACTTGTGGATCAAAATGAAACTTGACTTTCAAAAACCATTTCTGATTGATTCCTTGTTAAATATCCTGGCAATTTCCCGTCCTTACACAAACTTAATGATTTTGTAAAGAAAAAGTAAATTAATTGAGAAACTTTAAATTAATTGTTCGCGGGGTTTTTCCATTGCCCTAAACATAAGAATGCCAAGATAAGAGGAAGGCTTCTTGATAATTAGGCAGAAACGTGACTCGGCCCCTGAGCACATATGCTAGAGCTTGAACAAAAGCTTCAACTTCTCCCATGATTAAGACTCGTTAACAGCTAGTGAACCTGGACGGGTTGTGAGGCAGGTGAAGAGTTCGTAGCAAAGTTCTGTCCTAATTTTTGAGTGACGTTTGTGCTTATGTCTCTAAGGTTTCTCACTGTCCAGCAACTCTTCCGACTGTTTTTTTTTTTTTTTTTTTTTACGAAATTATAAATATAATTAAATAAATTTATAAAACAAAAAATTAATTATAAAATTTTTTAAATCAATGCTATATACTAAAATGCTACTACATAACTTAATATAAAAAGTATATATCTAAGAGTTATACTTTGTAAAAATATATGTATTAAACAATTTAATATAATATACTAAAATAGTGCTACACGTTGCCCCTTAACAAACATGACCAGTATGGCTTAGTTCATTAATTGCTGAGGCACCACATGGCCGAATAAACAATTGAGTTTGGATTATGAAATTGACCCGATAAGAACATAATTTGCTATTAAAATTTAAAACTTAAGTATAGGATTCATTTTTTGGATGGTGAAATTCATTTACATAATTGAATTTGAAAAAGATTTTGACCATGTACCTTAAAACTTGCAAATGCGTCACAACTTCTCAAAACAAATTTTGATTAAAATTTATCTTTAAATTTTGCTGTAAACCTTATCAATATTCAAAGCTTGCTTCCATAAACACTATAAATTCACTATAAAAGCACAATATATAGCCTTCTGAGTCCCCACCATTATTTCTCACAATACAAAGCATTAATTTACTAGCTCATCAGCCATCAATTGTTAATAAATTGAAGAAAATAATGGGAGAAGTTGATCAAGCTGCTTTCATCCAAGCCCCTGAACACAGGCCTAAATTCTCAGCCAAAGAAGCCGAAGGAATTCCCTTGATAGACCTTTCCAGTTTGTTGAATTCTCCAACTGAAGAAGCCTGTCAGGCTCTTGTTTCAGAGATAGGCAAAGCCTGCAAAAACTGGGGGTTTTTCCAGGTGATCAACCACGGAGTATCCTTGGAAAAGCGCCAGAGGATTGAGAATGCAGCAAGAAAGTTCTTTGCTCTACCATTGGAGGAGAAAAGGAAAGTTAGAAGGGATGAAAACAACCCCTTGGGCTACTATGACAGTGAACACACCAAGAATGTTAGAGATTGGAAACATGTGTTTGACTTTGGCGTGCATGACCCAACCTTACTCTCAGCTTCCCCTGACCCAGATGACAAGGAAGTACTGAAGAGGTTCAATAAAAGGCCAGAGGACCCTCCTGAATTCAGGTAATTACTTTTAACTTAAGAAATCTTTCAACATTTCTTTCGCAACTTGGTTTATGTGATCCATTTGTGTCATAGGGATGCTTGTGGAGAGTATGCAAAAGAAGTGGAGAAATTAGGCTACAAGCTGCTGGGACTAATTGCACTCAGCCTAGGCTTGCCAGCGGACAGGTTCAATTGCTTCTACAAGGACCAAACCAGCTTGATCAGACTGAATCACTATCCATCTTGCCCTATCCCTCACTTGGCTCTCGGGGTTGGTCGACACAAGGATTCCGGTGGCCTTACCATCCTTGCTCAGGATGATGTTGGAGGACTTGAAGTGAAACGCAAGTCGGATGGTGAATGGATTCGTGTCAAGCCTACCCCGGATGCCTATATCATCAATGTTGGTGACATACTCCAGGTACAATATAGTTTCTTCACCAACAGAGTATGAAAATCTGAAATTTATGGTAATTTCATAATTTATAAGGTAGCACCACTTGGTTAATGGAAAATGTTTGAACATGAATGCAGGCTTGGAGCAATGACATTTATGAGAGTGTGGAGCACAGAGTGGTGGTTAACAGTGAGAAGGACAGGTTTTCTATTCCATTCTTCTTCAATCCAGCGCATTACACCATGGTGAAGCCCCTAGATGAGCTGATAAATAAGAAAAATCCTGCCAAATATCGCCCATACAACTGGGGAAAGTTCGTGGCTACCAGAATGCATAGTAATTTCAAGAAACTTGATGTTGAGAACATCCAAGTCCGTCACTTCAGAGTGTCAGATTGAGCTGAATGGTTAAAGTTAGAAAGTACTATATATCCCGTTGGCAAAATAATAAGAAGTTGTGGCCTCATGATGCCACGCTGTAGATAGGAGGAAAACAACATGAGTGAGTGTAATAGTCATACAAGTGTTTATGCTCATGTTCTATATGTAGTAATAGAAAATAATTTGCTTTGAAAATCATTAGTTATGGAACACTTTTCTAACAACCAATTGAGTTTTATGTTGTTAAATAAGTTTATTAGACTTATAATAGACTTAATAAGTAGTTTTACATCCTTCTATTTGGATGGACAATCGGGGCTAACCTTATCGTAGATGGACAAAAACATGATAGAATATATCCAATTGAGTCTCATATTGCTCATAAGCACTTGGGTTCCCTTTCCTTAAAATCCAAAATTTAAGTTTGAATCCTACCAAATGTGATTAGACTGGCATGTAAGGAAGTATTAGATTGGTAAACATCGTCTTATTCAGTTACCATCATAATATAGTAAATTTTATTGGAACAATGGTCGAAAGGCAAGCATCTTCTTATGCAGTTACCATCATATAATAGTAAAAATTATTGAAAAACTGATCATTGGACAATATAAGAGCAAGCTCTTCCTCTTATTCTGAAGGTATCAGCCATATAATTAACATACAAGCATGACGACATATGAACCTAATACAACATTTCTGCCATGATTAGTCCTATATCCTGAAATGACTAATCTGTACGTTTTCCACCTCACGCTTCTTGTAATCACTGCGATTTCTTGTAGCAAAAAACTTGCCCCAGTTGAATTCCCTGTATCTGGGAAGGTTGTTCTCATTCAGAAGCTCCTCAAAGGGCTTCAACAGGACATAGTGGGCAGGGAAGAAAAAGAATGGGATCGAAATCCTTCCCTTCTCGGGGTTCACCACCACCCTATGCTCCGGACTTTCATATTTATCATTGCTCCAAACCTGCAAAACATAATCCATTCACAAAGTGGCATTATGTTACATATGGAATGTACAAACCTCAGTGTTGCTGAATTAATATACCGCAATAAGAACAAAATAACAAGGGAAAATTTAGGTGTCAGCGCAATTTAGTATCTTCAATGTATGTTCCATTGCAATATTATGATCAATTTGATTCCAATCCTGCTCTAATTGTCTACTACTAATGCAAAAACAGCATAAAATATCAATGGTAGGAAGTATCAGCAACAACTTCCAAAAGATAATTTAAGGTACCTGAACAGCATCACCAAGATTAATAATGAAGGCATCTGGGACTGGTTTCACAGGAATCCACTCTCCATCTGATTTCCTCTTTACCTGCAGCCCACCAACATCATCTTGATAAAGAACAGTCAAGGCACCTCCATCCTTGTGTGGACCAACACCTAGAGTGAGCTCAGGATAAGGGCAAGCAGGATAGTAGTTAAACCTCATAAAGCTGATTTGCTCTTTAAAATATTCATTCATTCGCGTAGCGGGCAAGCCTAGGCTGAGGGAGATAAGCTCCAACAACTTGAAGGCTAGTTTTTCCACCTCTTGACAATACTCCTTACATGTCTCCCTGCAAACGCAATTGATTGGATCATATAAAGTACAAACCAAGAGCCTGATCGATATTCAGGCAGAGAAAATAACCAAGTTTAGTAGCTATTTTGAATTTTAGTAAGTTTAAATTTTTTCTTTATTTCACTAAAAGTTCAACTTTGAAGATAAAATTACCCATCTTAATTAATTGTAGACACACTGAATTATGTTTTTGACGAGTAATTACTTATCAAATTGTATAAATTTTGATAATCAAATGATCTGATCTCGTTAACTTATCCTATCTTATCGTAAATTCATTAGCTCATCAATTGGTTAGACAATAAAAAGAAATTAGAATTTAACTAAAAGTTTCAAACACCCCTCCAAACTTGGTTAGTTTCATAAAATATCCATGCAAGTTGATGTATAGCTTGAAACAGAAGTACCCCAGAAGAGAACTTAAGCATATTATGTGCAAGTACTTTATGCAACAAGCAAATTAGTACCTGAATTCAGGAGGATTCTCCGGCCACTGATTAGTCAACCTCCTGAGTTCCTTGTCATCAGGTTCAGCAGAGGCTGGGACAAAAGTAGGATCTTTCACCAAGAAATCAAACACTTCCTTCCAGTCCCTAACATTCTTGGTGTGCTCAGTATCATGATATCCCATAGGATTGACTTCATCTCTCTTCACCAGCTTTTTCTCCTCCATTGGTAATTCAAAGAATGCTCTTCCTGTTTTTTCCATTCTGTCACGCAATTCAGATGGCACTCCATGGTTCCTGACTTGGAAAAATCCCCACTTCTTGCATGCATGGCCAATCTCCGAGGCTATTTGTTCTGTATTATCGGAGAGGTCAATTACTGGGATTTCATCATTGGTTTCAATCACTTTGAGTGAAGGTCTGAATATGGCTGGTTGGACGACGGCAGGATCAACTTCTGCCATGTTTGGAGAATTGGTGGACAGTGTGTGATGACCGATAACAGTTCAGAAAATCTACAAGAGGGTTGTTTTATATCTAAATATAAACTTAAAATACGTTGAATATGGACAGGGTTATGTAAGAAAAATTTTTTAGAAAAAATTAAAAAAAAAAAAGAGGTTAGTAGATGGTAGGTGGGTTAGCTTTGAAAGTTCTGTAAGAAAAAATGACTTCTTCACAGCAGGCAGAGGAGTTCATGATGTTGTCAGTTATTGATTTGTTAGCGTGTGTATGCACAAATTTGTGAGAGAAGCAATTATTGAAGGGACATGTTATTGACTAAATGCGTGGATACATGTAAGAGTGCCATGCAAGGGTTTATTTTACAAAGATGAAAAGATATATTGCATGGGAATGGATGTGACAATGAACTTGAAATTTATTTTGAAGGGAAAAAAGGAGAGATTACAGACATGAAGTGCATACTGCCCATCCACCCTTTAAGAGAGACAAACAAATTGGGAACCAACTCCCACCAAAACCCCTTCCCAATTCAGGTGAATGAAGAAGAAGCTGAAATCTTGGAACTCTTTTGATAATGATGCCCAAAGTGAAGCAAAGAAGTGAATTTCGTCCCACAATTCTGTCTCATTTGCTTATTTCTCTTCCATGAAAATCCTCTTGTTCCTCTCTTGCCAAATGACCCAGAAAAGAGCTGCAACTGCATAATTCCATGTTAATTTCATCTTCTTTCTTCTCTTACCCGTGAAAGGGTTCTCCATGAAATCAGAATTGCATCTTCTTGGAATAGCCCAACAAAGCTTTAGCTCAATGAGGAGTCGATGCAAGAGCTTTATTGTTGTTTTAAAATGAAGAAAAAGATGATTAATAGCCTCCACTTCTTTCCTGCCCATAACACACCAAGATGGGGTAAGACAGCAGGAGGGATTCCTTTTTTGTAGCACATCAAGAGTATCAATTCTGCCTTGAGCCACCGGCAACAAAGACTTGAATTTCGGAGGAATTCTATTCTTCTAGATAAAATTAAATGCTTTGAATTTAGAAAGAGCCCCATCCTTTATAAGCCAAGCTCATGTGAAATCTCCAGTTGGTTCAAGGTGAAAAACTCTTTTGTCCTCCACCTGATAATTAAAAGAAGCCCTCTCCAGAATTTGCACAAGTTCTCCTTTTTCTTGATTTTCACTTTCTCTCAACCTTCTCTTAAATTTAAGGTTTCAGCTACTATGAGCTTGAGAGGAAGAACTAGTGAAGCATTGAATAGGTTCATTTTTATTAATGCACAGCCAATAAAGACGAGGAAATCTTTCGCAAAGAGGAGCATTTTCAATCCATTTGTCCTCCCAAAATCTAACCTTATCTGTTAGATTGTTATAAGAAACATGTCACTTAGATTTCAATCAGTAACAATTCATAAATAGTTGCATCATTTGGAGTCCATAAATAAGACTATTTACATTGCTCAGTATAGATTGAGTAAAATCTCTTTTATGAATACAATAGCCTAATGCGATCATTTCCAACAAAAGTACCTTCTTAAGGGCCCATTGTCCATTTGAGGAAGAACAAGATATTACCACAAGCATAAGTTTATGGTGGGTGTGGGGGGGGTGTGGGTAGGGGGAGGGTTGGGGGGGAGGGAGGGGAGGGGGAGAGAGAGAGGGAGAAAGGGACAGCCACGGCACTACCTCTTGAAGGACAAGTTCTAATAGAATTAATCAATTCATTTTTTTGCTTATATAACAGTTTTTTCTATTTCATTCATTTTAATATAATTAATTTTCGTTTCTTGTAGCTTCTACTTATCGTGCATAATCTGCATCAAATATCAATGATGGAAAGCATTAGCAACAATGTCCAAAAGATGATTCAAAGTACCTGAACAGGATAACCACAAAGGCATCTGGGATTGGTTTGAGAGGAATCCACTCTTCATCTGATTTCCTATTTATTTGAAGCTCACCGGTCACCAACATGATCTTGGTAAAGAACAGCTAAGACAACACCATCCCTCGTCTGGGCCAACACCAAGCATGAAAAAAAAGGACCCAGAAGAGAGGTTAAGCAAGTTATGTGCAAGTAACTTTATGGGACAAGCAAATTATTACCTGAAATCAGGGGGCTTCTCTGGCCGCTGATTGCTGGACCTCGTGAGTTCCAGGGTGGGACGAAAGCAGGATCTTTCACCGAGAAATCAAACACTTCCATCGAGTCCCTAACATACAGATATTTCCTCTGTGTTACCAGGGAGGTCAGTTGCTAATAGAGAGTGATTCTTTGGCTTGTTTGATAACTCATCTACAGATTTGAATGTTCTCAACGGCAAGCTTATGGAATTACTGCGCCTTCTACTGGACAAAAACTTTCCCCAACTGAATTATTTATGTGGCAGGGTTTTGCTCCCTTGTCATCTCATCTAAGGGCTTCAGCATGGTGTAGTGTGCAGGGCTTTGGTCATCCAGTTTGCAAAATCAACACTAATGAGTGACTAGCAAAAAAAATAAAAATACAAAAATGGTTGTAACTTACAAAATTTACCTCATTTCAGGATGTTACTTAGGCCACCTCTTATGCATCTCAGATACTTGCTTCTCATCAGGATCAGGTGTAACTGGGATCACCAAAAGATACTTTTCCGTGAAATCAAACACTTCTTTCCAATCTCTTCCTTAGTTTGCTCAGCGTCATAATATCCCAACACCACCTTCTCATCCCTCCTAACCTTTCTCTTCTCCTCCAGTGGCTGAGCAAAGAACTTTCTCGATGCGTTCTCAATCTTTTGGCGCTTTTCCAATGGCGCTCCATGGTTGATCACCTGGAAAAATCCCCAGTTCTTGCATGCATTGCCATCTCCAGAACAAGGCCATCAACGAAGCATTTGGCATCCTGATCAGGTGAGTTCAACACTAGACATCAATCAAGGGTATGACTTCATCTTGGATAACTGAGTGTACTTTAGGCCCATATTCTAGAGCTTGAACAAAAGCTTCAACTGCTCCCATGATTAAGACCCAGTAACAGTTAATGAACCTGGACGAGTTGTGAGGCAGTGAAGAGTGCGTAGCAACGTTTTGTCTTAATTTTTTAGTGACGTTTGTGCTTGTGGTTCTATGGTTTCTCACTGAAAGGACAATAATATACTAGATTTTTCCAATTAACATTTATGAACTACTAACCCAATGGGTTGGTTCAAGTGGTGAAGCGGGCCAGGATAGAGTTGGTACAGCACCAATGGTGAAGTCCTGGGTTCGAGTCTCCAGAATGGCCTCCTCCATGATTTAAGTGGGAGATCGTGGCAGTGGGTTATGGTTGCACTAATCTCCTCCGAGGATTAGTCGTGGTGCGCGTAAGCTGGTCCGGACACCTCGGTTACAAAAAAAAAAAAAAATTTATGAACTACTATGCCTTATATGTTAAAGTTCATTCATCGATAAGACGTCACATTGCCGTATAAACAATTGTGTTTGGATTATGAAAATTGATCCGGTAAGTACATAATTTGCTCTTAAAACCTAAGTATAGATTCATTTTTTGGATGGTGAAATCCATTTACCTAATTGAATTTGAAAAAGATTTTGACTAAGTACCGTAAAACCTGCAAATGCAAGCAAACGCGGCACAACTTCTCAAAACAAATTTTGATTCAAGCTCATCTTTGAATTTTTGAATTTTACTATAAACCCTATCAATATTCAAAGCTTGCTTATATATACACTATAAATTAACTATAAAGGCACAATAGCCTTCTGAGTCCCCATCATCAATTCTTACAATATAATGCATTACTTTACTGGCTATCATCAATTGTTAATTAATTGAACACAATAGTGGCAGAAGTTGATCAAGCTGCTCTCATCCAAGCCCCTGAACACAGGCCTAAATTCTCAACAAATGAAGCCAAAGGAATTCCCTTAATAGACCTTCCAGCTTGTTGAATTCTCCAACTGAAGAGGCCAGTGAGGCTCTTGTCTCAGAGATAGGAAAACCCTGCAAAAACTGGGGGTTTTTCTAGGTGATCAACCATGGAGTTTCCTTGGAAAAGCACCAGAGGATTGAGAATGTAGCAATAAAGTTCTTTGCTCTATGTTGGAGGAGAATATGAAGGTTAGGAGGGATGAAAACAGCCCCTTGAGCTACTATGACTGTGAGCACACTAAGAATGTTAGAGATTGGATGTCACATCTTGAATCCACAAGGGAATTTGAGTGCAACCAGAACATTCATTCTTTCCATATATTAAAAATTAAAAAAAAAAGCACTAATATTACTAATGATCCTCGATTTTCAAGGTTTGCTCAATCTAGCACCACAATATTTTTGCACTTATAGCTCAATATGGCTAGAATAATAAACAAAACAATGGCGGTGTAGCGGACAAATAATGGTCAAGGGAAATCTACCGTCACTATGCCAAAATCCTCCATAGTCTGAGCAACATCTCTCACCTGAGGCACAGAATAAACTAATGAGTATAAACTCAGTAAGTAAGCTAAGTCATTGCACTAACAACAGCCAACCAAGAAAAATTCAATATAGAATTTATTTATAGTTAATTACTTATCATGCAAGTAAGAAATTTCTTGTCATAGAAGTCATGATAACAATGTTCAAATCATAGAGATGGCGCTCTTGCGCAAGGAGCCTTGCATGCCTACGTAAGGTTTATGTCTCACACATATTTTTCAGCTAAGGGTTGCGCTCTTGTGCCACCCAGGATGCGCGCCTATGCAACAATTCTCTCTAGAACATTTGAATCGGTTAAGGTTGCGCACACGTGCACGCCTGCGCCAATTTTCTGTCTTGTCTGCCTTCCTTAGGCCATTTTCTTCTCTACATATCCATACATACTTAGCATATATCAAATGAGACCTTAAGGACACATAGCACATGTTATCACAATTTGAGGCTAGTCTGACAATTCAGGTGATACCGAACCTATGCTACTGAATCCTACGTAAGGAAACACATGGTTCAGACCTCCCAGCATCCCATCAATCACAATGGGTAGCACGTGGCACTTTACATTATGTGTAGCATTTTGCGGTCTCCATGACCCTCAAGAGTTGGCCCTCACACAATCTCAAAAGATGGCCCCCGCAAAATTATTCACCACAATCTGCATGCGACACTTTGCATTGTGTGTGGTATTTTGTGGTCTTAATGACTCTCAATTATTCATCACACTGTGCATATGGCACTTTGTGGTCTTAATGACTCTCAAGAGGTTGCACCCACACAATCTCAAGAGGTAGCCCCCATGTCAATCAATCATACGATAGAATCTTGGTCCCGAAGGCAATAGGCATGAATCTTCATTTTCATAGTTCCTCATATATCTTTTCCATACACATAGATTTAATGAGGTAGCCCCCATGTCAATGGAATCTATGTCCCTAAGGCAATAGGCATGAATCTTCATTTTCATAGTTCCTCATATATCTTTTCCAAACACAGATTTCATGCCATCACACACAAAAGCCATATGCCCATTTTCAGGCCATCACATATCAAAGCCGTAAGCACAATTCCGGACAATTGCAAATCAAAGTCGTAGGTACCATTCCATGCCATTCACATATCAAACCATAGGCACAATTCCATGCCATTCACATATCAAAACCATATTTATAATTTCGTGCCATAACGCACCAAAGCTATAAGCACAATTCCATGCCATAACACATCAAGGCCATAGGCACAATTACAAATTCATATGTACAAGCTCACAATTAAGTTTTAATTCCATCACGAACTTAATATTTAAATCAATCATGACATTCATTTTCGCATAAACACATGGCATAACACACACCTCATAAACAATCACAAATCCATTGTGCCCTCAAAAGGAGTCTAGCTTACTTACTTGATCAAATTCCACTGTAGATAATCCTTATTTCAACCTAGGAATCATAAAAATAAATTCCTTTAAGGATCATCATGCAACAGCGAAAAGTACATCTTTTATTGATTCAATCCTACATACTCTTAATTGGATGATTTTTAGGAAATTAATGCTTATCCCAAAATGTATACAAATTTGTAAACATCATTTACAGTAACATGTCTTGCTCAAGTTTTCAGAATTAAATGAGGTCATATGCCCCTCGAAATCACTTAGTTTTTTCCATATACAATTCATGTCCAGTGGTCTCTTAAATTGAGCAGTATGAATTTGAAAATTTATATAAACCGAACCAATGATCAAATTGTTACAAAAATTTTTAGTCTAGTAAAAGATACATGTAGGAATAATCCTTCCAAGAATCACAACTTTTAATTGAGTTTGGTTTGATCAAAAGCACTTTGTTTTGCTTACTATGTTCTGAAATTTGAAAATCTCAATTTTAAATGCACAAATTTGAAAAATCATAACAATTCCTACAAAGCTCCAAAACCCATGAAATTTTTCAGTTTAAAAGGAAGGATATTCAAGATCTCTCACACCAAAAATCAGGTGTTTTTATGGAGAATAAGTCCCTCAAATAAAATTTGTTCCTCATACTCTGTTTTAAAATAAGGGATGTCCAATTTCATTTCAACAACTTCAAAAATTCACCAAAGATCACATACTATTATTTTTTAAGTGATTCAAAATTATATATAATCCTAAATATGTCTAATTTATCCTGTAAAAATTTTAGAGCCGAAACGTGACCTTAGAATATCTAGAAATTTTTGGATTAGTCACTTCTTAGTACCAAGCCCTGCAAAATTTGTGGACTCAAACATCATTTCTAGCTTCTTAGCATCATCCAATTCTCTTAAATCTTTAATAATTCATCACAAATCATGTTTCCTAACAAGTTTCAGTATATACATAACATGAAATACTATAAATTACAACAATCTATAACACAATTACATGTACCATAGCTAGAACTTGAAGAAGGAGGAGAGTTTTACCTCTTTTCCTTCTAGATTCCTCTTCTCCTTTAATTCTTTGCAAATTAGGGAGAGAATGAGAGAGAGTTGGGGGTTTTTGAGGGAGGACAGAAATGAATTCTCTAGAGAAATTTGGACCCCCACCCCTAATATATATGTCTTGTGGGCAAATTTCGAGTTAGACCTCTATTCCTCAAATCTCTCATTTATGCCCCAACATTTATACTTGTAATCATAAAATTTAAGTGCACACAGACAATAATGTGCACGTAATTTAAAACAAAATAGTGTTATGGTCACTTACTAAATTTGGGGCATTACATTGAAAACATGTGTTTGACTTTTGGCGTGCTTAACCCAACCTTACTTCTAGCTTCTCCTGACCCTGATGACAAGGAAGTACTAGAGAGGTTCAATAAATGGCCAGAGTACCCTCTTGAGTTCGGGTAGTTCCTTTTAACTTAAGAAATCTTTTAACATTTCTTTCGCAACTTGGTTTATGTAATCCATTTGTGTCATAGAGGGAGGCTTGTGAAGAGTGTGCAAGAGAAGTGGAGAAACTAGGCTACAAGCTGCTGGGACTAATTACACTCAGCCGAGGCTTGTCTGCAGACAGGTTCAACTCCTTCTACAAGGACCAGAGACCAGCTTGATCAGACTGAATCACTATCCATCTTGCCCTATCCCGCACTTGGCTCTTGGGGGTTGGTCAACACAAGGATTCCGGTGGCCTTACCATCCTTACTCAGGATGATGTTGGAGGCCTTGAAGCAAAACGCAAGTCGGATGCTGAATGGATTCGTGTCAAGCCTACCCCGGATGCCTATATCATCAATGTTGGTGACATATTCCAGGTAAAATAATTTCTTCACCAACAGAGTATAAGAATCTGAAATTTACGGTAATTTCATAACTGATGAGGTAGCATCACTTGGTTAATGGAAAATGTTTGAACATGAATGCAGGCTTGGAGCAATGAGATTAATTATGAGAGTGTGGAGCAGAGAGTGGTGGTTAACAGTGAGAGGGACAAGTTTTCTATTCCATTCTTCTTCAATCAAGAGCATTACACCATGGTGAAGCCCCCAGATGAGCTGATAAATGAGAAAAATCCGGCCAAATGTCGCCCATACAACTGGGGAAAGTTCGTAGCTACCAGAATGCATAATAATTTCAAGAAACTTGATGTTGAGAACATCCAAGTCCATCACTTCAGAGTGCCAGATTGAGCCGAATGGTTAAAGTTAGCACGTACTATATATACCGTTGGCAAAATAATAATAAGTTGTGGCCTCATGATTCCATGTTACAGATAGGAGGGAAACAACATAAGTGAGTGTAATAAGAGTCATACAAGTGTTGCCGGCCATGTTCTAAAATGTAGCAGTAGAAAATAATTTGCTTTGAAAATCATTAGTTATGTAACATTTTTGTAATAATCCAATTGAGTTTTACATTGTTAAATAAGTTTATTAGACTTATAAGCAATTTTACATCGTTCTATTTCGATGGATAATTAGGACTAACTCTCATCATAGATGGACAAAAGCGTGAGAGAATGTATCGACCCAAATGAATCTCATATCGTGTATAAGCACTTGGGTACTCTTTCCTTACAATCCGAAAATTTAACGTTGAATTCTACCCCATGTGATTAGACTGGCAATATAAGAAAAATATTAGATTGGCAAGCACCTTCTAATTCAGTTACCATCATAGCATAGTAAATTTTATCGGAAGAATGGTCACAAGGCAAGCATCTTCTTATGCAGTACCATCATAGAATAGTAAAAATTATTTAAAAACTGATCACCGGACAATATAAGAGCAAGCTCTTCCTCTTATTCCAAAGGTATCTTCCATATAATTAATATACAAGCATGATAACATACGAAGCTAATACAACATTTCTGCCATGATTAGTCTTATATCCTGAAATGACTAATTTGTATGTTTTCCACCTCACGCTTCTTGTAATCACTGCGATTTCTTGCAGCAACAAACTTGCCCCAGTTGAACTCTCTGTATCTGGGAGGGTTGTTTTCATTCAGAAGCTCCTCAAAAGGCTTCAACATGACATAGTGAGCAGGGAAGAAAAAGAATGGAATCGAAATCCTTCCCTTCTCAGGGTTCACCACCACCCTATGCGCCGGACTTTCGTATGTATCATTGCTCCAAACCTGCAAAGCATAATCCATCACAAAGTGGCATTATGTTACATATGGAATGTACAAACCTCAGTGTTGCTGAATTAATAATACCACAACAAGAACAAAATAATAAGGGCAAATTTAGGTGTCAACGCAGTTTATTATCTTACAATGTATAATCCATTGCAATATTATGATCAATTTTATTTCAATCCTGCGCTAATTGTCTATTAATCATGCAAAATCAACATCAAATATCAATGGTAGGAAGTATCAGCAACAACTTCCAAAAGATAATTTACGGTACCTGAACAGCATCACCAAGATTAATAATGAAGGCATCTGGGACTGATTTCACAGGAATCCACTCACCATCTGATTTCCTCTTTATTTGAAGCCCACCAACATCATCTTGATAAAGAACAGTCAAGGCACCTCCATCCTTGTGTGGACCAACACCTAGAGTAAGCTCAGGATAAGGGCAAGGAGGATAGTAGTTAAACCTCATAAAGCTGCTTTGCTCTTTAAAATATTCATTCATTCGCGTAGCAGGCAAGCCTAGGCTGAGGGAGATAAGTTCCAACAACTTGAAGGCTAGTTTTTCCACCTCTCGACAATACTCCTTACATGTCTCCCTGCGGACACAATTGATTGGACCATATAAAGTATAAACCCAGTGCCTGCCCGATATTCAAGCAGAAATTGGAGAAAATAACCAAGTTTCTTAGGTATTTTGTATTTTGAATTTTAGTAAGTTAATGTTTTCTTTATTTGACTAAAAGTTCAACTTTAAGGATAAAATTAGCCCTCTTAATTAATTGTAGACACACACTGAAATATGTATAAATTTTGATAATCAAATGATTTGATCTTGTCAACTTATCATATTTTATTGTAAATTGGTTAGCTCATCAATTAGTTTAGAAAATAAAAAGAAACTAGAATTTAAGTATATTTTACAACATCCCTCAAAACTTAGTTATTTTCATAAGATATCCATATTTATGCAAGTTACTGTAAGGTGTGAAACAAAAGTACCCCAGGAGAGAGCTTAAGCATATTATGTGCAAGTAACTTTATGCAACAAGCAAATTATTACCTGAATTCAGGAGGGTTCTCCGGCCACTGATTAGTCAACCTCCTGAGTCCCTTGTCATCAGGTTCAGCAGAGGCCGGGACAAAAGTAGGATCTTTCACCAAGAAATCAAACACTTCCTTCCAGTCTCTAACATTCTTGGTGTGCTCACTATCATGATATCCCATAGGATTGACTTCATCTCTCTTCACCAGCTTTTTCTCCTCCATTGGTAATTCAAAGAATGCTCTTCCTGTTTTTTCCATTCTGTCACGCAATTCTGACGGCACTCCATGGTTCCTGACTTGGAAAAATCCCCACTTCTTGCATGCATGGCCAATCTCGGAGACTATTTGTTCTGTGTTACCAGAGAGGTCAATTACTGGGATTTCATCATTGGTTTCAATCGCTTTGAGCGAAGGTCTGAATATGGCTGGCTGGATGAAGGCAGGATCAACTTCTGCCATGCTTAGAGAATTTGTGAGCAGTGTGTGATGACTGATGAGTTCAGAAAATCTACAAGAGGGTTGTTTTATATCTAAATATAAACCTAAAATACGTTGAATATGGACGGGTTTGTGTAAGAAAAAATTTTAGAAAAAAATTAAAGGAAGGTTTAGTAAATGGTAGGTGGGCTAGCTTTGAAGGTTCTGTAAGAAAAAATGACTTCTTCAAAGCTGGCAGAGGAGTTCATGACGTTGTCAGTTGTTAATTTGTTAGTCTGTGCGGGCAAATTTGTGAGAGAAAGAGAGAGATGCAATAATTGCCCTTCTTAAGGGCCCATTGTCCATTGATGAAGAATAAGATATTACCGGAAGCATAAGTTTCTGGAGAGAGAGAGAGAGAAAGGGACAGCCATGGAAAGCACTAGCTCTGAAAGGACAAGCTCTAATAGGCCCAGTCAATGCATTTTTTTTATTAATATAATATTATTTTCTATTTCATTTATTTTAACAATCAATATAATTAATTTTGTTTGAAATAAAGTACCTTACCTACCAAAACTACTGATGGTTTAAGCTTTTGAATTTTATGTCATGTAAACAACAAAAACAACCCAGGTATAAAATGCTGATCACCTATTGTGGCAACGATGGGATTTATCAGCGTCCGGATTCAGAAACCAAAGTGCGGCGGAACTATCCCTCTGAGATTAAGATGATGCATCATGCATGCTTAATTTAACCTTATAGCTAGTTGGTAACTTTAGTTTTCCCAAGATTAGGATATATTGTTATATGGACTCCCTTTGTTTTCATTTTTTCTAAATCACATACAGGAAAAGAGAGGAAAAAAAAGTAGTATAAAGGTGTTATGAGCCAATTGAGATCCACATCACCCAAATTGAGTTTCACATCGTTAAGATAAGACTTGACAATTGAGTTTGCAAACACTTTAGCAATGTTCTCATACAAACCAAATTTTTAGGGTGGATTCTACTGATTGTATGCATAACAATTGATATCAGAGCATGTATCATGCTAGGAGCCCCTTGATGCAAATGAAGCAACCTAGAGACTGCCCCTTACAAACCAATTTTTAAGGTGAGTTCTCCCCAATTTATGCATAAACAGATATGGCACCATTTATATTGACTCTGGAGAAATGTTGTCCCATGTAATCTAGATGAAACAGGAAAAATGTGGTACCAGTGAAACATTTTTATCTCAATTTCCCTGAATCTCTGTGGTAGCTAAGACCTTATTGGGGCCTGCGTAGCCTCGTCCTTGCAGGCACCTGCTGTTAGTCACGTACACCACATTATTGATTGCTAGCAGCTTGTGACATTACTAAGATCATCTTGTGGCAAAAATACTCACAAGGTTAGGGAAGCAGCCTGTGGAATTAAACCACGGTAAGTGAACACTTTCTGTTCTATTTCTCACCATTTTCAGCCCTTCAGAACTTCACGGACCTCTACATGGAACTGTCATCCTGCAAATTCCTATATGAACAAAAGAAAGTAGAACTTATAGAGGTATTTAAACTTAATTAGTATGAATTTCTGTATGAATTGTTGCCACGGTAAATCTTATTGGAAAATCATCAGATAGCTATTATAAGCTAACTTTTATTACGACCCTGAAGATTTTGTCTCTCAATGTACAAGCATTATTATATGAGGCTAAAACATATTGTTGTAACTGACTAAAAAAGTCAGTCTGCCATGATTACTCTGATACCCTGAAGTGATCAATCTGTATGTTTTCCACATCAAGCTTCTTGTAATCACTGCGATTTCTATGAGCGAAGAACTTGCCCCAGTTATACGTCTTGTATCTGGCAGGGTGCTTCTCATTTACTAGCTCCCCTAGAGGCTTCATCATGACATAGTGGGCAGGGAGAGAGAATGGAATAGAAAACCTTTCCTTCTCAGAGTTCACCACCACTCTGTGCTCCACACTCTTATACGCGTCATTGCTCCATACCTGCAGACCCATTTATTCATGAAGTAAACTAATGTTATTGACTCTGTAAGAACATCAATTCTTACTGAGCTACTTGACCCTAAATTAGTTTGTACTTGCAGAAATAGCACAAAATAATGAGGCATTGTCTAGGTGTAGTGCAAACACTAGCTTCAATGTACTTCAATTATGTGAATCCTAAACCTTCTAGTTGTCTATTAATCTATGTTTAGCTTTATGATAGGATGCCCCAAAATAAACTAAAATTAACTAATTCAATTTACCTGAAGAGAATCACCAATGTTAATGATGAAGGCATCTGGGATTGGTGTAACAGGAATCCACTCTCCATCTGATTTTCTCTTCACTTCAAGTCCAGCAACATCATCTTGAGCAAGGACAGTTAAGGCAGCCGCATCCTTGTGTCGACCAACACCTAGAGCCAGCTCAGGAAAAGGGCAAGGAGGATAGTGATTTAGCCGCACAAAGCTATTTTGGCCTTTAAAATAGCCATGTAACCGATTAGCCGGCAAGCCTAAGCTGAGGGAGACAAGTTCCAACAACTTGGAAGCTAATTTTTCAACCTCTTTAGCATACTCCTTGCACACATCCCTGGCCAGCAAAGTTCATTATATTGTTAAACCAAGAAGCAATTTTCTTCTTTGATTGTTATTTTCTCGCTCATTCTGTAGCAGAATTAGCGAAGACATAATTTAAAAAAAAAATCTGCAATTCCTTCCTTTCCAACCCAAATCTCAGAATTAGCGTATTGAATAAAAATCCAAAAAAGTAACAACCTTTTGACACTTGCATATTATTATGAGTCTCAAAATTGGATTAAAAAACAACTAATAAGAAGAATTCATAAGAGGTTTTTAGCCACACATCTTTCATTGACATAATCAGAAGTTCAATCAATAACCTGATGCATAGAAATGCTCGTTAATTACCTAAATTCAGGAGGGTATTCGGGCCATTGATTAGTCAACATCCTGAGTTCCTTATCATCAGGCTCATGGGAGGCTGGGATGAAAGTTGGATCTTCCACCAAGAAATCAAAAACCTCCTTCCAGTCCCTAACATTTTTGGTATGTTCACTGTCATGGTACCCCATAGGATTTACTTCATCTCTCTTCACCAGCTTCTTGTCCTCCAGTGGCTGATCAAAGAAACTTTTGGCTGCCTTCTTCATTCTTGCAAGTAATTCCAGCGGCACCCCATGATTAATGACTTGAAAAAATCCCCACTTCTTGCATGCATGGCCAATCTCCAAAACAAGTTCTTTGGTGGTACTAGAGAGGTCAACTAGTGGGATTTCATCGGTTTCCACAACCTTAAGTTTAGGTCTGTGTTCTGTGGCTTGGATGAAGGCTGGATCAACTTCTCCCATGGCTGAAGCCCGAAGGATCTAACGACAGTGAGACAAGTGATAAACTTTATTTGATTTATTGTCTCTCTAAATAAGAAACCACAGTTAGAAGTGTTTTATAATCTTAATATGGTCTTAGAGTACATTGAACATGGACATATTAAGATAGATAAAACCAAATTGGTTGGTGGAGGTTCAGTTAAAAATCTGAAACTTTTTTGCTACAAGACACAGGAAGCGTTTTATGGTGTGGCCACTTTTGTTGCTGTGCGTAGACAAACCTGTGAGAGGGCAAGGATAGCCTCCATCAAGCTCATAGCTTTATAACTGATTGGCAGGATTCACAATTTGATAGAAAAGCTGTAACGACCCGGACTTCAAGAGGTGACCCCGTGTGGCACTTTGTGGCCCTTTCACCTTCAAGAGGTGGCTCCTACGTAGCACTTTGTGTCCGGTCGCACACTCAGAGGTATTGTCCGCTCTGAGCCCACCGGCCCTCACGGTTTTGTCCCTGGCACCCACAGGCCCAGAGCGTCTCCCCCACTTGAACCCAAGACCTCAAAAGTCATTACCCGAATGGTACTCACTTTGAACGCCAATAACTTTTGAGGTCTTGGGTTCGAGTGGGGGAGACGTCCTGGGGCCTGTGGGCTTAACAGGAACAAAACCGTGCGGGATCGGTGGGCCCCAGAGCGGACAATACAGATTGACTGTGCGACCGGACACAAAGTGCCACGTAGAGGCCATCTCTTGAAGGCGAAAGGGCCACAAAGTGCCACACGGGAGCCACCTCTTTAAGTCCGGGTCATTACAAAAGCTATTCCCTTCTTGGTACATTCTAAAGATTGTGACTTCTGTGCATATAAAGCAGAGGACATGGACGTCAGGTATTCCCTATCTTTCAACCGGAGACGACATATCATTCGCATTTTTCTGAAAGTGAAAACGTCACCCACATTTTCTGGAAAAAGACAACATTTCACCTGTGATCCTCGTCATTGCTGACCACTTAAAAGTGGACAAACTGTATTAACAAGAATCGAAGTGAATTGTGAAAATAGTTGATGAAGCACTGGAACTGAGCCTCAACAATCACGTGCTATCAGCCCATCCCACGGGATTCCAAGCTCAAGCATTGGTGGGAAAACCCAGGATTATATTTGACATACTTGTTTAAACCCATTAACTCTGAAGAGCAGACACTGGGTGAGTAGTTGGATATGTTGGGTACGGGAGGCGAGGGGTCAAAAGCAATAACATTAATCCTCAAATCCATGCCAAAATATGCTTTTCATTCTTCTTATTTTTCTAAACTCTAATGGAACACAGAATATTCAACAGTTTGGGACTAGGATCACAGGGAAACGACTAAGTGACCAAGCGAAGAAAATATATATATTTTTTCTTTCCAAACCCACTACAATGCTATTTATATACAAAATATAATGGAAACAGTACGACACTGAGATAAAACTGAGTCCTGCATCTTGAATCATCAGGCAGCAGGCATCGAAGTTGAAAGGACGACATATGACAAGTACTGAAGTCCATCCTGGATTTTGCCCACTGCTGTTTTCTGATCACCACGTAGATTTTCCAAGAAGTCATGGACTTTTTCCTGAACTGATTTTTGTGCAGAAGCTTCAGGAGAACTGGCAGTTGCATTCTTCACGGCTGATTGGTAAGTTTCAGCTACATCAGATATGCCTAAACAATAAATAAGACTCAAAGCTGTTATAATTTCGTCTTCCATCAACAAGCATTAATTAATGTACAAAAATATATTAAAATTACCACAGAAGAACAGTATCTGAAGAATAGATTAATGATGATTAACTTGTTAGTATTAAAATGGGATTATGACATTTTGCCAAAAACATCAACCAAACAAAGAAAACAGAGTATACTTTTGCAGCCATATAGCTTCAAATCACCACATGATATCAAACTACAATCAAACATAGAACATACATATGCTAAAGATAAAAAACATCTTTTAGTCATTCAATAAATAAATGCTAATACTGCTCCCAGCCAGAAGGCAGCATTAGAATGCACCAACGACATGCGTTTTTCAGTGCTCTCCCCACAGTCTCAAGCATGACCATGTTCGTCGCTGGCTCAGCATAGATAATTTGAAATACAACAACTGCTGTATAGTAGTCAGCTTATCATATTTACAATTTGAAAAACAGAACCGCACAATTTTAGACCAATGAGGCACCGTAAAAGCATTCATTTCAGCTAGATATGATTCATTAAATCAGCACAGCGCCAAATTGAACATATCCCAAGAGATCTGAGTGCCAAACAAACCAACCTGTCATAAAACTGTTGGAAACTGCTTCTACATATACTGTCATCGATTGTGCCTTTGTTCTGATTATCTTAGCTTTCTCAACAGAATCCTCAGGCCACTCAATTTTCAACATATCAATATCAGCATCTCCATCCTGAACCTTGTTAGCATTTGATATTATGGATTTTCCGAGCAAAACCAATTGAGACACAGCAAAACAGCACATTTCCGAGAGTCTCTGCAGAGACAAACATCAAATTATCAAATTTAATTAACAACAAAATAGAAGTAATGTCCAGAGAAAATATTTGGTTAAAACGTTTCCAATAAATCCAAATTATTTTCATACATGAACGCCCTCTGAGTGAAGAGATTCTAGTCTCCCACCAGTCCTTTGAACTATATCATTAGCAGATAGTCCTGCTAAGGCATTTGTGAACCTGCAAATGTAAGTGAATCATTAACTAACAGCATATTGTTAAGGAATCAAAGTAAGGAAAAAGAATTACATTCTAACTTATGTATGTCATTCATTACTCAAATTCACAGATTAGTCTCATTAAATCAGCCCAGCTGCGACCACTGCAGTTGAATGAAGACAAAAGAATACTTGGGTCCCGTTAAATCATTTGAAGACTCCTTAGGGAAAACAACAACCAGCCCTTTTTGCATATAATATTTAACATTTCAGAAAATGAAGGAATGACTAACATTGAATAGAACATAAACCATCTCAACTACAAAAAATCACAAAATTTGAACATTGGAACTTCATCACTTCCATGCAAAGCACAAATGCCTATAGTATTGAACTAATTAAAAATAATTAAAGTCTAAACTGAAAAATAAGGAAGTGTATTGCAGAAAGCATATTACCCAGCAGCCATATCAGCAGCCTTGCCGACGCTTAGATCATGCAAATTCTTCATTTCATCACCACATCCCTCAGTTCCAGTCTCTACTTTCTTTCCCTTATCTGACTCAACATTACCATCCGCTTCAGTACTCAAGTTAAAAATTTGCTGGACCTGTTTAAGCTTTCCATCATATACAGATTTCTGATCTGATGATAATTTTGCTTTTCTTCTATTAAATAACAGTGCATAATGATTGGATAATGCCTCCAGTTCCTAAAAACATAATGATTCAATGTTATAAACAGTTTTATATTTGATTTGTAAACTTCAACTTCAAGACTAAGAAAATTACCTCCAATTGTTCTGGACCACCATATATATAAAAGCACCGATCAAATGTCACTTCCTCATATAATTGATCCTCATCACCTTCTTGCTCAGTGTCTTTATTCTTTTCAACGTCAATTCCAGCCTCTGTGATCAGTAGATCTATAGTCTCCTTGCCTACATATTCAAGCACTTGCATCCCCCTAGCTGTAAAAGCTTTTCCAGTCTGTAAAATACAGGGGAGGATTTAGCAATCAGGCAACAGAACTGCATAAGATGAAAAAGGTTGAGCAAACCTCTATCAAGGATGGTGTAACAGGACCACCAGCAGGTGATCTACCTTGCTGACCTGATCCCGCAAAGTTCACAGCAGACTGCTCAAGCCTAGACAAAAAAAGGCAGAACTTTATTTTATTAACAAAGCTCATCAAGAGCAGTCTGCAGCTTGAGATACTTTATCTTAAAATTCATGGATCTTAATTGGATTTCCCACATGCAATAGACTCACATGATTATAAGATATGAGTAGTTAGTGATTAAATTAGCATAGTTAAAACACTAAAAACTGTAACTAACACCTCTTCTAAAGCTGACTTCAGTAAATATTGTACTGTTTCTTTATATTCTTTTGGACATATCAAATTATCAATCCATCACTCAAGACTCTCAAATAGCTCCTTCATTTTTAATGAATGGCAAACAAGACCTGAAACCCTCTTCAGCTTCAATATTAACTATAATCATTTTCTTCTCGGGTGCAACTAGTGATCAAATGGTGCAACTGATAATACATTCAATTGCAAATAAACATACTTCTGAACCAAAGCGGTACTGCCTTTCCATGCATTTCCTAAAGCCTGCCATGCTCCAGAAGCAAAACTCTCAACAGAATTATCAACAACCTTCAAACCCTGAAATTATTGAGAAGAAAAAGATGTATTCAATGAGTGGCAAAAAAAAAAACTGAATTATCACCTCTGGACAATAGAAACAAAATTTTGCATGATCAACATCATTGTCATATTTCCCAGAACAAATGGCATGTTCCCAAATAATTCTGTGATAGATATTGATGTTAAACAAGCTATGATGCCTGATAGATCAGAAACACGATAGAATAGCAAGAGAAATGCAAAAATTGCATTAACATTAGCATAGCAGATGAGAAAACATCACACAAATACCAAAATCTGCAATTAAAACTTGCCTGGCCAAGGAAGGACTCCTCACTAGCTTTCTCCAATTTATCTAACGCAGACTTTCGTAGATTGTCATTATCATCTCCACTTTCTTTCCCAGCAGAAGATTCCTCTACCCTTTCTTCTTCCTTTTCCTCTTCCTTAAGTGGTTCTGAATCTTCAGTGCTTTGAACGTCCACAAACTGCTCAACAAAATTACAAACAGTCTATCAAGGGCATTCAACAACAAACCACGAATGCATAAACGCAAATAAACAAGTAACAACTTCCCCTCGCTAACCCAAATTCCCCAGAGCCCAAATCCAAAAACAGGTCTATCCTCGACACAACAATCTTTTCTAAACAGAATTGAACTCCACACCTTGTGGTAGCAAACAGCCACTAAGCTACAGTCCTAGTTAATACATTACAAACTCTAACTCTCAACTCAAGTAAAAGCAATACCCAGTAAAGCAAAGCAGCATTTAAGATAAAATCTTAGTTAAAATCTTAGTTCGAAATTGGAAACTCTAAGCAATGCAACAATCCCTAGTCCAACAAAGAAGAACCCAGTTCATATATTCAGCAAAGAAGTAAGTGGGCAAATATCAAACACATTTATTCACACAAAGAGATGAAATAACGAAGCTTGAAGCTCACATTGCGGGAGATCTCTTGCGCAGCCTTTTGAAGATCTGAGAAAACTGAAAGCGGAGAGAACCCCCACCCTCCCCAACCTCCGGCCTTCGCAGGCTCCGGCGCTGGTTTCGGTTCAATTTCTTGAGTTTCAGACTCTGTCGGTGCTGGGTTTTCGTTCTCCTTCTTGTTCTTGGTGTTATCGTCCTCCATTTTTGTGAGCTCAAAAGACGGAATCGACAATAGCAGAGAAATGAAACTGGGTAATGAGCGCGTGAGATCTGGAACTGATCGTTTCAATGGCAATTAGACCAAAGAAGCTTTCTGGTTACAAGTTACGTTCAATATATAAATTCGAAAATGGATTGAAAACCAGACGATACAACGTGGTTTTGAAGTTAATCAATATGGGTCCCCTATCAATTGGGTATGAGACAAAAACGTTGACGTTTAAGCTCTGCAACTTGTTATTTTCCCCTTTTGCCCTTTCCTTTGTGGGGATATTTACCTCGGTGTAATTTTATCAAGCAATTAAAATCAAATTAAACGGAAGTAAATTAATTAATTAAATTGTTCATTTAATTTCCCCTGTGTCTAAAATGGTCAAAAGAAATTCTCAAATGCTTTAATTACTTTTAAAGTAATTAAATAATGGATTTTTTTTGTGTATAACTTGATCTATTAATAATATGCCATAAATGGATAATTTAAAAGAAACTTTTTAGAAAATTTACAGACAGTAGAGGAATTTTGGGAAACAACAGGTTTCTGCAGGATTCTGTCCATAAAGCTGCATGCATAAGATTTAGCCCTTAATTTCAGTTATAAGAGACAAGAAGGCTAAACAGTCAAGTTCATCAATTATTATGTTAAACATAATAATATTTTCGTTCAATACTGACATTACAACATAAGATATTGATCGATGTACACATTTTATATAATTCTATTTTGGCTTCTGAGTTACAATTAGATATTTAGGAAAACAACTGGCACATAAGAGATGGTACACGGAAGATTAATCCAAAGTCTCGATGAAAATTCCTATGAAGGAAAATGACTTGCACTCCTGGAAATAAAAATAGGATGAAAGGGCATCTTTCATCCTCCTCATTGGAGCAATTGAAGCAAAAGCCCCAGAAGCTTTGCTTCTAATGAAAGTCTATAATGTTTCCAAGTTATATATTTATCATGGTTGTAATTGTGATTATGTTTTTCTCTTACATAAAATCTTCTCTCCTATGCAACAATTTTGTCAGCAGGAAAAGGAGGGACAAATCCAGCCAAGGAAAAGTCACAGATGCAACTCCAGTGTCTTTGCCAGAGGTCAAGGTGACACTTCCATCAAAAGTGATTTTTGGAGACAAAACTGTTGCCAAGAGGTATGACCCTGCAGATTTGGCTCAGCTTCCAAAAGTCAGGCTTGGTGAGGGCACCTTGGGGTCCTTTTTTAAGGTAGTTCTGGACTGTGGCTCCACTGTCACCATGAGAATGATAAGGGAAGATTTGGTTGATAAGTTGGCACTCGAGTCATGGATTATATTCTTTGGAGGGATTCGAGACACTTGGCTCCTGCGAATGCATTTCAGTTTTTGGTATGCCGAAGAAGCTTTCATTTTGTATGAGTATATGTGCTTGGGAAGCTTAGAAGAGATTTTACATGGTAACATTTACATGGTTTTCTTTGTCTTGTTTTATTTAACCCTTTCAATCCTATGTGGTGTTTCTTTTATTCTTTTACTTGAGTTATATTTAACTTTCGCTGGAGATCTTTTCTGGGATTGTATTATTCTGCTGTATTTTCAAAAAGGAAGGAACGTATCTGTTTTTTGTTGACCTGATTTTGGCCTCTAAATGATGTGAGGATTTAGGATTTTTTTTTTTTTTTCACATTACCCTTCCTCAGCCAAGAAACAGACTAGTCCTCCTGGAAGTAATTTTGACATTGAACCAAAACTTAATTCTCTATTTATTAAAAAATAAAATAAAATAAAATAGACAAATTGTCTAATATCACTAGTACTGCAACATCAACTGAAATGTCAAGAAGGATTTGTTTGAAAGACAACAAAATTAAAACAATTCATAAAAATTTAATTACCGAAACATTTATTTTGTTAAATTTAAATATTAATATTGAACATTTATTGATAGCTTAAGTTGAACCTTAATAAATTATAATATTATTTATGTTGGGTAGATAATGAAGTCAAATTCAAAATTATATAAATGAAAAGTTTTATGTCTAATTAAATTGTTTTTGTTTATTTTATAATAATATTTTATTGACATTAAAAAGAAAATGTTTATAGAGTAAGGAAGATTCCAAAACAATAGTTCATATATAATACAGAGATAGATGTAGCACAAGTTAGCATTGTGATCCAATGCAATATCATAAGATAAGAGTAGTCTTCAATTAACTTGCCTTGTTGGAATGCAGGAAGTGAAGGCATCCAATTTACTCCATTATCCTGGAGCTCTCGAAAGAAAATAGCACTTTGTGCAGCCAAGGCAGTGGCCTTTCTTCATTCCCAGTTGACTGCATATGGACCGCTTATCTGTGGCGTAATCAAGTCTTCCAATATCATAATTAAAGTCGACTTCTCTGCATGTCTCTCTAGCTACGAAACACCTTACCTTGTATCTCCGGCAATCATAATCAGAAGGAATCCTGGCAGGGTCGCGCCTGAACTGAGACGGCACGTGCACTACTGTGGCACAAAAGTGTTTACTCGAAAGTCTGACGTTTACAGCTTTGGAATTCTTCTCTTGGAGCTCATCACTGGGAAGAAACCTTCAATGACAAACTTGGAGGAGTACGTGAAGAAGCACCTAAAGCAAGAAGGGTTGAGAGGTATATGTGATAATAAAATGGTAGAAGTGAAAGAAGATATGGAGGAAATGCTTCGAATTGCTTGGCGTTGCCTTGTTCGCAATCCACGAGAAAGACCCTCCATGGATACTGTGGTGCAGGGGCTTCGAGAGTTGCGGGACTAATATTTTCTCCAAGAGTGGATGTGGAACTTGGTCAAGTTCATTTCCGGAAGTAATTATAATTGGAAACGATTCATTATCTTGTAAAGGAAAGTCAAAGAAGCATAATCATCAGAGTAGACAAGAGGAGAAAGATCGTTCTCCTGCTAATGAAATTAAATTACTTGTTCTGTAACGAAACCGAGTACTAGTAGGAAAAGCTCTCTATGATATATATCCTTATTCTAAGTTTAATTTGAAGCGCATTTTATCATTGAATTATTTATTGCGAGACATATTGTATCTGAAGTTTGCAAAAATGTTCTGCTATTTATGAGAGACTCTTCAAAGACTTTTTTTTTTTTTGTAACCAGAGGTGTCCGGGCCAGCTTACGAGCACCACGACTAATCTTCGGAGGAGACTAACGCAACCACAACCCACTGTCACGGTCTCCCACTTAAATCATGGAGGAGGCCATTGTGGAGACTCGAACCCAGGACTTCACCATTGGTGCTGTACCAACTCCATCCTGGCCCGCTTCACCACTTGAACCAACCACTTCAAAGACACTTAACGAAGAATATTAAGTAAATTTTTCTTCAACAAATTATTATTTTCTTTGATTTTTTCATATAAGTAAAGTGTTACTTGATAATAATTGATGTGTAGTGCTCATTGTTACCTTATAATGAAAACGAAAAGATTTAATTTACAATTTACAGTTTAAATTTGTTTCTATATAAACTTGAAGCATTGCAGGCATCAGATGATAGAATCAAGTAGTTAGCTTTAATGAGATTCTAATAAGTTGTTATATTTTGGAATTAATAAAGAATCCTTAATATTCATGTAAGACAAGGAAAAGGAGAAAAGAAAGCAAAATATGTTAAAAGGGGTTTGTTTCTTTTAAAAAAAATGAAGAACGAAAACAACACAATGTGAATGAATTGAAAAACTACAACTCATGAATACCCCCACGGGAAGTTCAACTAATATATCCAATAATTTAAAGCCGAAGTATCATCGGCAGCCAAAAATGGCCCAGAAATTAAGCCGCTTAGTAGCCTAGAGTCACTGGTGGAGGCGGAGATGCGTAGTGAGCTCCAATATGTGGTGGGAGGATGAAGTCCTTAGGTGGAGGAGAAGTTGTGGGAGGAGGAGGAGAAGCAGTTGGTGGGGGTGGAGATTGGACAGGTGCTGGTGGAGGAGACTGGACAGGTGGAGGAGGTGAGTAGACTGGTGGAGGGGGGGACTGTGTTGGTGTTGGAGGTGGTGGAGACTTTTCTGGTGGGGGTGGGGAATGCAATGGAGTAGGAGGTGGAGGGGACTTTTCCGGTGGGGGTGGGGGTGGGGATTGCACCGGTGCTGGAGGTGGTGGAGACTGCACCGGGGTTGGAGGTGGTGGGGACGGCACTGGTGCTGGAGGTGGTGGGGATGGCACTGGTGTTGGAGGTGGTGGAGACTTTTCTGGTGGGGGTGGGGAATGCACTGGAGTAGGAGGTGGAGGGGACTTTTCCGGTGGGGGTGGGGATTGCACCGGTGCTGGAGGTGGTGGAGACTGCATCGGGGTTGGAGGTGGTGGGGACGGCACTGGTGCTGGAGGTGGTGGGGATTTTGTTGGAGGTGGTGGGGATGGCACTGGTGTTGGAGGTGGTGGAGACTGCACCGGGGTTGGAGGTGGTGGGGACGGCACTGGTGCTGGAGGTGGTGGGGATTTTGTTGGAGGTGGTGGGGATGGCACTGGTGTTGGAGGTGGTGGAGACTGCATCGGGGTTGGCGGTGGTGGGGATGGCACTGGTGTTGGAGGTGGTGGAGATTGTATCGGGGTTGGAGGTGGTGGGGACGGCACTGGTGTTGGAGGTGGTGGGGATTTTGTTGGAGGTGGCGGAGACTGCACTGGTGTTGGAGGTGGAGGGGATGGCACTGGTGCTGGAGGTGGTGGAGACTGCATTGGGGTTGGTGGTGTTGGGGATGGCACTGGTGCTGGAGGTGGCGGAGATTGCACCCGGGTTGGAGGTGGTGGGGACGGGACTGGTGCTGGAGGTGGCGAAGACTGCATTGGGGTTGGCGGTGGTGGAGATTGTACCCGGGTTGGAGGTGGTGGGGACGGGGTTGGTGCTGGAGGTGGTGGGGACTGCATCAAGGTTGGAGGTAGGGGTGGGGATTGCATTGGTGTTGGGGGTGGAGTCGATGTCGGTGGGGGAGTTCTTGGAGAAGGTGCAGGTGGAGGTGTTCCAGAAACAGGTGGAGATGTGGGTGCTCTTGGGGAAGGTGCAGGTGGAGGCATTCCTGGAGCCGGTGGAGGTGCGGGTGCCCTTGATGATGGTGTCGGTGGTATAGGTGTCCAAGGTGGAGGTGGAGACGTTGCTGGAGCTGGTGGAGGTGTGGGTGCTCTTGGAGAAGGCGTAGGTGGTGTAGGTGTCCAAGGTGCAGGTGGAGGAGTTACTGGAGCAAGTGGAGGTGTGGGTGCCCTCGGGGAAGGTGCAGGTGGAGGTGTTCCTAGAGTAGGGGGAGGCGTGGGTGCCCTTGGGGAAGGTGCAGGTGGTGTAGGTGCCCAAGGAGCCGGTGGTGGTGTTTCTGGAGTCGATGGAGGTGCTCCTGGAGTCAGCGGAGGTGTGGGTGCCCTTGGAGAAGGCGTAGGTGGAGCAGGTGTCCAAGGTGCAGGTGGAGGCGTTCCTATAGTTGGTGGAGGTGTAGGCGCTCTTGGGGAAGGCGTGGGTGGTGTAGGTGTCCAAGGTGCAGGTGGAGGCGTTCCTGGAGTTGGTGGAGGTGTGGGTGCCCTTAGGGAAGGTGCAGATGGCGTAGATGTCCAAGGGGCAGGTGGTGGAGTTCCAGGAGCAGGTGGAGGTATGGGTGCCCTTGGGGAAGGTGCAGGTGGTGTAGGTGTCAAAGGTGCAGGTGGAGGCATTCCTGGAGACGGTGGAGGTGTGGGTGCCCTTGGGGAAGGTGCAGGTGGAGGAGTTGTTGGTGGAGGTGTGGGTGCCCTTGGGGAAGGTGCAGGTGGTGTAGGTGTCCAAGGTATAGGTGGAGTTGTTTCTGGAGCTGGTGGAGGTGTGGGTGTAGTCGGTGGAGATGCAGGTGGTTGTGAAATAGGTGTTCCAGGTTTAGGAGTAGGTGAAGGTGGTGTAGGTGTCCATGACCATGGCTGTGGGGGTGGAGCTTTCATTGTAGGTGTAGGTGGTGTAGATGTCCAAGGTGTAGGTGGAGGTGTGGGTGCTCTTGGGGAAGGTGCAGGTGGTGTAGGCGTCGAAGGTGTTGGTGGAGGCATTCCTGAAGCTGGTGGAGGTGTGGGTGCCCTTGGGGAAGGTGCAGGTGGTGTAGGCGTCCAAGGTGTAGGTGGAGGTGTTCCTGGAGTAGGTGTAGGTGTTCCTAGAGTTGGTGGAGGTATTCTTGGAGTTGGCGGAGATGTAGGTGGCTGTGAAATCGGTGTTCCAGGTTTAGGAGTAGGTGAAGGTGGTGTAGGTGTCCATGACCATGGCTGTGGGGGTGGAGCTCTCGTTGCAGGAGTAGGTGGTGTAGGTTTCCAAGGTGCGGGTGGGGGTATTCCTGGAGTGGGTGGGGGTGTAGGTGTCCTTGGGGAAGGTGCAGGAGGAGGTATTCCTAGAGTTGGTGTAGGTGGAGCCGGTGCTGGTGTAGGTGGCTGTGAAATAGGTGTTCCAGGTTTAGGAGTAGGTGAAGGTGGTGTAGGTGTCCATGACCATGGTTGTGGGGGTGGAGCTTTTGTTGCCGGTGCTGGTGGTATAGGTGTCCAAGGTGTAGATGGAGGTGTTCCTGGAGTCGGTGGGGGGGTGGATGTCCTTGGGAAAGGTGTAGGAGGAGGTGTTCCTAAAGTCGATGTAGGTGGAGTTAGTATAGGCGTAGGTGGTTGTGAAATAGGTGTTCCAGGTTTTGGACTAGGTGAAGGTGGTGTAGATGTCCATGACCATGGTTGTGGGGGTGGAGCTCTCATTGTAGGTGCAGGTGGTGTAGGTGGAGGTGTTCCAGGAGCTAGTGGGGGTGTGGGTGTCCTTGGGGAAGGTGCAGGAGAAGGTGTTCCTGGAGCCAATGTAGGTGGTTGTGAAATAGGTGTTCCAGGTCTTGGAGTTGGTGAAGGTGGTGAAGGTGTCCATGACCATGGTTGTGGGGGTGGAGCTTTTGTTTCAGGTGCAGGTGGTGTAAGTGTCCAAGGTGCAGGTGGAGGTGTTCCTGGAGCTGGTGTTGGTGTAGGTGGTGCCGGTACAGGTGTGGGTGGCTGTGAAACAGGTACTCCAGGCTTAGGTGTAGGTGAAGGTGATGTTGGTGTCCAAGACCATGGCTGTGGTGGTGGAGCTTTCATTGTCGACGCAGGTGGGGTAGGTGTCCATGGTTGTGGTGGTGGTGTACTTGGTGTAGGAGCAGGAGTTGGTGCCCATGGTGTCAGAGCTGGCGAAGGTGGTGTAGGTGTCCATACCCATGGCTGTGGAGATGGTGCCTTTGGTGGAGGTGCAGGTGTGGATGTCCACGGCTGTGATGGTGCTCCAGGCTTAAAAATCAGATTCCATGGTGCTGGGGATGGTGGTAGAACCTTACCACCAGGGCACATATCCCTAGTAAACCTGGCGCAATCCCATACCTTTTGTTTGTCCTCTTCAGCAAGGCAATCAGATCCTTCCCTCTGGTCTTTCTGATTAGCCAAACAATTGGCTGTGAGATTAACCACCTTGTCTTTGGCTGTATTCGGAGTGCATTCGTCACCAGCGTCAACGAAATAATTAAAAGAATATGTCAAATTTTTCAATGACTTGATCTTGCAAACCTCTGTCGGCAGCTTTCCAATTAGCTGATTGTGTGAAAGATCCAAGACCTTAAGATTATGCAAGCCTGATGTCAAGTTTGAAGGCACGCTTCCTGAGAAGTTGTTGCGGCTCAAATCAAGCACAGTCAAGTTGCTAATCGATCCAATCTCGGAGGGTATACAACCACGAAGATTATTTCCACGGAAGGTAACCTCAGTCAACTTTTTCATCTTGCCAAAAGATGGTGGAATTGGACCCGAAAAGTTGTTATTAGCAAATGTCACAACAGTCAATGTCGAGTTCCCAAGAGTATCAGGAATGCAGGACGAGAACCTGTTGTCATTCAAGAACAACCCATCAAGTGGCAACTCAAACAGCGGTGGAGGCAGCTCACCCTCGAAGTTATTGAAGCGGATATCAAGATAAATGAGGAGTTTCCAATACAGAACAACTTCTGGGAAATAACCAACAAACCGGTTGTTGCTGATATCAAACTCAAACATCAGTTTCAGGTTTTCAAAGCTCCTTGGAATTATCCCACAAAACCTGTTAGAGTTGATGTGGAACATCGCAAGGTCAGTACACAGGCCCAACTCTGCTGGGAGGTACCCGGCAATGTCAGCGTGGTTGATGTCAATGCCAGCAACAACGCGCACTTTCGGGTCATCCTGCGCCGGGGCACAGAACACTCCCTTATATGAGCAGACATCTGCTCCAACCCAATTCGCAGTTGTGTTAAAAGGGTCAGAGTATATGGCCTTTTTCCAGGCCTGGAGCCCCATGTAAGCCTTCTGGATCCTCACATTGGCAAATCCTGAAACGTTTCCAAAATCATATTCATGTATTTGCGGGAGCTTCCCATCAGTAGGGAGTGACAAGAGCTGGCGACGAGCAAGGTATGATGCCTCAGCATCAGATAAAGCAAATGAAATTGCTGCAAATGAAGAAAATAAAAGAAGGAAGCAGCCGAAGGCCTTAATTGTCATGTTGCTTGCCGTAACTCGTTGTTTGTGACCTGACAACACCTTGTCCAGCCCAAGGCTGCTTATAGAAGCAAGCTATGGTGGTGCTTTATATGAAGGTGTGGTTGAGATTAATTCACCATAGATGGCTTTTGATTTGCTGCCACTCCATGTTTTTCGCCAGAGAATTTGTCAGTTTCAAACCACAAATTTCCACGAGTTTAGGAGGGAATTTACTAAGTTTGGAATCTGTTTGCTTGAGATGAAACAGCCAAAGCTTGACTCGAAACTAACCATTTGACCCATTCTTGTTTAAAGGAAATATATCAATTACTCGAAATGAGTTATTATTGGAATTAACATTAACTTGAATTAATATTGATATTTTTATCATTAAAAAAATCAAATTTGAAATGAATATTGTTCTTTCATCATAAGAATATTCCTATCATAAGTTAGATTGCTAGATTTTTCATCATATCAGTTTTCTTCTGTTAATAAAGTAATGAGTGAAATTCTATGTTATTATATCTTGATTTTTATTCATTTACACATTAATGCGAGGTACATATCAGTTAAGAAGCTTGATTATTGGGAAAAACTTGGAGAAATTTTAATAGCTTTCAAGCATATGGACATTCACATAACTTTATCTGTTGTCATTTGAAGCCCTAAACTTGAGAAGATATTCTGATACAACTTTGCTTCTTGGCAGGTGACGATCATGGAAAACAATAATCAAATTACAGTGCTTTATACTCAGGCTATGGCAGAAGCAAGTGTCCCTACTCATCCCACTTGAGAGTACAATCGAGTGTTAACAAGTATCATCAATCACTACTACTCCGTATGAACCTTCAATCCGATAAAATCCGGTCCAAACAATGTACATCTTCCATTGAGGTGTTATTGTTCCACAGCCACAGAACAAATTATCCAAGTACACCTTCAAGTTGTTTGCTTTACGCCGGCAGACACCACACAATTGCGTCTGCAGATCTAGCAAAGTTGCAATCAGAACTCAAACAAAGCCGCCAAACAGTTCACGTAGAAAACCGTGTCAGGTAAAAGTATGCTTTATACATAACAATGGCAAACATTATACAGCCAAAACTCATCTTTCGGCTCATTTTTACTAAAAGGAAACAGTCACAACACAAACCTTGCAAAATGTAATGACTAGGGAGGAGTTTTCAACTTTATTAAAGTACAACAACTTCTCGGTTTATATTTATACAAAGGATTCCAATCGCATCACCAACATCATCATAGAAGTTGGCCTTTGCCATCAAAATGAGATTAAAATTCAATACCATAAAGTACAGAACTGTTTATACTTTATACAAACAATAACACAAACTCACTCAACCCTCACAATCCTTATAAGCACAAATTGACTAATCAATCTGTTTCATGGTCTGGAGCAGGGGAGTACCATGCAGGGAACCTGCCCTTGCTTCTAAGCAATCTAGTGTATGGAGAATCCGGCAGTTTACCACTCTCTTCTTCCTCTAACTCTTCCAGTGATTTCGGCAATCCATCTGGGATAGGACATGCTTTACTTCTTTCTTTCCCTGTACTCAATGGTTTTTCGAAGCCAAATCCATTCGCTTTTCCTTTGTGTATAGATGAGATACCATGTAAGCACCCTATTAAAGATTTCACACCGCCCGCTTGCAGAATCAGCTTCTCAACATCCTCTTTTAGCGACTCTCTCTGAAAAACATTACATTTAGATGTAAAGATTAGTTTCACATTCTTGCAAAGTCAAGGAAAGTTTACAAAAAATATAAATAAAAGGAACACCATAATGAAAATATATAGAGTTGCTTTCCATGTGTTTCACTTTAGGGTCATTTTCCTAGCAACCAAACAAAGATTAAGCAGTTAAACCATAAAATCCATTTTATTAAATCAGAAACCAATCAACTTTTCATTTTCTTTTCATTTCCTTTTTTTTCAAATTGGCCAAACATAAATATTATCATACAAGTTGAAGATAAACTTACTTCCAAATCTTTTAGCTCAAAATAAGCTCTCCAGCAGCTGTATGAATCGTCTCCTTCAAGCGTAGAACAATAATCTAAACCAGAAAAACCACACAACAAAACCACTATTAACTTCCATCAAGTGATTCTAAGTAAAAGCACTTTCACCCACAAAAGCACCCCAACATGCTTTTTCCAACCAAATAAAAAATCCACCCAAAACACTTAAATACTCAAAACACTCCATCTAAACTCTTAAAAAAAATTGAACTTTATACCATAAAAGCCTTATACTAAAAGAAAATTATATTTACAACGTACCCGCAAGATCGTTCTCAGACTTTTCGATCAAAGGAAGATCCTTAACAACTCTCTCCCACTTGGTTCGACTAAAAGGCTCAAGCTTTGGAACATTATTATTACAAGCGTGGTTGTTTCTAGAAGCACAGCAAACTACTGAGCCGAATCTCGCTTCTCCTCTTGTTCCATGAACCTCTTTGGCTTCCAACAGGACTGGAACTGAACCGGACCCAACAACGATCGACTTCAACATCGTCCCCAGACAGAAAAATAAAGAAACACTCCGCTTCAACACTCTGCAACACTTGTTCTGCTTTGAGTTGGATTTGCTGGTTGCTGCTTTGTACGAGAGGAGATATGCTTGTAAATCTTGTAAAGTGCAATGGTGGGGCCACGGGAATGGATAAGGATCAGATATTTTTTACTGATTTTTTCGGATTCTTTAATGGTGGACGGTTGTGATTTAATCTTGGCCGTTGATCAGAGAAGTTTTAAGAGCTTGATTGCTGGAAGTCGGGGGATTGACAAAACGCGGCGTAGCGTCAATCTGTGGGCGGTAAAGATTTTTCTATGGTATTTGTTTATTGAATCTTCTTGTTAAATTAGATTACTTATTGTCTGTCGCTTAACGTTGATAAACATCTTTTTAAGAGTAATAGTAGTACTGTTTTTATAAATTTTTTAATATATTAAATTTGCTCTTTTAAATTAACAGTATCATAAAAATATTAATTATAAATTATATTAATTAAAATATATAATATATTATTTATACAAAATAAATTGTATAAGTAATTTATAAAAATAGTATTAATCTTTTTTAAAAACAAAACTGTTATTAATTAACTTTGCAATTTCTTAATTAATTTAATACTCTAAATCTCATTATTATCTCCAATAAGGCAAGACATGGGTAACTAAGACTTTTTCTGTGCTACGAAAAAACTGGGAATTTTGGTGTTACTAAATGAAAGTTTGGGGCCACAGTTACTTAAACCAAAATTGAGGGGTCACTAGTAATTACCCAACTAACTTTGCCCCACATGCTTTTAAAGTTAATGGTTTTAGCATTGGACTTATCCCACAAATTTTTGAGTTGCTCCAATTTTTAGGATTTTCCGACATTTGTAGAAGAAAACTTCTTCAAAATGTAGCATATGGACTTTTGGAGAGGGGAAGTTATCATATGGCTTTGATGCTAGCAGTATGAAGAATTGTGGATGACAATGGTACTCAGTTGCACATAACATTAAAATAGTAGTGATTGGGAAGTTTGTTTGCAGTAAGATTTGTTATTATTTTCAAATTCTGTTTTGAACTCTCCCAAGCTGGCCTAAGTTATGGAAACGGTTAGGAAGGGTGGATGTGATTATTTATATCTGGACAAAATGTAGGCATGGTTGGTGATATTCACCCCATATTATGAGTATTTTAAATATTATTATTTTTCAAAGTAATGATGTAGGATCCATTAGATTAAAATTAGGAATAAAATTAGGGTTTCAATTTTGGTTTTAGGGATTTTAATAAATTAAGGATTTTGACTATTATTAGGGATTTTGTCTTTCTAAATTAGGAGTACTCTTATTTCAATTGATTTTTTAATTAATAGTTTCCTATATTATTTAGTATTTATTTTTGGTATTTTCTAGTTAAACTATAATTATGATTATATTTCTTAATTGGATTTTATTTTTTAGTAAAGCTATATTTAAAGTCCTACAAATAGGAGCTTTAGTTATGTTATTTTTTAGACTTTTTTATTAGTTTTTTATCTTTTAATAAAAAGATTATTTTCTCCCTCAAATTTCATTGTATTTCTCTCTAAAGTTCTCCTATTATTTGCGTCCATCTTTTTCTTTTATTTGAAAAATCTCGTTTCTCATCATTTGGTATCAGACAGTGGTTTGATCATCTCTTTTATTAGTTATCTTTTACTTTTTTTTTATAACTCATAAACCCTAAAACACAAAACCTTAAACACAGTCATTGTTTACTATTAGAGTAACTATTCCCTGCCGAAATCATTGTTCATGCTAGAGTTATTATTCACTGCTGGATCTACTGTTTACTTTACTGTTTGCTGGCCGTCGATCTATCACTTGGGTACTTTTTAGTGACCATCTAACCAACGTTGAAGGCAGATAATCTAGTTTTACCATTTTGCCCTTTGACTCTTTGTTCTAATTATTGATTGTTGTGGGTATTTGAGTAATTTTGCATCAATTTAGCCTAATTTTATCATGATAACTAAAAGCAAAAAAAAAAAAAAAAACCAAAATTTAGCCCAAGTTGAAGACCCTGAAATATCTGAAACGTTAGTCCAACAACCTAAAACACTACAACTTGAGACACTTCAACAATTAAACTCCCTAATTAACAACCATCCAATAATAACTAATGTGAGAGTCTTGCAAGTTAGCCATCAACAATTAGTTGATAGAATGGATCGTATGGGCCAAAACTTCAATACTATCCAATCTCAATTCGCACAACTCCCATCCAAACTAGAACCTATAATTGAGTTATCTACCAAGTATAAGGACCAAGGTAATAAAGGGATTTTGGGTTCAACTCCAACAAACCATAAGGAGACTCTTTTAGGCGAAATTAGTGTCCCTCAATTAGAAATGAACCTTGAAAAAGCCAAGAGTAGTGAAAATGGTAGTCATAAACATGCTAAATATAGTGATAAAAATTTAAAAGATGAGTATGAACATGTCACTGGGCGTGTTACACAACATATCCCTAAATTTGATGATAGGATGAATCCTAATGCATTCTTAGATTGGGTAGCTACTATAAAGGAATATTTTGGTTGGTTTAACATATAGGATGGGTTATGAGTTTGTCTTACTAAACTTAAGGTAGTTGGGCTTGCAAAATAACATTGGCAAATTAAGCAACATTGGCAAATTGTAAAGCAAGAAGTAGAATATGAGAAAAGAAATCTTACTTGGGTTGACATGAAGTCTAGGTTATATAGAAAGTATGTACTCCTACTTACAAAACCCAATTGCTTTCACAAATGTTCAATCCTAAGCAACAGTTTTTGAGTTTTATTAATTACCTAAATAAGTTCGATGATCTTATGGTTAGGAGTCGAATTTTCAAAGAGGATCACATCACAAGATCTAGGTTTATCCATAGGCTTCGATTTTCGATATCCAACAACTAGTTAACTTGCATGCCCCAAAAACTTTAGATTAAGCTTACTATAAAATCATAGATGTAGAACATTTTCTACAATATCCTAACACTAGGGAAACCCCCACATAAATACTTCCATCAAGATCCTTTGAAAACTCGCACACTTTTTTCCAACCCAAGACTTTCTAAGCAAACACAAATACAGAGAGGTCATTTACCAATTCTAGTTATTATCCTAGTAATTCCCAAATTGTGTGTCACCATTGTCGTACTAAAGGTAATATTGCTTCTCGTTGTTGCCATCACACTTTGGTGTTAAAGGAAATACATGACCACCTATAGGAGGTTCTTGAACCTTTAGAAGTTGCTAATAAGGAATTGGGTGTAGATCATGATGTACCTCAAGTTAGTGTTGTGAGAAATATCTCAGCTATACCTAAAAGTGAAGATTGAAAATGTAATAATATTTTTCATACTTTCATTTCTTGTAAGGGAAGAGTTCGTAAGTTAGTAGTGGTAATAGAAGTGCTATGAATGTGGTTTCTAAATCTGTGATTTCTAGGCTACAACTTACTACCGAACCCCATCATCATCCTTGTAAGGTAGCTTGGATTGATAAAACTTCTTTGGATGTTAATGAAAGGTGCTTGGTTCCTATAATGTTTGGGTTTTATCGCGCTAACATATATTGTGATGTTGTTCTTATGGATGTATGTAGCTTATATTCTTCTTGAATTACCTTGGCTTTATGACATGAATGTTGCCAGTCGTGGGAGAGAAAACACCTATACATTTTATCATAATGGTACAACCATCACTTAAAAGTCCACGAAGCCCGCAACCCAAATGTCAAACAACCATAACTTTTCAACTTTGCTTCTTCAACCTATGCCCTTCCCTAGGCTTAAATTGCATGCTTCTTTAGTTCATATGCCTATGGAATTGACTTTTAGTTCAATGGTTAAAGAGGAAGATTTGTGTGCTTATCGAGGCCATTCCAAGCCTTCGATGCTTTTTTGTCTCATGCTTGTAAGGTTTATGATTTTGTCCATGTCCTTAAAGACTTTATGCTATGTTCATGATACACTTAGATGTTTCCTTGTTCGTTTAGCACATCCACCTAATATTCTTTGATGGATTTTTTTTTTAGCCAACTCGCCAAGAGACAAGTTTTTCAAGATGAGGAGAATTGATGTAAAACCATTAGATTAAATTTAGGAATAAAATTAGGGTTTTCTAAGCGGCCTACCATCCCACTCCAAGACCTTTTGGTGCTTGGGGGTACCACAAAACAAGTCATGAAGACAAGTTCTGGAGATTTCAGAGTTGCCAGTCAAGTAACTAGTCACGAGAATGAGTTAGATAAAGGCAATTGATCCCTTGCTTCGAGACCTAACTACTTATCATCCCTTTAAAGGCAGGTTCAAGAAGTTAGGTACAGATCTTCAATCCGCCCGGACAAAGTCTGGCCTCCACTAGGGTCTATTGAGTTTAAGGTTTTAGTCGATCAGTTGTAGTCTATCTTGATTTTAAATTCATCTTATGCACACAACTAATTTTATCTAGCGTATTACATGTTGGGTGAGAGTTTATAATCATACATGAAAATAAAGTACAAAAATATAAAAACATGGGGAAACGACATGGGGATTACAACCATACAATCATAAATGCATAAAAGATAAATGCAATAAAGTAAAATTCAAAGAGGAAATGAAATAGACACTTCTAGTTCTCCAACAAGCTTACCATTGGAAAGTGGATCTTTCACCAAGCAATGCGAATCCATCCACCTTTCAATTGCCCTCATACTCACAATGTCAATCTCCACATAAAATCAGATTTCTCACCACAAATTGTGAGTCTACCCTTTTGAATTGACACCTCAAAATCATTCTCCTTCGCATCGAGTTCCTCACCAACAGTGTGAGTCTACCCGGTCTAACCATCATTATGTCATTTCAAAAGAATAAATAATAAAGCAATCATAATGATTAGGATAACGATAAATAAAATGGAAAACTGTAAATGTGAAAGGTAAGCATACATCACCCATGAATCCCGTGACATGGCTCACCGTATAGTCCGTTCGATTACAACACTAGTTTTGTGGATTAAACAGTATCCTTTGTATTTTCAACGGACTAAGAATTGAAAAAAATAACTATTCATTAATTGAATAATATCTGTAAAAATGATTTGGATAACCATTCATGATTTGAACAGTATCCTTTAGATAGTGAAGAATGGGACGACCGTCCATGATATGGATGGCATTCGTAATATTCACAACAAAAATAATATGAAAGGCGACAATAAAAGTGCGATAAAAGTAAATGACGATAATTAAAGAGTGCAATAAAGTAAATGGCGATAAATGTAAAATGCAGTAAAGTAAAGAACATAAATAAACAAAAGATAATTAAAGACAAGTAAACTAAATGAACATAAAACAAAGGCAATAAAATTAAAACATGATAAAATAAATGACGAATATTAATATAAAGATATATTAGAGTAGTGATTTCCTATCGATCATCATCGTTCCACCACCACTCGTCTGCATTCACCTAGGCTACATACTCGCATAAATCATAAAAAAAGAAGAAAAATGATGAATATGAGAGGGAAAATGTGATGATTTGCCATCGGGCTTTACCAAATACTGCGAAATGGTAGTATGTTGTTTGGAAAACGCTCTCAAAGTCTCACAAAAACACTCCAAAGAAGGGATTTCTTGAAATTTTTTTGTTGCAAATGAGTAAATTTGGGTATTTCAGAGGCTGTTATGGAAACGTAAAGAAGATAGGCTGAAGAGAGGATGAAAATAGCTATTGTTTATACAAAGCATGAAAATCAAGAAGGCTGGAAGAAGTCCCCCAAAAATGAGAAACGAGTTAGCATTTATAAAGGATTAGGGAGGCAATGCACATGTGTAGATTATGCGCCTGCGCATGTACCTTACACGCGCGCGCCTCCTCTCTTGCACCTATTTTAGGTGCCACGTCTTCCTTTCAGGTGCTAGATGTTTCCTTCAGGCATGACCCAACCTGCTACACATGTAGTGTAATTCTTTCAGGCACGACCCAATTTTCTCATTCATGGGCTTTTCTTTTTTAGTTTTGGGCTTTTTTCGATGCATTGGGCAATCTTACTGCGAAGGTCGACCCACGTATACGTCAGAGAAGGGTATTAGGGTGTAGAGGCATAAACATGATCCCACTTTGATTGGTGTCTTTTCCAAACCAATATTCCATTTTCGACCGGTATTTTGGTTATCGTCACTGGGCTTAAGATCATAAGCAAGATTTTCACACTTACAAGTTTTAATTTTAATTTTAGGGATTTTAATAAATTAGAGATTTTAACTATTATTAGGGAGATTTTGACTTCCTAAATTAGGAGAACTCCTATCTGAGTTGATCTCCTAATTAATAGTTTCGTACATTACTTAGTATTTATTTTTGGTATTCTCTAGTTAAACTAGAATTATGATTATATTTTCTAATGGGATTTCATTTTCTAGTAAAACTATATTTTAAGGTTCTATAAATAGAAGCCTTTAGTCATGTTAGCTTTGGACCTGGTTTTATTGATTTTTGATTTCTTATTAATAAAGTTATTTTCTCCCTCAAATTTCACTCTATTTTTCCCTAAAGTTCTTTTATTGTTTCCCCCTTTCCTCTGTCTCCCTCATTTTGTTTTAATTTGAGGAACCTCGTTGCTCATCAAGTAATGATACACTTTCCAAATTTTTATCCCAAATCTTATCCTAAATGATATGACAAATGAAGTGTCATATATTGAATGGATCATGAGATGATGTGGTAAGTTATTCATCATCAACACATCCACCTGGCAATTACTAATTGAATACAAAAAAAAAATTAGATACATTTGGGATGAATATTATTATTATTCTATTTTAAAAATAAAGGGCATTCAAGATAAAATCAATTTCCTAGGTCTACATGTCTATCCTTTTTCTCAATCATGTCTCAGTTTACCTATCAGCTCTGTCAAGCTCTCCCTAGCATTGTTGTTCACTAGCCTCACCATTCTCGTACATTTTCTCTCATCACAACAGTCACAACAACAAAACAGATCTTTGGTTTTGACCTCCATCGTCCAGTCCGGGCCATCCAGATCTATTCAACGAGCTCGTTGTTGTGATCTCGGTCGAATGACTTTCCCAATGAGGTGGGCATGATGTACATAAGAAGCTTGAGGAGACTTTTCCTAAAAAACACTGGTACATTGGATACTTATATTTATTTATTTTTTAAACTTTGAAAATTAAATTAACTCTATATATATAATTTTCTTTAAATTAATTTTTCTTTCTGACATGTCAATCAGATCCATTCCGATGGTGAAGGTCTACTATGGCAAATGTTGACTTATTGTTATGGTGGTCCTCGATCCAAATCACAGCCTTGAAGAGATAGTTAGGTCTTTTAAGTAGACTTGTGCTAAAACACTTAATTTTATTATTTCTATAAATTAAATTAATTAATTAATGAGGAGAATTTTAAATTCTTCTAGTAATTTAGTCTAATTTTAAATAAAATTTTAATGATGTTAGATTGAAGGAGGTAAAAGAAAGAATTTGTGCTTGTTGCATAGCTGGTGGTGCCATTGGCTTTTGATGCTTTATTATCCGAGGAAGATTCAAAAAAGTTTTATGTTAATTATAATATTGGTACTTGTTCAATATAACATAATTAATTATAATTATAGATGATAAGGAAGATCGACTTTTTCTTTTATCACCTAAACAAGTCTCCCCGATGTTTTCTTTGAGGTAAAAGAAAGAATTTGTGCTTGTACCATAATTGGTATTGTTTACGCTTATGCTAGCAGTTATCGTAGTATTGATTAAGGTGTCAATCCCATAAAGAAGCTAAACAACAAGACAAATTAACAAAATTTTATAAAAGTTAAATAAGATAAAATAGAGATATGGAATATTCACTCAAAAATAAATAATAATAATAATGGAACAAACAATGGTAAAGAAGCAGTAACAAATCAAAGGGAAAACAAAGCTTTGAGATTCACTTAATTGCTTATTTTACTGTTACCTACTTCGATTCTTAAGTTGCATGCCCATGCCACTGGTTCTTTTAAAATCCCAAAGGCTTGGTCCTAATGCATATTTACTTGATTTGCCTTTTGATATGATTATCAATCCAATTTTTAATGTGGCAAACTTATTTCCTTATCGAGGACTTTTTGAGCCTCCAACTATTTTTGATGTTTTGCATGTTCTCTTTCTATTATGGTACATCATTTACCTCTTTTCGACCCCACACCGATTGATGAGGTTGATCACATTTTGGATAACCACTATGGTGTTTCTCCTAATGGTGGTTTTCGTTGTTTCCTTGTTCGTTGGAAGGTTCGCCCATCAGATGATGATATTTGGCTTCCTGATGATGAGCTTCACCACATCGATCCTCACACTTTGGAATTTTATTTGTAATCTCACTAATCAAGTTACATGTCTTTCTTAGTTAGGGGGAATTTATGTAGCATGGCATATTATTACCTTAGGGTTGTTTTAGTCTTTTCATTAATTAGGTTAATTAAGGTTTCTTTGATTTGGGAAATAATCTATTTAGGGATTTTGATTTTTCCCAATTGACTCAAATTCCCCATCTGTTAGGATTTATTTTTCCTATTTACTATTAGGGTTAGATTAGTATAAATAGAGGTCTTCCATTATTTTTGTTAAAGACTTGATAATTAATAATATTGATTGAATTATTTAGACAGATTATTGGTTGAGCGTGTTTCCAATTTTCTCCTTTGTTATGCTTGTCTGTTAGCGACAGGTCTCACATCATTTTCTTTATCGAAAATTTATATTAAAATCTTTGTTTTCTTGTTTTTGTAACATCAAACTATAAATAACTATTGGAAGCATTTCTTTGATTTATTCCTATTTGGTCTCAAACGTATCATTGTCTAACTTTATTTGTATAAATAAATTATGTAGATAATTCAAGAAAATTTTCTAAGAAAACTTGGGCATGAACTTAGTCATGTTTATATACTCATTGTTTCTAATGGTTATATGTGGGAAGTGGGGTTGACGATGGAAAAAAAAGATTTGGTTTGGTGATGGTTGGTGATAGGTGTCTATTTATGTATCATTTTCATATCAATTCATCTATGTTTCTTTGCTATAATCCTTGGTATTTTTATGTTTTTGTGTGGTTTTGATGTTTGTAGGAGTTTTGGAGGAACTTGCACCAAAGTGAAGTAAAACCCTTCATTTTCACCTCTGCTAGTCAACCATCTTCTCGGATTTAATTGTATTGATATACAATGAACCCGATGACATATTATATACCGTTGGAAAGCTCTCGAAGTCTATTTTCTGAGAAATTTACGGTTTATAAATCCATTCAGTGTACCAAAAGTTGTAATCAAAACAGTGTGAGAAGTATAGAAATGTAATTCCACAAATCATTGTAGCATGTATAATACCTGTCTCTTATACACAGTAGAGGTTACTGTAGCAGAGTATTTAAACACATTTTAGGGTTTTATTTCATAACTTGAAGAGGGGAGAACGTGGTAGGAGGCTGCAGCTCTGGATTTCTTTCATCTCTTGGAGTTCTTGAAGGAGAAAGGAAGCTTGGAAAGAGGAAGAACTACAATCCTAAAGAGATTACATCAAATTTGCTAAGTTTTTCCCTTTCCCTTTCATTTTCTGGAATGTCTCCATATTGTATTGTATTTGTATTCTATCTGAATATGTGTAACTAAATCTGAATTGGTTGAGGGTGATTTCAAAGCCCTTGATATGGTTTTTGTAAGTTGATTGTGCAAGAATTGTTATCCAATTCTCTAATTGAAGTTGCTTGTATTTTCCCATGTTTAATGCTTATGATTGCTTGCTGATTGTATTTGGGTGGCCAACTGAATATAATCTGGATATTGTCTATTGCTAGACTAGAAATCTTGATCCGTAATTGTCTTGAATTTCTAATCATTAGTAGCAAAATTGTGATCAGAGATTGCAATTGGAGAATATAACCTAAGTTAAATAATCCGAGCTTGTGTGTTTATTGCTTAGATCAACCTATCTTTCTTATCGTAATGCATCCATTGAATTAAATTTAGAGAGCTTGTTCTAGGTTGTTTAATGGATAGAGATTAAATAAAGAGCCTGTTTTATTTAACAACAAAGTAAGGAAAGATTCGGATAACAGAGCTTATTGTTATCTACGGTTGATAATTTCAATGGTGTAATTGGATGATAATTCTACAATTAATTCGCAAATCCATATCTTGTGATGGAGAATGATCCCTTAACCAGATTTCTATCATTGATTAATTCCCATTTCAATTAAGTTTGCATTGTGTTATTCATTAATTACCGTCGTATTCAGTTTTTCATCTAGTTAATCAACCAACAAAACCCCTCATTTAGTTAATTGTTGCTAGAAATAACAAATCCAATTAGAATCAATCCTCGTGGGAACGATATCTTACTTATCACTTTATTACTTGTGCGACTAGTATACTTGCTATTTTCGAACGCATCAGTTGCATAATTTTGGGCAGAGTATCATTCTGTGTTACTGACGAGTTCTTGGTTTCAATACGTGGAGAACTCAAAATTTCATGTTCTTACTTTTATAATCCTGCTATTGAGATCGACTATCTTGAGGCAGGGCTTCCATCCCCTCCAAGTGCGTGCGACCTAGCACATGATTTTTCAGTCCTTTCGAACTTGATGCAAAATAGACGAGTCACAAAAACAAGCCTGGAGATCATGGAGTTTCCAACTTGGAATAACCGCAAGAAAATTTTGTGTGATGACAATCTGCTCCCATGCTTCTAGGACCCAAACCGCCTTTAGAGCCCTTAGAGGACTAGGCTCAGAGTACAAGCTCTGATTCTATTACTAGAAGAAGAGATTACACAAGGGAATCAGACACACGAGAGACTCGGCTAGTATTCCGTGTCCCCAATACAAAGCCATGGTATCCTTTATATAGGCAAAGTTAGGATACTATGCTAGGATGCTTCCTTATCTCTAAGGAATCTCCTTACTCACCATACTTTATGTCACATTACACTACTTTACAACTCATATCTTA